>JARHVA010000794.1:3907500-4255000 GCA_037957365.1 Torreya grandis
CAAATGTTGCCCTTAGTTTTCTCATAGGCAGTTATAACTAGGAAATAAAGAAATAAGTCAATGATACTCATTTTTCCATAAGCAATTATAATTAGTAGCAATATGGTTGTACATTGATTTTCCCAAAGGCAGTTATAATAAGGCCCACATAAACAAGACATGGTATAGAACATAATAATAAATGAAGGATGTAGAAACCAAAATTTCTATCATACTGATCTAAAAATATGGCCTCTATTTGGAATACTTGAAACAACTACTAAAATTGATTTAATGCTTCATACTGAAAGGAAAACTAATGCAATGAACCAAGGTCAAATAGGATAGGTAGGGAGGATGAAAACATTTTGGTCAATATAAAAGTAATGGTAGAAAGGAATGATGGAAAGGGAAAGTGATAGAATGGTACAATGGTAAAAAGAAGAATGTTGATAATATGGTACAACTTGAAATGGTCCTCATAGACAATATACCAAGTCACTCTATCAAAGTAATGCTTAAGGTGTATAATGTTTATTGGCTCATCAAGTTCATCCCTATTTAGTGTGGTCAGCCTATATGCTCCAATGCCATAGTCTACAATAATGATGAAAGTATCTACCCAGTTGGGTTTAAACTTGCCTTATGTTTTTTCTCAACCATGGTATTCGTTTGGCTCTCTTTAAGTACAATATCACCAAGCTTAAATTCTTTGTGTTTCACACACTAATTTTAGTGGCTAAAAAGTTAGTTTTGATATGATTGAAGGTTGATTATTACATCCATGCATTTCTCATAAAGTAACTCCAACTCTTGCAAGTAAGCTACTAGATAGTTTTATCATCTAGGACATGCTTGAAAGAGATGCATATAACTTGACCTCAATAGGAAGAATGGATTTAGTGCCATAAACAAGTGAGTATACAGTGGCACATATTAGAGTACAGTGATTGGTATGGTATTCCTAGAGGGTTCAAAATATTTGAAGGTGTTAATCTTAGTCAACATCATTGACAATCATTTTCAGCATGTTAACAATGGTTTTGTTAGATACTTCTACTTGGCTGTTACCTTGAGGGTAATATGTTATGGAAAAATGTTGTTTAATCTTGTACTTGATACATAATGATTCAAAATAATTATTCTTGAATTATATTCCATTATCATATATAAATTCAAAAGGGATACTGTAGTGGTAAATGAGATGGTTGAAGATGAATTTGGAAATTTGCTTTCTAGTTATGTAAGTGAAGGGTATAGGTTCAACCCACTTAGTGAAATATTTTATAGTAGTAAGGATATGTTTATGGCCATTAGATGAGGTGGGATTTATCTTCCCAATTAGATCAAGGCCTTATGTATCAAATGGCCATGGTGTCAGCATTTATTTCAAAGTTTTGGTTGGGGCATGAATCATAATGCCATGCCATTAACATTGGTCACATGTTTTCACATATGCAGCTACATCTAGGCCATCATTGGATAATAGTATAAATTATGTAGGACATTTTTGGATAGGATTTCCCCATTTATGGGGGCTCTGCATACTCCTTTGTGAACTTCCCATAATTCTAATGTAGATTTAGCCAATGTTAAATAATGAAGTAGAGTTCCATCAAAATTGTGGTGGTATAGGGTTGGTCTGAGTAAGGTATAACATGTGGCTTGGTGGAGGAAGGTTCTAATTATTTTTTTAGATAGGTTAGGTGGAAAAACATGGTCATATAATTATGAATACCAACTAGATTTGAGACCAACAATATCACATAGCATTGTGATAGTTGGAGGTCATGAGTTGGCACTAATAGATTATCAATGAGAAATTGGTAGTCTTTTTCCATATATTTATGACCAAAAAATGATCCAATGGTATCTATAGAATATATTTTTCTATTAATAGACCTTGGTATATGTTCAAATTATATGTCATCAATCTACTATTTGAGAGTGTCAACCATGGCCTTATAGGGAACTAGCTTGTCATCCTTGGTCTGAAAATGGTTTGTAACTTAATTGATGATTAACTAAGAATTTAAATGTGTTATGTTCCATAATACTACCTATCAAATACCTATAACAAGTGCTTCATATTCAACCATGTTATGGGTACAAGAAAATTTGATTCTAAATGACTTAATAATTAGATCCCCCTATGGTGTTATGAATAAAAGGCCTACCCCTAATCCATGCAATGTGAATGATCCATCAAAATACATCTTCTAGTGTTACTCCTTGATAGGTTTGTCAATAATGGCCATAATGGATTCATCTTGGAAGTGGAATGTTAGTGGCTTTGTATCTATAAGGGGTGTTTCATCATGTTGATCTATAAGAAGTTACCCCTTAATGGCTTTTTGGTTGACATAATCTATGTCAAAATCACTAAGAAGCATGATCCATTTGGACATGTATCCTTGTATTTAGATAGTACATACTTGAGTGGATCTACTTTTGAAATGACCAATGTCTTATTGTTCAACATGTAATGTCATAATTTTTGAGCTATGAAGACCATAGCTAGATAGGCTTTTTCAATGAATGTATAATTGTGCTCATATATGACCAATGTCTGGCTTAGATAGTACATGGCATGCTCCTTTCCATTGTCATCATGTTAAGCTAAAAGTTCCCTAGGGTTTTGTTTAGTTGAAAGATATAGTAATAATGGTTTTCTTGACATAGGAGGCAATAAAATAGGTGGATTTGCTAGATAGTCCTTCAATTTTTGAAAAGCTTTCTAGAAGTCATCATCCCAATGAAATTCTACTCCTTTCTTTAGTAAGTGTGTGAATGGGTGGAATTTGTCATCCAGCTGAGATATGAATCATCTAATATATTGTATTTTCTCCTATAAACTATGTAGTTGCTTTAAATTGGTTGGTAGTGGCATCTCTATTATGGTAAATACTTTAGCTAGATCGAATTCTATACCCCTACAATACATGATGAAGCCACAAAATTTTCTTGAAGTAACTCCAAAATCACACTTATTAGGGGTAATCCTAAATTTGTATTCACGTAATCACTCAAATATCCTTCTTAGTATTATTGGATGATCGACCCTAGTATTTGATTTACCTAGTGTGTCATTGACATAGTCTTCAACAATGTCATGCATCATATCATGAAATATGAGGGTCATGACTCTTTGATACATGGCCCCAACATTTTTGAGACCAAATGGCATAAATTGATAACATAATATTCCCCATAAAGTGGTAAATGTTATTTTATGTTGGTCTTCTAGTGTAATTTGGATTTGGTTGTAACCTGAGAATCCATACATCAGTGAAATAATTTCATAACCCATTATGGAGTCAAAAATCATGCCAATATTTGGTAGAGGAAAGTCATCCTTAGGGTAGGCCTTATTAATGTCCCTAAAATTAGTTTATTTTTTAATTTGTTCTAGCTTTTTGCTGATTGGTACTCTGTTAGAGATCCATTTAGAATAGTCAATTAGCCTAATACATCTTGATTTTAAGATTTTTTATAACTCTTTCTTGACTAATACAATAATACAATGATGCATCATTAACAATTTTTATTTCACAAGCTTAACATTAGCATGTAACACAAGGTGGGGTCCAACCCTAGCATGTCAAAGTATGCCCATGCAAATATATCAATAAATTCCTTCACTAAGGTTGTAAAGACTTCATGTTCCTCCATAGTGAGGGTTGTGCCTAATTTAATCCATTTAGGATCATCTAGAGTCTTGATCTTGACCTCTATGGTATCTTCCACTAGAAGGGTCGAACCAGCTTCTGGAATGATCAGCAAAGATTTAAACTAAACTAAAACTTTAGATTCCTCTATTAGGACTAGATCTTCAAGTTCTCCTAAACATAATGAATTAGAATCCCCTAAGGGCAAGGATGTCCATATGATAAATACCATTGGAAACTCCTAGATGATTCAATCAAAAGCTTGTTTTTATTTAAAATTAAACTTTGATCCATAAATAAGTTCATCATTAGTGGTCTCATGGATGATTTGATCAAAATATTATTGTTCTTCAAGATTAAACATAGACCCGTAAACAAGTTCATCATTGGTGGTCTCTTGGTCTATGTTTAAAGAAGGTTAAACACCCCTGTCTAATGGTGCCTAAAATAGGTTTTCACCACTAGATTGGCCTTTATCTTTACTATTTCCTTGGTCTAAAATCACCTCAAATATGTTTTCACTTTGGAACCTCAATGAATTATTTACTATTTTTGGCTAAGGGTGTTTACCTACTCTCTAAAATAGGCTTCAAAACCCAATTTTATTGAGAACACTTATTTATGGTCTCCTAATGAAACATTGTCCCGAAGGCCTAGAAAATCATAGAAGGCTTCATCATTTTGAAACTTGTTAACCAACACTATTGATTCTTGTTGGCCCCAATCTGTCAGTTGAGGATAACACAAGGGAAGTGGATTATGGTGAATAATTGGTCAAAAGGTACAAATGACATTATTTTCAATCAAATTACTTTGGGATACGTCATCAAAAGGGTTATGATTGGACTCTTCTTTGATATTAGCATCATCATCACTAGTCATTGGTGATGGAACTCAAATAATATATGCGGAGTCACCCCTAGGCATTTCAAATCCATGTTTATAGGTTCCTTTATACCAATTTATAGAAATTGGCTCAAGTGTTCACTATTGATTTAGCCCAAAGTTTTTTATTTCATAGGCATGCCTCTCCATGATCTGATTAGGAATGGGGCATTTGGAATTTTTGTAACAATAAATCAATACATCATTATATAACCATGATAAATCATTTATAAGAGATCATGTTCTTGGCCAAAGGTTGGTATGAAAGTAATAGGTGTTGGACTATGCAGTTTGGATTTCCCCTTTCTTTGCCATTCTATGCAAGGTGGTTTGGCTTTTGTTCTTCCAAAAAACTTTAGGTTCTTTGGAATCTTAGAAATATGAAAGGTATCATGGGTTAAATATTCTCATAGGCCATTAGCCACGATGGTATAATGAGTAGACATTGTTGGAGGTGGCATGTGGGAAAGTGAATCAAGGGTAGCAAGGTCAATGTAATTGGCCTCTAGTGAATCAACAAGTATTTCTTTCTCATTGTCCTACTTGGCAACCAGACTCATGCCAAAATGGTAGTTACATATTTTGAACTCAAACTCTAAATGGTTACAATGCTTTTATGGATGCAAATCTCCTAGAATAGTAACCTCCATATCTGAATGGGATAAAATGATACACTAGTGCAATGTCGATGGGATTATGCAAATATTATGTAGTCAATGTCTACCCAAAATCATATTATATGACAAATTAAGATTTAACACATGCCATAGTGTACCATGGGTTAAGGGCCTAATGATAACTAGTAAGCTAATGGTGCCTTGTGATTATCATTTTTCATTGTCATAGGATTTTATGGTAATTATTTCTACTTGGAGATCCACTATCATGTATCCAACAAGATTGATGAACTATAGAGACATAATATTTAAGCCTGATCTATTGTTAATGAGAACACATTTCACTTTGTGCCATGTTATGTACACTTTGATGTATAGTGGATTACTATGCATTGGGCCAAGGGATGACATATTTCTTTGGTTGAAAGTTAATTGTTGGCCTAGATCTAGATTTCTAACCAAAGCTTGAAATTTATCTAGAGATATGTCATCAAAAATTTTGGATTGGCCAAGGAACTCTATGAAGATGTTATTGTGGATGGTGGATGTACACAACAAATATAAAATGGAGACTTGTGTTGGTGTATTCTACAATTATTTCACAATGTAAAATGTCTTTTATTAAATAGTGGTAAATAGATTGTTCCTAGTTAGAAAGGTTGGTTTTATGATGGGTAAAGTGGCAAATGGTTGTGGGCCTAGTATGGTAATATTTGACCATTAGTTATGATTGCACAATCAAGATTAGATATAGGACCATTATTTCTAATAAATGATAGTGGAGGGTGAGAAGATAGGATTAGTCTCGATTGTCAGTGCAATTATACATGGTCATAGGATAACAACTAGTTATTGGTATAAAGTCCAAAATTAGGAAACCCTGCTTGTTGGTTTATCTATATGCAATCCCAAGTCAAGGAAATATTATTGGCATGGCTTGGTTTATTTGGAATGATTAGAAATGGTCTTTTCTAATTGATGCTTGGTTTTAGATTTATGGAAATAGTGTTAACACAACCTCCTATAATATGGCCTATAACTATGTTGTAATCATGTACAATTACATGGTAGGTTTGTTGGTTTTTGGCATCATTTTGACCTTGGTTTTGTCCATGTTTTTGATGATGTTGGTTCTAATATTGATTTTTTTGGTTATATTGGTTCTTCCTTGGCTGTTGATACTATATTTATTGCTTTTGTACTGACCACTATTGTTATTGTTGTTGGTTGTTATGTTGGGGAAAGGTATTTTGATAAATGCCAAGGTTTTGATTAGATGTGAAAGCTCCATGTTCCAATGTGATTTATCCATTTTATAACATATTCTCAATCACATGTTTAATTTTAACATAGCTATGCAAATTTTGGCCATTGACTAGATGATACTCACAAAAATCCTCCGGCTTGTACCAGTTTGGATAGGTAGCACCTTCAAGATAATGCTTTAGAATAGGCTAATCAATCAAATTATTTATGGTTAGATTTTGAAATATATATTTAAGGGTTTATCTATGGTTACTAAATACATGATGAGGAGTGTTTTATAAAGGCATAGGTTGCTACGTTTGTTGTTCTTACTATGCTAGTCTAGGTTATTGTACTTGTTGCACTTGTGTTTGCTAAAGAGCTTGTTGGTTAAGAGTAATTTGGAAATGTAGCATAGGTTGAGCAGATAGTGTTTACACCATTTGAACATGTCATAACTCTATTAATATATTTTATAAAACATTCTTGTTGTGATTGAGCTATTTGGGTTTGCCATACTTATTGGCTAGGGTTTATTATGATGCTTACACTTGGACTTGGTTTTGATTTTAGCCATTATTCTGATTTTGGTTTTAGATCTAATTTGATGAGGTAAGTTTAATGATATATTTTTTAATAAGGGCTCTTTCAATCAAAAAATATTTATCAATGATCTCCTTGAAAGTGTGTGCACACTGCAACTCAAGATTGTAAGATATCTCATTCAGTAAATTTTAATTAAACATAGTGGATAGTTGCTTGTCTAGTAGACTATGGGTGAATCAGCTTGTAAGGGCACTCCATCATTATAGATAACTTACAAATATTTATTTTACATTATATTTAGTCTATGTTAAATCTACCAATGAAATCTCTTGTTTGAGATTGTAAGAGAAGTGTTGCATGACCTTGTCTAAAAGATCATCAAAATTTGATATTAAATTTTTGGAAAAATTTAGGAACCCATTAAAACCTTATCCTACTAAGCTCTTTGGAAATAATAATAAAAGGTATATGTTGCTATAGGTCACTATTTTACATGTAACAAAAAATTCCATTAAATGGGCCTTGGGGTCACATTTCCACTTGTATTTGTCAAATTTTCATGGTTCGTACCTTGGAGGAAATGGTAACTACAAGTACTCCATGTTGAATGGGTATGAACACACATCATCAAATTTGAACTTTTGGGTCTATTTTCCTACTTAGATGAGGGAAATTATATCATTCATTTTTTGCAACTCCTATGTAAGGAAACCAATGGGATCATTGGCTTGTAGAGGAGACTAGGCAGTCATAAGTGGATTACTTTGGCTAGGGTATAATAGAGGCATATGTTGGGGAATGTTATATTGGATAGTGAATAGATCAGGAATATGCATGTATATATTAGGGTGTGATTATTTAAATTGCACATATTGTGATGTGATATTCTAGTTAGGATTGGGTATGTAGGCTTGGTTTTGGGAATATTATGGTTGGGATAGAGGTATATGGTTGTAATATGCCTATTGAGGTTGAATAGGGACATGATGTCGACTATTCATACCTTTTTGATTGAAGGGAACTTGTGAACTAAGACCCTATTGTTGAACTTATGGCAAATTTGACATAAAAGGCAATTATTACCTTATTGGTACTTATGGAACATTGAAACCTCTTAGTTTTATGAATCCCTATTGGAAATTAGATGCATGTTGGAGATTTGGAATTTATCATTGACCACTATTTATACATTGTTGATTATACATCATTTGGTTTTGGATTGGTGTGTTAGTCTATGATTGAAAAGGTATGTTCATCACTAACTAATGAGGTAGAACATTGGTTTCCCCTATTGAGGTGCCAATATGTTTAGTCTCTATTGCATAGGTATGTTGGATGGAGCCTACTATTGTGGAACATTAATCATCATATATTGGGTTAGATTAGCATTCATCACATTTTGATGTGGTATGGCACTAGTCATTGGTTGCGTACTTAATCCTTGTGGTTAGGTGCTTGAAGGAATAGTTGGTTGAGGATTAGAGGTAGTTGGATGAGGTTGGGAAGTATAAACTCCTACCCTTGAGTTTGTGAACCACTCATGGTGATAAATAAAGGCATATTTTGTTTTTGACTAGTTGTTTATGAATTCACACCATTTTGGTCTAAATTGAATGTTACTTGTGTATTATCCACTATATTTGGCTCATTATTTTATGTGGAAGTAGAAGATAATTCCTTGATAGTTTGGGTACTAAAATTGTTTTATTTTGAGGTATTATACATAATTGGGTCTAAGCCTTACTTTTCTTACTTAGCCTATCAACTCAATTAAGACTTCTGTTGAATGGAGTGACTTAATAAGATGTGAATTTGACATGGTCATTATATTAAAGTTATGTGATAGGTTTTGATATGTCTAGTATGTTGTCTATATTTGAATGAAGTGGTCCTTCATAAGGACCCTTTATGTGACAAGCATACATATATATTTATATGACATCGATATAATGGAATTAGGATTTCTAGAAGAGGCTTGTTTAATGTTCTAATTATAAGACATGTTGTAAGGCCCTCTTACTAGACTTGATAAATTTTCTTGGGAAAAAACTATTGAAAACTTAGCCCCTACCTCTATAGTTCTATTAAGATCATAAGATGATGGAATTATAATATAATATGGTTATTTTTAGACTTGTTATGCAATAAAAAGTATGATAGCCAAATATTGGGCCATTTTTTCTTGGTCTTGCTCTATGTATGGAGGTGTGATAACCAAATAATGAGCCAAAGGATCTTGACTTTATTCCCATAATTAAGAATTTCAAGTTGGATAAATATATATCTCCTAAATAATAGGTTCCACCTCACCAAGTTATGACAAATGTACCTCTTCAGTCATAGACTAATATTCCAATCCAAAACTAAGTAGTGACTAGTGAACAATGTGCAAATATTGGCTAGTGATAGATTATAAATTTGTAACCTATTTTCACTTCCTCATAGGGATTCATGCAATAATGAGGTCCCCATGTTTCTTAGGTACCTACTATAAAACCATTGGTTCAAAATGTGCCACAAATCTAAAGACAGGGCCTTGGTTTACAAGTTCCCACTCAACAACAAGGTTTGATTAGTCACCAGCATGTCCCTTTTCAACCATAGTAGGCATAGTATAGTTATATCCCTCCATCCAAACCACAAAATCCTCCAAGTAAAATCTTTATCACCAACCTAAACTAGAATATGGCATAACCAAGTGTACAATTTCTAGTACATCTTAATCCACATATGTGTATTCCTAGTCCATTCCCTAGCTAAACCAATGTACCCCAATAGGTATCTCTATCATAACTTGGTTGAAGTGTCCCAATTATGACCTCCCAACCATCTATCCAAACCAATATTCTCCCTCAAACCAATATTCATTCCAATTTCCTATCTCAAGAATTCCAACAAATGAAGGATGTAATTGCTACCATTCAATCTGGTAAACAAACTAAAAATTTCAAATTGGATGATATATGTTCTTATCCATTCAACATGGAGTATTTTTATATACTATTTCCTCTAGTATATGAACCATAAAAATTCAATAAATACAAGGGAAAGGTGACCCTAAGGCTCATTTGACCAAATTCTTTGTTGCATGTCAACCAATGGCATATAACGACATATACCTTTTGCTTCTTGTATTATTTCCAAGAAGCTTGGCTAGATAAGCTTTGGAATGGTTTTTGAAGTTGACCAAAAATTTGGTAATAGATTTTGATGATCTTTTTGATAAGTTTATACAACACTTTTCTTATAATCTTGAGCATGAGATTTCATAGTGGACTTCACACAAGCAAAGAAAAAATTGGTGAGAGTTTTGTATGTTATTTACAGTGATGGAGAGCCCTTGAAAGCCATTTCACCCATATTTTACTAGATAAACAATTAGCTACTATGTTTACCAAAAATTTACACAATGAGATAGCTTATCGTTTGGAACTACAATGTGCACATACTTTCAAAGAAATCATCAGCAAAGGCTTATTGATTGAGTGAGTGATCATCAATAAAAGAGTTATCAAGCTTAATTCAACTAATCAAAATCAAGGTACCAATCAGGGAAATGAATAACATCTCATTCAAGTGCTAGCATCACAACAAATATAGGCCAATAACCAAGAAAGACCAAAGTAATTCAACTGCAATAAGAATGTTGTGGGAAATACAGTAACCAAATCCCATTATGTGAAAATGGTGAAAACATCATATGTACCACATTTTAAGCTTATTCCTACCTAGAAACCTCTCCAACCAATGTTTTAAGCACAACAACCAAGACCTACATAATAAATATAGTAGTCATTACCATTACAAACCCCTCCTCCTAGGAAAACCATACCTACATGTCATGTCTTGAATGACCTAGGAGAACCTATTAAGTCTATAGTTTGCAAGCTTTCCACCACTAATATGATTATTTGGCCTATACCAAAGAATTATTTTTAAGTCATTCCTTATCCTGATTGGTACTCTAAAAATGAATTCTATGACTATCATCGGGTCAATGGGCATAATCTATGAAGATGTGTCAAAATCAAGCATTTAATTGAGAATATGTTGGAGAATAGAGAGATAACATTAGATAATGGTGCTTTCACTTCCAATCAAACTCTTTGGATTTAGTAAAAACCTTTTCCTTGACATAATAATCAACAATAATAGAAAAATCAACAACAACAACAACAAAAACCATGGCCAGTGAAGCAACAAAATCAATAATATCAAAATTAAAGGTTGAACCATTAGAATCAACAAAATCAACATCAAAATCCATAATGATAGAACAATGGATAAAACCAAGGTCAAAATAATAATAATAATAAAACCTACCATGTATATTCACATGAATACAATAGGGTTTTAGGTCATATTGTAGGGGGTGGAGTTAATACCATCTCCCTTAATCCTAAACCAAACACTAATCAGCCTAGACCATTGATAAATAATAATATTCAACCAAATTACATGAATAATCCTTCTTTGACCTAGGAGTGCATACAGGCAAACCAACAAGCTAGGACTTCCCATTTTGGACCTTATATTGATAACTCGTTCTTTCCATGTGACCACATGCAAGTGCATTGATAACCGAGACTTGTCTTGCCTGGTCCCACACCATCTCCAACATTAGTTAGCAATAATGGTCTAGTATTTAATCTTGATTGTTCAATCACAACTTGAAGGTCGAATATTACTATCCCAATCCCACAACCATCCACCACTTAGCTTGTCATTCAACCAGCCATTTAGCCTCAGAATAAACCATTCACTATTGACCAAGATAAGAAGTTTGTTATTATGGAATAATTGCAAAAGACACTAGCACAAATTTCTATTTTAGATTTTTTGTGAACATCAATAATCCATAAAAACATCTTGAATGAGTTTTTGATCCAATCCACTATCATTAGTGACATATCCCATGATAAATTTCAAGCTTTGGTTGGACACTTAGCTTTAGCCCAACAAGTCACATTAAACCAAAGTGATATGTCTTCCCTTGGCCCACTGCATAATAATCCATTATACATATAATTTTATATAAGATGACATAAAGTGAAATGTGTCCTTATATACAATGGATCTATCCTCAACATAGTGTCTCTAAAGCTCATCAATATTCTTGGGTATACAATTACAGGTCTATAACGAGAAATAATAACTATCAAATCCTATGATAATTAGGAAAGAGAATCACAAGGAACCATTAGTTTTTCAGTTATTAATGGGCCTTTGACCCATGATACACTTTTCCATGTGTTTGATCTTGAGTTATCATATAATATTCTTCTAAGTAGGCCTTGGTTGCATGAGATTTGTGTAGTCCTGTCAACGCTGCACCAATGTATCAAGTTTTCCCACTCAGGGATGGAAGTGAATATTCTAGGAGATTTACAACCATATGAACAATGCAAGCATCTTGAGGCTGAATTTCAAAGCTATAATTATTAGTACAATATGAATTCAAGTTCCAATCAGGACAAAGGAAAGGCTATACTTATCGATCCTTTAATAGATAATTGCATAGATCCTAATACCTTGGATTCCATTTCCCACATGTTACTTCCTAAATCTTCTAATTATTTCACCATTTCAGATAATAGATCGAGAGAGCATGTGACCCATGATACATTTCATATTGCCAATATTCCTCAAAATCTAAAAAAATTTGGGTGACCTAAAGTCATCCCACATATGCATTGGCAACAAAAGAACAAAGATAAGGGACCTATCACATTTTTACCAGTATTTGGCCTAAAACTTGACCCTCTTGAAGGGGATGAATCATAGCTATACAATGACAACTAAGCTAATTTCTATAAAAATGCAAAGTATCCTATTCCCAATAAGATCATGGAGCATCATAATTATGAAGGAAGAGGTCTCATACTAAATCAACAAGGAATGATTGATCTAATTTTTATGACTAAGTATGAAAGACCTTATGGACTTAGATGTAAACTACTTGGGAGTGACCCCACATATCTTATTCAAACTATATCACTAATGACTAGTGATGATGATGCTAACAGTGAAGTAGAGTTTGATCATAGCCTCACCTTTGATAACCTAGTTGAAACTAACCTATTTTATGAAAATTCCATTTGTGCCCTTACCTTGGCCATTCATTTCAACCCTTTTCCATTATATTATCCCTATCTAATAGATTGGGACCAAAAAGAATATAGTCTACCAATTGATGAGTTCCAGAATGATGAGGCATTCTATGATTTCATAGGCCTTATAGATAATGTTCCATTGGGAGATCATAAATTAGGATTATCAATCATATTGGATCTTGTAGCCTATTTTGGAGAATGAGTGAACACCCTTATCCAAAAAAAATAAGTAAATCATTGAGGTCCCAAAGTGAAAACCTCTTTGAGGTGCTTTTTGACTAGGAAAATAGTAAAGATAAAGACCAGTCTAATGGTGAAAACCTGTTTCAGGTGTCATTATATGGGGGTGTTCATTCTTCTTCAAATTTATATTAGGAGACCACCAATGATGAACTTGCCTATGGATCCAAGTTTAGCTTTGAGAAACAACAAGTATTTGATCAAATTCTCTAAGAATTTTTGACTATTTTTGTTACATGGATAGATATCCCATTAGGGGACTCAGATTCATCATGCCTAGGATAAGTAAAAGATCAAGTTCTAATAGAGGAACCTAACATAATATAATAGTTCAAGTCATTACCTACTATCCTAGAAGATGGTTTAACATTTCTAGTCAAAGATACAATAGAGGTAAATATCAAGACTCCATCAAACTTGAAATGGATAAAATTAGGGGCATCCCTCACTAAGGAGGAACATGATGTCTTTATATCTCTGTTGAGAGAATTTGTAAATATCTTTGCATGGCCCTATTCTAACATACCAAGTTTAGACCCCACCTTGGTTCTACACCATCTTGTGGTTAATCCTAAAGCCAAAGTAGTAAAATAAAGGTTACGTAAGATGCATCCTCACATTATTCTATTATTAAAGAAAGAGTTTGAAAAACTCTTAGAAGAAAGATGTATCCAATCCATTGACTACTCAAAATAGATCTCTAATGTGGTACTTGTTAGCAAAAAGCTTGAAGGGATCAAAATTTATACTAATTTTTGAAACACCAATAAAGCTTGTCTTAAATATGATTTTCCATTAACTAATATCAACATGATCATCAACTCAACATCAGGTTATGAAATTATTTCACTCATGGATGGCTTTTCAAGATACAACTAGATCATAATAGCACTAGAAGATCAACATAAAACAACATTCACCACTCCATGGGGAACATTTTGTTATTAGGTTATGCCATTTGGCCTTAAGAATGCTAAAGATACATACCAAAGGTCCATGACTATCATATTCCATGATATGATGCATGATATTTTTGAAGACTATGTCGATGACATATTAGGAAAATCCAAAACCAAGGCTGACCATCTAACAGTGTTGTGTAAGATATTTGAAAGATTATGGGAGTACAAATTCAGACTCAATCTAAAGAAATGTGTTTGGTATAACTTCAGGTAAATTACTTAGATTCATCATGTCTCATAAAGGTGTTGAAGTCGATCCAACTAAATTCCATGTTATAACCAAGATGCCACCACTAACCAATTTAAAATAACTCTGTAGTTTGTAGGGTAAGATCCAGTCAATCGGACACTTCACCTCTTAGTTAGCAGATAAGTGCCATCCATTTACACACCTTTTGAAAAAGGGAGTTGTATTTCACTAGATGATCACTTCCAAATAGATTTTCAACAACTCAAATATTATCTTATTAATCTACCTATTTGATTACCTCCTATGCTAAGAAATCCATTTTTATTATACCTATCAGCTATCGACCATGCTCTGGGGGCACTCTTGGCTCAACATGATGACAATGGAAAAGAGCATGTTGTATACTACCTAAGTTGTACCTTGGTTATATATGAACATAAATATGCACCTATTGAAAAATCTTGTCTATCCATGGTCTTCATAATTTAGAAACTACACCATTACATGTTGAATAATAAGACCAAGGTCATTTCAAAAGTAGATCTTCTCAAGTATCTACTATCTAAAATAGATTTGCAAGGTAGAATGGTTAAATGGATCATACTTCTCAATGATTTTGACATAGAATATTTTAATTAGAAGAAAATCAAGGGATAAATTCTTACAGATCAACTTGTTAAAGGACCTCTCATAGACACACAACCACTCACATTTCAATTTCTTGATGAATCCATCATGATCGTCATTGACACACCCCTTGAGGATCATCCCTAGAAACTATATTTTGATGGTTCATTTACTGCACATGGATTGGGGGTAGGCCTATTTTTATTAAACCATAGGGGGATCTAATTCTTGAATTATTCAAAATCAACTTTCCTTATACAAATAACATCGTTGAGTATGAATCACTTATTACAAGATGTTGACAAGTAGTGCATTTGAATATATCTCATATCCAAGTTTATGGTGATTCTCAGTTAATCATCAATCAGGTTATAGATCATTTTCAGACCAAAGATGATAAGTTGGTTCCGTATAAATCCATGGTCGACACTCTTAAATAATAAATTACCAACATTCAATTTGAGCACATACCAAGCGCTAGTAACAAAACTATAGATGTCATGGCTACTATTAGCTCTCTAATTTGACAAATAGATAAAGCTATAGAATATCAATTTCTCATCAAGAATTTTTCAGCACCAACTCATGAACCTTCAACCATCGCTATGATTTATGATATTATTGGTCCTAATTCTATCTGGTACTCAAACCTTTATAGCTACCTTCATGACCAAGTTCTACCACCTAACCTATCTTGAAAACAAACCAAAGCCTTCATTCATCATTCCACTCATTATACTTTACTTGGATCTACCCTTTACCATCACAGTTTTGATAGAACTCTGCTTCATTGTTTAACTTTGGTAGAGTCTGCACTAGCATTAAAAAATTTCATGGAGTATGTGGTGCTCATTCTAGTGGGGCAGTCCTATCACAAAATCTTTTACGTATTGGTTATTATTATCCCACAATGGATATAGATGCCACTACATATGTAAAAAAGTGTGATAAATTTCAATGACATGCTAATCTGATTCATGTCCTAGCAAAAATGTTGAAATTCGACACCATGGCCATTTTCTACATGGGGGCTTGAGCTCATTGGAAAGATTAACCCCACTTCATCTAGCATCCATAAACATATCCTTACCACCACTGAGTATTTCACTAAGTGGAATGAAGCTATACCCCTCACTTACGTGATTGGAAAGCAAATTTCCAAATTCAATTTCAACCATCTCATTTACCACTATGGTATCCCCTCTGACATTATATCTGATAATGGAGGATCATTCAAGAATAAGGATGTAGACTAGATATGTACTAAATACAACCTTTTTCTACAACATATTACCTTCAAGGTAATGGCCAAGTTGAGTCATCAAATAAACCGTTATCAATATTCTCAAAAATATTATCAATGATGTCAGTCATGATTGGCACTTGTAGATATTCTCTACCCTTTGGGCATACCATACCAATCATCATAACCCCATAGAAACCACTCCATACTCACTCGTATATGGTATTAAAGCCATCCTTCCCATTGAGTTCAAATTGCCTTCACTATGCATCTCTTTTGAGCATGTCCTAGATGATCATGACTATCAAGTAACTTTCCTGTAAGAGCTATACCTACTTGATGATAAATGCACATCCACACTCAACAATCTTCAAGTATATTAAAATTGAATCAAAGGCCACTATATTTGATGTGTTAAGTATAAAACATTTGAAATTGGTGATCTTGTTATTAAAGAAAACTAAAAGAACACCACAGCTGAGAAGAAGCATAAAGGGAAATTCAAACCAAACTGGATAGGGCCTTTCATTGTCACTACAAATTTACACCAGACAGAGATAAACTTCCTGAGTTGATGAATAATATTCATCTCAAGTGGTACTATCCTTGAGAATTAAGGTGTATTGTATATAAGGACCATTTTAGTTATGCTATTTTATCACTATTCTTCTTTATACAAATACCATCCTTATATATCTCTTTGTTGTATCCACTTTCCACTTCCATTCTATCGACCTAGTGTGTTCTAAAGCCTAGCTTATTTGACCTTATATTTTTCCATTCATTACATAGTTTTAGCATCAAGGTATCTGATCAATTTCATCAGTTAGTTCAAGTACTTCAGATAAATATTGTATTTTGGGATAGTGTGATAGAATTTTTGGTTGTTGTATCCTTCGTTTGTTATTCCTTTCTTACCACCGATCTTTCTCCTAATTATAACCACCTTTGGAAAAATTAGTACCATTGATCTATGTCATTATGTCCTAGTTATAACCACCTATGGGTAAAATAGGGGTAACATTAATCCTTGATGTACCAACTTACCACTTCCAATGTCATACTATGTCGTTTTACCAATTGTTACTATTTTGTTTGAATTGGCTACTACACTAGTCAAATTCATCCACTGTAAGGGTAGAATTACAATGAATTGAGGTCCTACTTTGGGACTATGTAGGCAACACTCTATACTCATTGAGGTTAGCTTAGCCACCCTAAGACACTCTCTCACTATTTTTCAAGCAACCTAAGCCATGTTCTCACCATTTTATGAGCAACCTAAGCCATGCTCTCAGCTTTTTGTGAGCAACCTTAGTTTAAATGCTCTCACCATTTTATGAGATCAAACCATTTAGTGTCTCATCATTCTTGATCAGTTGATATACTTCCAAAATTCTAAAAACATTTGAAACATCATTAGAAAAGAATAAAAATAATTGACCACTTCTTTACTTTAAGAATATTGGGAACCCTTACTAAGTTACAAGTAAATCACTTATCATTTAGTTTCCCCATCTTTTTTGGCCTTTTTCTCTCATGTTCTTATCATTTCTCAAGACCATTCCTATTCTTATATCACATCCATTCTATTTGTTTTTATCATTTATCACATTCTTCCCATTCCCTGGGAGAACTACATTTGGCCTAATGTATTTTATTGGATATTACATCCATGGAACTATGTAGGCAGTGTTCACTTGCCTAGTGTATATAGAGATAGCTCAGCCACCCCCTTCATTTTATTCTATTTCCCCCATTTTTTTCATTTGTTAAGTTGTCACCTATTTTCTAGAGGCAATATTCATATGGGTTTTTATTGAGTGTTCCTTTATTGTTTGTTTGTTTATTTATTCGTTTGATTTCAGCACTATTGCCTTGATTCATTTTATGTGTGTTCATTGGGTGATTTAATTCCCACACTTACACTTGAATCCATCCATTTTCATATTTTTACATTGTCATCATGGTTTTTATCATTGGTGCATTATTTACTATTGAGTATTAGATTTCGGGAGTCAGTCTTCATGCATATTTAGGCCAAGTCCTCATGATGTTATACCATGATGCCTATTGACATGTGATACAACAAACCTTAGATTTAACATGTCTATTTGGAAATGGTGGCATCAACATCACTTCGGTACTAACATCTTGATTTAATCCCAATCATATCCCAAATAGAGTAATTAACCATGAAATAATTTTAACCTTTATTAGTTCAAATGAGCATCTCCCTACTGCTAGGTCGTTTAATTCACCATTACCTTCTATGTTAAGTTATCATCATCCTCAGCCAATTTTATCATGTTTTTCATAATCAAGGTCAAATTATTATAACTTGCTATGGGAAAATCATTACACACCATCCCACCTATATTTCTCAATGATTATAACCACCTTTGGGTGAATCATTGTGTTGTCACCACTTTACTTTTTTTTCCTATACAAGGGCATGTTATTATCTTGTTTGTCTATCCTAACTAGGGCAATTCCATCTTCTCAATGATTATAAATTCCTTTGGTAAAATCATTGTGTTATCATACCACATTGCCACTATTAGGGTACAATGCCTATAACCACCTTTGGTCAGACAATTGTATGCCATAATACTTGCATACTTAGTGACTTTAACTAATTTTTCAATATCATTTTATTTTCACCCCATTATCTTTCCTTTATTTGGTCCCCTCATTTTGCTTCTTTCTTTTTTAGGGGACATTTGTTGACATACTTGTTCTAGTCATTCCCTTGATGGGGCATCATATAGTTAGTTTATCATCATTATAGTTATAAACATACTAGACCTTTTCATTATTTGAGAAGATGTTACCATACTTATATCTTGTAATGCCTTCCCAAATAGGGTAAAATTTTAGACACCTAAAATTGGCCATTAATAACCTCCAATCAAGCTTTTGACCAATTTCCACTCAAAATGCACAATTTGGCCTAAAAACACTAAAACATGGTAAATAATGTGAAATTGACATATTCAAGTGCTTATTTTGGCCAAGGTGTCCCTAAATAGGGAAATTTAATTTATGGGCCAACTAACTTTGATCAAATCATTCTAATTCAAAATGCTAATTTTACACCTAGGCACTCTAGATTGCTCTTTCCTATCAAATCTTATGCACAAGATGCATGCCTTTATTATTTATTGTTAGTAACATCCTAAATGGGATAATATATCCAATGCATCTGATATCACCTTCTAATTCCAATCTAATTAAATTTTGGACTAATAACAAGGCATTCTGATCAATTTGAGTAATTTTTGCACAAAGTTATTTAAAATGTTTAAGAGCTAATTAATCCAAATCAAGGCCTAATTAAGAATTACATATAAAATTTTTTAATAATTTGTTTTGAAAATGAATATTGAATATCTACATCATCAAGTGACTTCATTTCTTGGGAAGGTATCTCTAGGCCATAAATGCCACAAATATTAGGATTCATGCCCTCCATGCCTCATCAATGTCTTCCATGCCTCTTAATTTCCCTTTTTTCCAATGTCATGATGAGGATAATTACAAATTTTATTCCAAAAATTGAAATAATCCTCACCCACACATCTCAATATTGAGATGGATAGTTCAGGTTGATTCTAGTCATTCTCAAAAATCTATAAATAGAGAGGCCATGAACATCATTTCTAAGTCGTGATTATGCAAAGTTATAATTCTCAAATGGTTCTAAAGGCTTCATGAAACTAATGTTACCATGCCAAATTTATTCCAAGCCAAGATAAGCCATAGGCCAAAGGTGCCAAGGAGAGATGGAGGTAGCCAAGCTTCCATTGCTAAGGACTTTATGAGCACAAAACCAAGCAAGCCACTACTACAAAGGCATTTGGAGAATCCAAGGAAGGTGAAGGAATTCTTGTGTTTTATTCCTTACTTTTTAGTTGTGTTTGTCATTTGTTTTTGTTAACTAAGCTCTCCCTAGTGTCTAGGCCTAGAGATTTTATGTTATTAGTGTGTTTATTTCATTTTGTTTTCATTTTGGAACTAACACCATACTAACCAACCTCTCTTGAGTCAAATTCCTAGATCATAGCATGCATTTATTTAAAAAGGATAATAATTTTCCTAAAGGTAGTTATAATCAAAAATAAAATTCAAAGTAATGATTTGGCCATAGGTGGTTATAATAATTAAGATGACTTGGATTGGATAAAGATGATGTTTGATATGGTTGTGCCCTAATTAGGGCTGATTAGAAAACATAACTCAAGGATATAACCTAGAATATAGATTAAATATGATTGGGGACAAATGTAGATGTGATGGTATAACGAATAAAGAAGACACAAATAACTATGCATACAAAGATGTTCAAAGTGATGAAAGTGATGAATAGAAGAATAAATATTGATCAATAAAAGGGATTCAGTTGTGCCTACCAATAAGGAGATGTTCATCCAGTTTATCATTAATACAAATAGAATTGTCAATGGGTTGATTTGATCAGGATGGATGGGAGAATTTTTCCAAGGTACCAAGGAGAAACTTATGTGGCTCCATTGCTTGTAAGACTCCTTGTAACTAATTTTTCATGTATCATGTGATGGTAATCATCATGATAAAACACCATGAGAACTATCCTAAAATGTGCATAAGGACTAACTCTCAATCCCATAATTAATTAAAAATAGTGCACTAATGATAAAAAAATATGATGATAATGTTGACATATGAATATGGATGGACTAAAGAATAATGTGTTTAAGGAATCACCCAATGATCACATATAAATTGAGTTGAGGAAATAGTAGCAAAATCAAACAAATAGGAAAGAACACAAATAAATAAAGAAAAAAATAGAAAACAACAAATAGATAAACAAACAAATAAAAATCCTGAAAAGAAAAACAAAAGAAAGCATCCTAATAATGTATTTTCCTCATTAGGGTGGATCTAGGATAACTAACTAAGCTTAGACATGAAAAATGTTTCTATATTTTGAAATATTTCAATGTTTTTATAATTTTGAGATATCTTAAGTTGTTATAAAATGACAAGATACCTACTCACAAAATGGTGAGAGCATTTGACTTAGGTTGCTCATAAAATGGTGAGGATGTATAGAAAGGGGGACTGAGGTGAGTTCAACATGAATTAAGCATGACCTACATAGTCCCAAAATGACCTTAAGTCATAGTAATTCCATCCACAAAAAATGTGGGGAGAAAATTGACCAAGGTCCAACAAGTTTTCAAATCTGACAAATGGCCAGTCAAATGGAAATAGTAATGGCAAGGTGATGTGACAATGTATGATAAATAAATGTTTCCCTTAATAAGCCCATAGGTGATTATAACTAGGATACAATGGATTAGGTAAATGATATTAATTTTCCCATAGGTGATTATAATTAGTAGCAAGACTGGTGAATAGTAATTTACTCCAATAGGTGATATAATCAGTTTCACACAAACAAAATTGATATAGGATGGAAAATGAAAGATATCTTACTAGAACAATTTTCACACTATTTTCATAGACTATCATTTTACAAAATGGATTTGATTTATTATTTAAATTTGATAAAAATCCACTTACAAAAATTGTGGGAAGAACCAAAGTAACCAAGATCAAAATAAGATTAAATAAGATGACTAAAATTTGGCTTTGGTCTATATAGGACTGATATGGTAGAACGGTATGGACTTGCTTTAGGATAATGATTATTTGATACATTTGATAATAAAGAAGAATGTTGAGAGGGTTTCCCCCATGTGGTAAGGTGATTGGTTGGGTATGTAACAATTATAAAAAGAATGGTATGGTACATGTTTGTGTTTGGATAATGATTGGTTATTGGGTTGGATGTGTTTGGCTTGGGTGTGGTTTTTGGATTTTGTTGTTTTGGCTAATGGGGGATGCACATCCTAATCAATAAATGAAAATAGAATACTCAATCATGTTAATTTATATCCCATACCTTATTTAAATAGTTTCTCTGTCAATAACTAATTTTAGATTTGGATGCAAATGATGTTTATATGATCTTCATTGGTTGTTAATTGTGTTTCCTTTAACTATCAAGACAAGGTATCTTTATAGCCTCTATAAAGGAAAGTGTGGCCATTGATGGTAAATAGGGATAAATGTTAGATGATAGGTTTGATTTGGTGATGTAATGGTAGATGATAATGGAATGTGTAGTGGTTGGGAAATAATTGAAGATCAGGATTTTCAAGCACACACAATGTTGTTGATTTTAGATTTGACATATCTTTGGATATGGTGGGGCCAAAGACTTTTGAATATTCTCTCAATTGGACCACCATATTTTTTTATTATTTGGGCTTGAGAGTAGCTACCATATGATTAGGTAGTAGAATAGAATCTATTTTGATTTGATCTTTGATTTTGTCTTTAACAAATAGTGGAAAACTTTTGTCCTCAGCTATTAGTGCCTTGATGAGGTTTCTACTAGTGAATTTGTCTTGACTATCCCATAAAAACTCTATGAAGGTTTTACTAAGGATAATTAACTTTTTAATTTGATTATCTTTGACCACCTCTAAAAAGGTTTCACTATAAGATGTTGAGTTAGAAATTTAATTCTCCCCTAGTGCCTATGAAAAGGTTTCACTAGGAGAGTGTTCTTATTTTGTATGATTTTGGTCTTGGCCTCCTTTCTCTTCATCGACTGATATGTTTCCATAGATGTATTTTAATAAGGCATGATTATGTCATCCCCAATTGACACTTGTGGGAGGTGGAATATCTATTTAATGGCTATGTTGGTTGGTGTTAATAGCATGTGGAATGGTAATAGAAAGGGGGAGGTAGCACAATCCTCATAAAATATACTAGAAAAACTTATGTCAAAATTGAAGTAATCATCCTCAAAAATTGTAGAAGGATCACAAAGATATTCAAATTGATCTATAAGGTAATTGTAACCAATATTGTAATAACCATGTCTATAATCTATTTGTGAATCTGATTTTGATTCAATCAAATCTTAATGTAATGTCAAGTGTGATGTTGATTCTACTTCTAATGTTAAATCTAATGTCGATTCAAGAATATAGCCTATCTTCAATTTTAATTCTTCACTAAATATGGATGTTTCTATAAGGGTATTCTACTGAATGTCTAGTTTTAGACAATTAATAACCTATCATTGTATAATGGGTTCCATAAAGACTACTTCATCAAAGTGAGATTTCATAATGGTGGGATAAAAGTCAACATATAACTTCTCAAAGATTACCTTTTTAGAGCCAATCTCTTAAAAAATAGGTATAGTAATAAAAGGTGATTGATCATAGGTTGACTTATCACAAATGGTTGGTTTAACAAAAAAATCATGGATTGGTTGGTTCTCTTAGTCTTGGTTTACAAGTAGTTGTAAACTACCAATTTTGAATGCATTTTATTCCTTAGATGATTGGCTTAGTTGAGGGACTAAATAGGTCAATTATGGTATTGTTTGAATCTATTGGGGTTTGGATTGGATTGGTTGTGTGTTTGATTGGATTGGCAAGGGTATCAATTAGATTGTCTGAGGTTTGGATTGGATTGGCTAAAGTTTAGATTGGATTGGCTGAGGTAGTGATTGGATTGGTACTAGATGAGGAATGGAATGTGGTTGGATAATGATAGGATGTGGTAGAGCTTGATTTCTCACATGAGCCAAAATAAAAGGTCTTAGTATAGAAATGGTATGAATTATGGATCCTAATTACTTGCATAAGCCAAAGGATGAGGTCCTAGTATAGAAATGGTAGGGCATTGTGGATCCTGATTGATCACACAATCTAAAGGATGAAGTCCTCAAATGGTATGGATAGGGAATTATGAAGCTTGGTTGCTATCATGAGCTAAAGGATGAGGTCCTAGAATGGTAATGGTATTCCTTAGATGGTGTGGATTTTGGTAGCTTGTATAATCTAAAGGAAGGTTAAGAGTAGTTGATGATTAGATAATAAAAGGGCATCGTGGAGCTTGATCGCTTACATAAGCCAACTAATGAGATCTTGGAATGGTAATGGTAGGGAATTGTGGAGGGTAGTTACACACATAAGCCAAAGCATCCAAGTATTTCTCATAAACCATATCATCCCATTTGGGGGTTTGAGTTGGATAGTAAGCTAGTTCTTGACTTTGTTCCCCATGGAGTATTGTAGGGGGAATAATAAAACTCCTTACAAAAATTTTCCCCATAGGGGTTTTAAGTCAAATTTTGTGTGTACATTTTATCATAACTTGGATTTTATGTGATTCCATCATAAGTTTAGTTATGTATACACCTAAATCTGGGCACCAATGACCTTCAACTAGGATTTTTGACCAATTTTCACCAAAGTGTATAATTTGGCCTAAAAACACTAAAGCACATTAAATGAGTTGAAATTGATATATTCAAGTGCCAATTTTGGCTAGGGTATCACTAAATGGGGTAATGCAATTTATGGGCCAACTAACTTTGATCAAATCATTTTGAGTCAAAATGCCAATTTTGCACTTGAGTACTATGGATTACTCTTTTCTATCAAATTTCTTGTATGAGATGAATGTATTTTTTATTTTGTATTGTCAACATCCTAAATGTAATAATGGAACTAACACATCTAACATTTAATTCCAATTCTAATCTAGTCAAATTTTGGACTAATAACAAGGCATTCTAATCAATTTGAGTAATTTGTGCACAAAATGCTTAATCATGCTTAAGAGTTAATTAATCCAAATCAATGCCTAATTAATAATTCCATGGAAACTTGTTGAAAACTTGTTTATAGAAATGAATATTTAATATCTACATCATCAGGTGACCTCATTTCTTGGGAAGACATCCCTAGGCCATAAATGCCACAAATATCAGGATTATGGTCTCCCATGCCTCTTTATTACCTCCCATGCCTCATTAATTTCCCTTCTTCCAAAGTCATGATGAGGATAATTATGTATTTTAATTACATAATTCAATTAATCCATGACCACACATCTAAATCTTGATATGGATGGTCATGGTTGATTCTGGTCACTCTTGAAAATCTATAAATAGAGAGGCCATAAACATCATTTTTAAGATTAATTTGTGAAAATTTACCATGTCAAATTGATTCCAAGAGCACTCACATGCCAAATTTATGATGCAAAAATATTGATCCAAGCCAAGCCAAAGCCTTAAGGTGCCAAGGAGAAGAGGAAATAGCCAAGCCTCCTTTGATGAAGACTTCATAAGCACAAGCTGAGCAAACCATTATAACAAGCATTTGGAGCATCCAAGGAAGGTGAAGGATTCTTATTTTTCTTTACTTTTTAGTTGTGCTTTTCATTTATTTTTGTTATTAAGCTCACCCTAGTAACTAAGCCTAGAGATTTATACTAATTAGTGTGTTTTTATCAATTTGTTTGCATTTTTAGACTAACACAATACAAATCACTTCTCTTGAGTCAAATTTTTATTTCACATAATAGCATGCTTGATGGGACCACACCCCAAAAATTTTATCAAATATCACCTACAAGTAACATACTAACCATTGTCATGCAGGATCCTGGAGTGTGGAAGCAAAAAAGGTGAAGATTTGAGCAAAAAACTTATTTTTTAGAGCTCATGATTTTCTTCTTAGATCCCAACTCACCCTGACTCAAATCCCAACTCACGTTGACTTGGATCCCAACTCAGATCCCAACTCACCCAAACTTAAATGATAACTCAGGTCCTAACTTAGCTTGACTCAAATCATAACTCACCCCAACACAGATCCTAACTCACCTTGATTTAGATCCCAACTCACCCTGACTTGGATCCCAACTCACCTCAAGTTGTATCCCAACTTGAGTCCCAACTCACCTCGACTCAAATCCCAACTCAGATCCCAAATCACCATAACTTAGATCCCAACTCATCTCGACTCAAATCTCAACTCACCCTGACTTGGATCCCAACTCAAAACCCAACTCAATTATGTCAACTTGAGAGTTCATTTTCCTAATTTAATAATTTAATATTTAAAAATGCTTCAAAGCTAAACCACTTACTAACATTTTTTTTGTAAGACCAACTTAAAAAATTTCTAAAATGTGTTTAAATCATCTTTTGTATACTTTAAAATGAATTAGGGACATTATTTTTGTGCTTAATATATCATTTAAGTGCTTAAGTATGTTTTTATCATTAGTTTTCAAAGTTTACAATTTTAAGACCAAGGGGTCAAATGAACACCACCAAATCTTTCATTTGAACTTAAAATTGAATGCACTTGTCAATTTTGTTTTTATTATTTAAATTATCACTTTGTTTTCATAAAATACAATGATGTTGTGTGTCTTCGCTTCCATTTGTCCCCTTTAGGGAACCCTTGGAATCAAAAGCACTTTATTTATTTGTAAATTTCCTAGTCCAAGGCATAAAAACAACATCATCTAAAGCACTCCCTAAAACCTCACAAAATTATTGGGTGACCTTGACAATGAACCTAAAGTCTTTTTATTTTATGCTTTCTTTATTTCATGTAAACTTGGCTTGTGATGGGGATGTCATTACCTCCCACAACTTCTTTAGGGAATATTTGATTTGAGGTTTCACCTCCTAGCATTGAATTTATTTGGTTCCATATTGGAGTTGTACATGGGACATAGTGGCACTTTAAACATCTCACTACACTAAGAAAACTACAAGATGTAGTGGTTGATAGGACCTAAGTTCCCCAAAGCTCTGACACAACTTGTCAGATTTAAGAGCACACATGATTACCAATGTATAAGCAACTTAAACATGCGGAAATACCCAGAAGAACAAATAACTATCAATGAGAAATAACACAAAATATGAGAGACAACACATAATTTTATTCAACTCATTACAAAGTAAATTACAATAAAGAGATCACACTCTTCTCCACCTCTGTGAGGCTTCCTCCTCAAGGGCTCCAAGTAATCTTCCCACTTGAGTAATCTTCTCTCATAGGTCACAACTAACAACTAACATAAGCTATTGTTCACCTCATTGTACATCCAGTACAACTAAGTACGAATCGGTACTCCAAGTAGATCTCACCATGATCCTACTCCTGATGTATTATTGTCACCTTGGATCTAGCTCCCCCGCTGATCTCCTTTCTAACCCTTGCATTCACACATCCTAGCAGACCAACCTAATCTTACTTATCACATGTAGATCTCCACCATGATCCTGCAACACCCTGCATATCAAACCTGATCTTACATACCTGAAAGAACATGCTCTTCTAAGGGAAGAACTCTCCAAGCTCCACACTTGGGTTCTACAAGTTCAACACTTAAAAATACAGCCCATGAGTCTATTATATAGATCTCATGCATACACTAATTTAGACAAGAGACTCAAAGACTCGAATTGGTCTTTATCATGCAAACAACGCATTCACTTAACTGACTATTCGTCAATAGCAGTTCTGACCACCACAGGCGACTGACGTTGGTCCCTGCCTTCCTGGAGGTGACTGATGCCGATCGATCTCCTGCCAATGTTGATTTCCCTTGCACTATCCCCTGACCAACGTTGGTTGTGGCCTGCTGATGCCAGAAAATGTCATGCATAGAAATCCTCCATGTTTGCCTTAGGTGAAGTTTTTAGCTCCACACCCTAACAATCTCCCACTTGGAGATAAAGAGCTGCACATGCACCCATACCAATACTCTGTCTAATCTTCATCCTGGCTTGTATTCCTCTTCAAGATCAATCCTAAAGATAACCCACCACACAACCTGTGGTGCTACACTTATGTCTAAATTTCTCCATTCTTCTACCTTGCTATACTCCCACTCAAATAGCAACCCCTGTGAGTAACCTGTAATCAACAACACTTAACAGATCTGAACCACCTGTTAGTCAAGCTCGCTTTGAGAACGTCCAACCTCACTTTGATACCATTTGATAGGACCTAAGTTCCCCAAATCTCTGACACAACTTGTTAGATTTAAGAGCACACATGATTACCAATGTATAAGCAACTTAAACATGCAGAAATACCCAGAAGAACAAATAACTATCAATGAGAAATAACACAGAATATGAGAGGAAACACACAATTGTATTCAACTCATTACAAAGGAAATTATAATAAAGATATCACACTCTTCTCCACCTCTGTGAGGCTTCCTCCTCAAGGGCTCCAAGTAATCTTCCCACCTAAGTAATCTTCTCTCATAGGTCACAACTAACAACTAACACAAGCTATTGTTCACCTCATTGTACATCTAGTACAACTGAGTACGAACCGGTACTCCAAGTAGATCTCACCATGATCCTGCTCCTAATGTATTACTGTCACCTTAGATCTAGCTCCCCCGCTGATCTCCTTTCTAACCCTTGCATTCACACATCCTAGTAGACCAACCTAATCTTACTTATCACATGTAGATCTCCACCATGATCCTGCAACACCCTGCATATCAAACCTGATCTTACATACCTGGAAGAACATGCTCTTCCAGGGGAAGAACTCTCCAAGCTCCACACTTGGGTTCTACAAGTTCAAAACTTAACAATACAACCCATGAGTCTATTATATAGATCTCATGCATACACTAATTTAGACAAGTGGCTCAAAGACTCAAACTAGTCTTTATCATGCAAACAATGCGTTCACTTAATCGACTGTTCATCAATAGCAGTTCTGACCGCCACAGGAGACCGACGTCGGTCCCTGCCTTCTTGGAGGTGACCGACGCCGACCGATCTCCTGCCGATGTTGGTTTCCCTTGCACTGTCCCCTGACCGATGTCGGTTGTGGCTTGCCAACACCGGCGACTTTCATGCGTAGAAATCCTCCATGTTTGCCTTAGGTGAAGCTTTTAGCTCCACACCTTAATAGTGGTTGTAAAAAGGACAACCTTTTTGTAACAAGCCAAGTGATATGGACCCAAAATCCATTCTTTTCTTTTATATTGTTTGATGTGAAATTCATTGTGCAATTGATTCCCCTAGAACATTTGTAAAATTGTAGATCTTAGACAAATCCCCATTTGTCATGGAAGTATTGTTGGTGCAAGGTGTGCCTCAAGGTCCATGTCACAGTGCTTTCATTTGAGAGAAGGGGGGGTCTAAAAACCCTACTATATAATGCACATTTAATTTTGGATGAAGACTTAAAATCCTCTCAAATGATGTATATTTATGGATTCCGATAATACCAAGCAACCTTGTTATTTTAATATCTAAGAGTGATTAATTAGATGGTTTTGTCTTAGATTAAAGTGTTTTTTGGAGTCAAAACTTGGTGTAAACAAATGATTCAAACCAAACACATGGTCCTCATTTTCATTTGAACAAAGAGGTGTTATGTTACCCATGTGAAATCATCAATTTTACTTGTTCAAAGTTCATCAAAACTTGGAGTCATATCATCCACTTTGGCATAGTTATGCTACCCAATTGAGTCTAGACCTTTGCCAAAGTTGTTTGAGTCCTTTATTTATAATCTAAATTTGAAATTGCACCTTTATAAATTCATAGGGCTGATGTGTTAAGTGGGTTCAAAATTTTCACTAAACTTGAGGGAACTTAGGTTCAATTTCCAATTTGGGTTGAAGGTCATTTAAGACTCATGATCATTATCACCACTTGATAGACTTAATTCACTTCATTCTAAACACTTGCAATTTGAGTCTATGCACCACAAAATTTTGAGTCAATAAAGGTAGTTTTGTGCTATCAAATTTGTGAGAAATTATCTTTGCCTTAAAGAGTTTTTGAAATAAGCATTTTGTTACATCTTTTGGATAGTCTAGAACTGTTACACTACCCAAAACATTTTAGATATTGTTTCATAGGCCCTCTTGCATAGAGTTCATATTTGTTCCTACATTTTTCAAACCAATCTGAGTATATGTTTATGATTTTTTGTCTAGCACAGTTACACCGTCCACTTTTGTCTAGATTATTTGTCAAAAGAACTAAGTTTTATACCATTATTTGTGAGAAAATAAACTATCTCTAAATTGCCTTTTGTTTCATACCTTATACCTATTTTATCGAGTCCATGTCCAATTATCAAATTCCTAATGTTTGTTAGAAGTGTTTCAAATCTGTTAGATTAAAAATTTCATCTATTTTCAAATTCTATATTTTGACATCGTTTAGCCGAGAGTCCTAGCACATGCCTTATTTGAGACTAGATTTTGATGCCACATTTGGCCAAAAGACCTAGTAGCTTTTATTTTCCTATATTAGACTAATTTGAAACACTTTGACCTTATCGTTTGGCATTTTTTTTTTTCATTTACTTAATCTTTTTGTGTAAGACATGTAATTTTAGACACTTAACATTAGCTTGTGTTATCAAAAATATTTGAATAAACCTTTTGATCCTTTTGACCAATCTAGACCAAGTTTGAAATCATATTTTTAGACATTGTCCTTTTAGATTTTGTAGAATTATCTTCCCTTTCTATCACAAATCATTGACTATGGATCCCAACATGTATTCCTACACTCGTAGTGGACTCATGAACAATCCAGGGATTAGTAATGTAGTTGCACAAAAATAAATGGTGCAATACCCCCACATAGATAATATTACTTATGAGATGGATCTTTATCCATCTTATAATAATCAATTAAGGGCACAAATCCAAGATACATTGGCTAACTATTTGGTTAATACACCACCTTTTTCATAACAAGACCAAGAACAAATCACACAATACCTAGCTATAATACTCACAACTGATGAACCAGTTCCTTAACAATCATGCTCTACTAATATGCCTTCCATGTATCATCCATTCTTGTTTGAACTTCATTTTTTTGAGAACAAAGACAAGATTTTAGTTCGAGTCATAGAGGTAGGGGCCAAGTTTCTAGTATATTTCTCTCATGATAATTTACCAAACCTAGTAAGAATTCCCCACAACATAATTTATGATCAATAAACTTCTATCAATCCTTTATCTCTAGTCCAAATGACATATAAAGAAACTAATATGCCTAATAAAGGAAAAAACCTCATGTAAGACCACTTTAACCAAATGTAGATAGCATATCAAACCTACTTGAATCTAGCATGCAACTTAAGTCAGATGACCATGGTGAGCAAACCTCTTATTGACTTAGTTCCTTGAATAAGAGTTTTGATAGAGTTAACTAGTTAAGACAATTAGATTTTAGACTCATTCATATAAAACACTTCAGTAGACAACTTTCTACATATTCCCATTATTGAAGAAGTGTCTTCTACTTCTATGTAGAATAATGAGCAAAATATAGTGGACAATGTGCAAGCAATGTCCAATCCAAATCAAAGTGGTACTAATGCATAAACAACTAATCAACATGTGCCTGTAGTTAATACCATGAGTAGACCATCATACCGAGGAGTAGTATTTTATGCATCCCAACCTCAAATAGCTGCTTCATCAAGTGTGTAACCAATAGGATTAGGTAGCCAACTAACAACCAATGTCATGCCTCAACAACCGAATGTGATGAATCCTACTCCTCCTCAACAAGTGACAAGTAGTATTCCATAATAGTAGGCACAATCTAGTGTACCAATGTAACAGAAGCCAAATATATTACCACCTCAACAAGGGGTAACTAATGTTCCACCACATTAGGTAGTGGTAAATATACCTCCTCAATCATAGACTAGTGTACCAATCCAAAAACAAATGATAACTATATAACAATGTGTAAATATTGGTTAGCAACAAATGTCAAATATTTAACATGATTTTTCTTACCAATAAATATTTATGCAACAAAGAGGCTCCCATGTTTCTTAAGTACCTACTAGACAACAATCAGTTCAAAATATGCCACAAGTTTAGAGATAGGGTCTTGGTCCATAAATTTTCACTCAAAAACAAGGTTTGATTAGTCAAAAAAATGTCCCTTTTCAACCAAAATAGGCACAATATAGTTATATCCCTCCATCCCAGCTATAAATCTTCCAATTCAAACCTTCATAGCCAACATAACCTAGAAAAGTGCACAACCAAATGTGTAATTTCAAGTACATCCTAATCCACATGCATATTCCTGGTCCATTTCCTAACCAAATCAATATACCCTAATAGATATCTCCATCATACCCTAGTTAAAGTGTCCCACTTGTGGCCTCCCAACTATCTAGCCAAACCAATATTCTCCCTCAAACCAATGTTCTTTCTAGTTTCTTATCCTAAGAATTACAACAGATGAAGGATCCAATTGCTACCATTCAAGCTAGGAAATAGACTAAAAGTTTAAGTTGGATGATGTGTTTTCTTATCAATTAAACATGGAGTACTTATAGATACCATTTATTCTAAGATATGAACCACCAAAATTCAATAAATACAAAGGGAAAGGTGACCCTAAAGCCCATTTAACCGAGTTCTTTGTCACATGTCAACTAATGGCATATAACGATATATACCTTTTATTTTTGTTTCCAAGGAACTTGGTTGGACAAGAATTGGAGTGGTTTTTAAATTTTCCCAAGAATTTAGTAATATATTTTGATTATCTTTTTGATAAGTTTGTGTAGCACTTTTCCTATAATCTTGAACATGATATTTCATTGGTTGACTAACACAAATAAAAAAAAGGATGGTGAGAGTTTTGCAAGTTATCTCCAGCAACAGAGAGCCATTGCAAGATGATTCAACCATAGTTTACTAGATAAACAATTAGCTGTTGTGTTTACTAAAAATTTGCATAGTGAGATAGCTTATCATCTAGAACTATAATGTACACATACTTTCAAGGAGATCATCGACAAAGGCTTATTGATTGAGTGAGCCCTTATTAATAAAGGGATCATCAAGCTTACCTCGACTAATCAAAATCAAAGTACCAATCAAGGAAGTGGCCAAAACCAACATCTAATCCAAGTGTAAACATTAGAACCAGCACAGACCAATAACCAAGATAGACCAAAGCATTTCAATAGCAATAGGAATGTTGTGGGTAATGGAGTAACCAAGTCACATCATGTCCAAGAAGTAAAAACATCATTTGCACCACCTTTTTAGATTACTCCTACGCAAAAACCTCTCCAACCAATGCTACAAGCACAATAACCAAGACCCATGTGAAAATGGTAGTAACCTTTACCACTACAAACCCCTACTCCAAGGAGAAATGTGCCTATCCATCATGTCTTTAGTGACCTAGGAGAGCCTATTGAGTTCATATTTTGAAAAATTACCATTGTTAATCTATTTTTTTGGCCTATACCAAAGCATTATCCATAAGGCATTCCTTATCCTGATTGGTACCATGAAAATGAATTCTATGAATATCATTGGGTCAATGGGCATAATCTATGAAGATGTGTCTAAATCAAGCATTTGATTGAGAATATGTTGGATAATGGAGAGATAAAATTGGATAATGGTGCTTCCACTTCCAATAAAACTCTTAGGATTAATCAAAACCCCTTTCCCTAACATAACACACAAAATAGCATAAAAATCAACAACAACAATGATGACCAATGCAACAACAAAATAAATAGTATCAAAATCAAAGGCTGAATTAGTAGAATCAAAAACAGAACCCATAATGTCAGAACAATGGAAAAAACCAAGGTCAAAATGGTAACAACCAACAAACCTACCATGCAGTTGCACATGACTACAATAGGATTGTAGGTTATATTACAGGGGGGAATGTTAATACCATCTTCATTAATCCTAAATCGAGAACTAACCAATATAGACCATTGCTAAACAATACCACTCAACCAAATTACATGGATAATCCTTTTTTGACTTGGGACTACACATAGGTAAACCAATAAATCGAGACTCCCACTTTTGGACCATATACTAATAACTCACCCTTGCCACATGAGCACATACAAGTGCACTGGCAACCAAAAATTATCCTATCTAGTCCCACACATTCCTATCATTTGCTAGCAATTATGGTCTATCATCTAATTCTTTATTGTGTAATCAAAACTCAGAGGTCAAATATTACTCTACCAGGTCCACAACCATCTACCACTTTTCCTATTATCCAACAAACCATTCAGCGTTGAAATAAACCATTCACCATTGACCAAGACAAGAAGTTTGATATTGTAGAACAATTGTAGAAGACACTATCACAAATTTCTATTTTATATTTTCTACAAACATAAAAAAAGACTACAAGAACATTTTGAATGAGTTTTTAATACAATCCACTATTGCCAATGACATATCCCCTAATAAATTTCAAGATTTGGTTGGACACCTAGATCCAGCCCAATAAGTCGTATTCAACCAAAGTGATATGTCTTCCCTTGGTCCACTCCATAATAATCCATTATACATATAAGTTTATATAAAGTGGCATAAATTGAAGCATGTCCTTATAGATAATGGATCAGGCCTCAACATAGTGTCTCTAAAGCTCATCAAGATTCTTGGGTACATAATGGTATATCTCTATCCATAAATGATAAATATTAAAGCCTATGATAATTAGGAAAGAGAATCATAAGGCACCATTAGCTTACTAGTTATTATTGGGCCTTTGACCCATTATACATTTTTCTATGTGCTTGATCTTGAGTTGTCATATAATATGCTTATAGTTAGGCCTTGGTTACATGAGACTCATGTAGTCCCATCAATGATACACCAATGTATCAATTTCTCCCAATCAGGGATGGAAGTGAATATTTTAGGATATTTACACCCATATGAACATTGCAAACATCTTGAGGTTGAGTTTTAAAGCTACAATTACCAATACATCATGAATCCAAGTTTCAAGAAGGATAAAACAAAGGCCATACTTATTGATCCTCCATAGGATAATTTCATAGATAATAATACCTTGGATTCCCTTTCCCACATGCCACCTTCTGTCATTTCACCATTTTAGATAGTGGCACAGGGGAGTATGTGACCCATGATACCTTCCATATTACCAATCTTCCTCAAAATCCAAAGACTTTTGAGTGACCTAAAAATACCCCACACATGCATTGGAAACAAAAGAACAAAGAGAAGAGACCTATCATATTTGTACCAGCATTTAGCCTAGAACTAAACCCTCTTGAAGGGGATGAATCATGGGTGTACAATGATAAGTAAGATGATTTTTATAAAAGTGTAAAGTATCATATTCCCAATAGGATCATGGGGCATCAAAATTATGAAGTAAGAGGTGTTAAACTAAATTAATAAGGAACCATTGAGCCAATTTCCATGATTAAATACAAAAAACCCTATGGACTTGGATTTAATCTACCTGTGGGTGACCCTACATATCTTATTCAAATTTCATCACTGGTGGTTAGTGATGATGATGTTGATGATGAATTAGATTCTAATCATAGCTTCACCTTTGATGACCTATCTAAGACTAACTTGTTTGATAAAAATGCCATATGTACTCTTACCCCAATCATTTTTCATAACCCATTTCCATTATACTATCCCCAACTAATATATTGGGACCAACAAGAATCTAATTTTTCAATTGATGAGTTTCAGAATGATGAGGCATTCTATGAATTTTTAGGCCTTGGAGACAACATTTCATTGGGAGATCATAAATTAGGGTTCTCAATTACATTAGATCCTAAAGCCTATTTTGGAGAGCAGATGAACACCCTTAGCCAAAAACAAATAAATAAGACATTGAGGTCCCTAAGTGAAAACCTCTCTGAGGTACTTTCTAAATAGGGAAAAAGTAAAGACAAAGGCCAGTCTAGTGGTGAAAACCTATTTTATTCACCATTAGATGGGGGTGTTCATTGATCTTTGAATTTAGATTAGGAGACCACCAACGATGAACTTTCTTATGGATTCAAGTTTAGTTTTGTAAAACAATAAGTATTTGATCAAATTCTTTAAGAATTTTTGACTATTTTTGTCACATGGCTAGATCTCCCATTGGGGGACTTAGATTCATCATGCCTAAGAGATGTTGAAGAACAAGTCCTAACAAAGGACCTTGATATAGTCTAATAGGTCAAGTCTTTGCCTACTATCCTAAAATATGGTTCAACCCTTGTAGTCAAAGATACAATAAAGGTAAACATTAAGAATCCATTAGAATTGAAATGGATAAAATTAGGTGCATCCCTCACTGAGGAGGAATGTGAAGTCTTTATAGCTCTGTTGAGATAATTTGTAGATATCTTTACATGGGCTTATTCTGACATGTCAGGTTTGGACCCCACCTTGGTTTTGCACCACCTTATGGTCAATATTGATGCTAAACTAGTGAAATAAAATTTATTAAAGATGCATCCTTATATTTTTGTCTTGGTAAAGAAAGAGTTGTAAAAACTCTTAGAAGCAGGATGTATTTGGTCCATTGAATACTCAGAATGGATATCTAATGTTGTACCTATTATCGAAAAGCTTAAAGGAATTAGAATATGTACTAATTTCCAAGACTTAAAAAAATCTTGTCCTAAGAATGACTTTCCATTGCCTAATATTGACATGATCATTGACTCCACGATAGGTTATGAAATCATTTCACTCATGGATGGATTTTCAAGAAATAACAAGATCATAATAGCACCATAAGACCAATATAAAATAGCATTCACCACTCCATGGGGAATAATTTGTTATCAAGTAATACCATTTAGTTTTAACAATGCTAGAGATAAATATCAAAAGGCCATGACTGTCATATTCCATGATATGATGCATGATATTGTTGAAGACTATGTCAATGACATATTAGGAAAATCCAAAACTAGGGCCAACCATATAGTAGTGCTATGTAGGATATTTAAAATATTATAGGAGTATAAATTTAAACTCAATCCAAAGAAATGTGTGTTTGGAATAACCTCAAAAAATTTACTTGGCTTCATTATGTCTCATAGGGGCATTGAATTTGATCTAGCCAAAGTCCATGCTATAATTGAGATGTCACCACCAACCAATTTAAAGCAACTCCATAGTTTATAGGGCAAGATCCAATCAATCTAACACTTCATATCTCAGTTAGTATACAAGTGTCATTTATTTACACATTTTTTGAAGAATGGATTTGCATTTCACTATGATGACCAGTGCCAAACAAATTTTTAATAACTCAAGTACTATCTAGTTAATCCACCTATTTTGTTATTTCCTATGGTAGGAATGCCATTCTTATTGTATCTATCAGCTATCAAAAATGCCTTGGGGGAAATTTTAGCTCAACATGATAACAATGAAAAAGAACATGTAGTATACTACTTAAGTCATAAGTTGGTCACATATGAACATAACTATGCACCTATTGAAAAAGCTTATCTAGCCATGGTCTTCATAGCTCAAAAATTGTGCCATTACATGTTGAACAATAAGACCATGGTCATTTCAAAATTAGATCCACTCAAGTATATACTATCTAAAATAACTTTACAAGGTATAATAGCCAAATTGATTATGATTCTTAGTGAGTTTGACATGGAGTATGTCAATCATAAGAAAATCAAAGGACAAGTCCTTACAGATCAACTTGTTGAAGCACCCCTTGCAGACATAAAGCCACTCACATTTAATTTTCTTGATGAATCCATAATGACCATCATTGACACACCTCTTGGGGAGTATCACTATAATTTATATTTTGATGGTTCATTTACTACACATGAAGCAGGGGTAGCTATCTTATTTATTACACCACAGGGGGATCTAATACCTAAATCATTCATAATTAGTTTTCCTTGTACAAAAAACATGGTTGAGTATGAATCACTTATCTTAGGACTTAAAGAGGAAGTATAATGAAATATATCTCATCTGAAGTTTCATCGTGATTCTTAATTAATCATCAATCAGGTCATAGACCATTTTCAGACCAAAGATGACAAGTTGGTTCCATATAAGGCTATGGTCGATACCCTAAAGCAAAAAATTGAAAATATACAATTTTACCATATACCAAGGTCTCGTAATAGAAATATAGATACCATGGCTACTATTGGCTCTCTAATTTGACAAACAAACAAATATAAAGAATATTAGTTCTTTGTTGAGAATTTGTTTGCACAAACTCATGAACTTTCAACAATTGTAATGATTTATGATATTATTGGTCCTAATTATATCTAGTACTCAGTCCTTTAAAAATACCTTCATCACCAAGTTCTACCACCTAACCTATCTTGAAAACAAACCAAATCTTTTATTCATCACTCTACTTGTTATACTTTACTTGGATCCACCCTTTACCATCACAATTTTGATGGAACTCTACTTCATTATTTAAATTTGATAGAGTCTACACTTTTTTTAAGTGAAGTTCATGAAGGAGTATGTGGAGCTCATTCTAGTGGGCTAGTCCTATCCAAGAATCTCTTGAGTACTAGTTATTATTAGCCCATGATGGATGCAGATGCAGCTATATATGCAAATAAGTGTGATAAATGTCAATGACATGCTAATCTAATTCATACCTCAACACAAACTCTAAAAACAATGTTGACACCATATATATTTACTACATGGATACTTGACCTCATTAGGAAGATCAACCCCACTTCATTTTATGGCCATAAACATATCCTTACCACCACTGAGTATTTCACTAAGTGGGTTGAAGATATACTGACTAGAAAGTAATTTTCCAAATTTATCTTCAACCGTCTCATTTTCCACTTAGTATCCCCTCTAACATTATATCTAATAATGGAGGATCATTCAATAACAAAAATGTAGATCAACTATGTTCTGAATATAATATCACACAATAATTTTCTATAGCATATTACCCTCAAGGTAATGGCTAGGCTGAAGCATCAAACAAAACCATTATCAATATTTTCATAAATATTATCAATGATGCCAGTCATGATTAGCACCTATAGATATTCTCTTTCCCTTGGGCATACCATACCAATCATTGTACTCCTATAGGAGCCACTCTTACTCATTTATGGTACTGAATCCATCCTTCCCATTGAGGTTAAATTAAATTCACTACACATATCTTTCAAATATGTCCTAGATGATCATGACTATCGAGTATCTCCCCTACAGGAGATAGACTTGCTTGATAAAAAATGCATAGCTACTCTCAAAAATATTCAAGCATATCATAAATGACTCAAGGGCCACTACAATCAGTGTGTCAAGTATAAAACATTTGAACTTGGTGATCTTGTTATTAAAGAAAACCAAAATGATACAATGGCTGAGAAGAAGCATAAAGGTAAATTTAAACAAAACTAGATAGGGCCTTTCATCATTACTGTAGATTATGGATCAGGAGCATACAAACTTGCCACACTAGATGGAGATGAACTTCTTGAGTTGATGAATATTATTCACCTCAAGCAGTACTATGCTTGAACACTAAGATGTAATGTTTGTAAAGACCATTTCATGTTGTGTCATTTTATCACTATTATTTTTTATACAAAAGTATCATTCTTATCCATCCTCTTAGCCTTATCCATTTTACCATTCTATTCTATCAACTAGACATGTTCTAAATCCTAGCCCATTTGACCTTCGTTTTTACCATTCATTATGCATTTTCAGCATCAAGAAATATAATGAATTTCATTAGTTGTTTCAATTATTTTAGATAAAGATCATATTTTGGAGTAGTATGATAGAAGTTTTGACAGTTGCATCCTTCATTTGTTATTCCTTTCTTATCACCATCTTGCTACTAATTATAACCACCTTTGGGAAAATTAGTACCATTGATATATGACGTTGTGTCCTAGTTATAACCACCTATAATCAAACTAGGAGAAACATTTGTTTATTAATTCTTGACATACCAAATTTCCACTTCATATGCTATACTCTGCCTTTTTACCACCTCTACCTATTTTGTTTGAATTTACTACTACACTAGTCAAATTCTTATATTTTAGGGTGGAACTACAATGACTTGAGGTCCTACTCTAAGACTATGTAGACAACACTCGATACTTGTTGAGGTTAGCTCAGTCACCCCCTTGCCACACTCTTGCCAGTTTGTGAGCAACCTAAGTTTGAATTTTCTCACCATTTTATGAGCAACCTAAGTTTGAACACTCTCTCCATTTTATGAGTAACCTAAGTTTGAACACTCTAACCATTTTGTGAACTTGAACCATTTAGTATCTCATCATTTTAGATCGAGTTGAGATACTTTAGAAAATTCCAAAAATATTTGGAAAATTGTTAGAAAAAAAAATAATTGACCACTTCTTTGCCTTAAAGATTTTGCAAATCCTTACTAAGTTGCAAGCAAACCACTTGTCACTTATTTTCCCCATCCTTTTTTGCATTTTCTCTCATGTACTTTCCATTTTTTAAGACCATTCCTCTTCTTCTATCACATCCATTCTATTTCTTTTCATTAGTTATAACATTCTTCCCATTCCTTGGGAGAACTATATTTGACTTGATGTTTTTTATTGGATATTACATCCATGGAACTATGCAAGTAGCATCCACTTGCCTAGTGCATATGGAGACAACTCAGCCTGTAGACACCAAAATCGTGTCTACTCCTTGGTTGACTCCCCCCCTTGATCCCCTTAGTCCACTTCTACACATTCCTAACCCACACACTTATTAATTTAAAATAAATTATCTACTTCAAATTAATCATCCTCTTGACCCCTCACCCATGACACCTCGCCCCACCTTGGATACCTCTCCTTGGATGCCTCCCATCACCCTATGACCAATTTATGACCTATTTCAACCCTCTCATGCTTATTTAATCCACCTTCGACCGTTTTCCAATGAAAATTAGACCTCGGCAATTGGAAGAATGGGTAGAAGGCTAATTTTAGCCTTTTTCCCATCTTTTAGCCACTGACATTTGTTACCCAATCGGCCGATGTTGATGGAATCACCTACGTCGGTTGCTTAAAATAGCTCAAAGGTGAATTCTCTTCCCCCTGGGATGCTAAAATCATAATGCTAAATCAATCAATCATAGACCTAAATGCTAACTCTCTTCATTTGAATCCAACTTCTCTCTCTCTCTCCTAGACACACACCAAGCATCACAGGCTATAGGCACTCTACAGAAATAGCTCCAGACTTTGGGTTAAAGACATTGTAGGTACATCAGCCACATCAACAACGAGTCTCCTACATTCCTTCAACATATCAAAGCTAAGTATTTCTTTTGTTCTTATATTTTAGTATTTTGGAAAGCACTAGTAACTAGTCTCTATTCTGCTATTTCTAAGTACTATAGCCCATACCAAATCTAGCTATCAACTAGACCAAACCTGACCAAACTTCTTCCTAAGAGGCTAAAAAGCTTGCCTTCTATTCTGACCCATCTTGACAACCTATCCCCTGCCTTTGTCCCTCCTAAAGACCCTATTCACTGTCTTGCATCCCTTACACAGACCTAGACTCCTTTCAGACCATTCCATCGACCAGAGACTCGTCCAAAACTCATCCAAGGCCATTGCCCTGACCGAAGCCAACCTCTAGGCCCATTACCCCTACTGACATCAGCAGACTAACTGGCGTCAGTGACTGTGGAAGGTAGATAGCACAATATAGATATGCATTACCTTTATTTCTTTTGTTTAGTCTTTCATTATTTCTATCTAGCAACATTCTCTTTTATCAAAAGTGGATTGTCATCCCTCAAGGAAGTCTTTGCACTAGTGGGATCAAGCTTTGCTTGGCAGTCCACCATCCATCTATCTAACAATCTCTTTGTTTAAGTCTTTCTCTCTATAGGTGTCATCCTCCATAGCCAAAGAGGAGTCCCTTCAATCATCTGGATATGGTGCACAAACTTCATCTGGGTACATACAAACCCCTGACCATTTATCTTAGGTTCTTTCATCTTTTGAATATGAAAAGTGAAAACTTGTTGAAAACATTCTGGCATGCCCAGTGGGACCACCGACCTTGGAGATCATGCCTATCTCCTCAGACTACGACCACTTCCAAGACAACGTTGCCTTGGTTATTTTTGCATGTATGCTACTTCATGAATGGTTAGCAAAATTGTCCAAAACCCATATTTTGACCCTCAAAAGTATTGGATCACGAGCAAGTTGATCCCCACTACTTGTGACATTTTTGTGTTTCCAAGAGCACTTCTTGAGCTCGAGATACTTGGAACATGATGACCATTGGAGCTATAGCTTGGATTAAATAACCTAATTAGCTACGACTAAATTCTAGGGCCCGGTTATTTTGATTTTAGCACTCCTTGACCCTTGACCTGCGACAATTTGACTTGACCATCTCATGAAGTGGTATGCATGCAATCTCAACTATTGCAGTGTTCACACTCAAACTTCACCATATCCATCCTCTATCTATCAAATTGACACCCGATTTTAGGTTCCCTTCCCTCGACTCCCACTTTGAGGGGGAATACCTCATCCCATAATCGGGGCAACCTACATTCATTTTGTCTTGCAGTTCACCAGAACAACCAACAAGATGAAAATAACCTCATCCCATACCTGGGGAAACTTACTCCTATTTTTGTCTTGCAGTTCATCCAGAACAACCAACAAGACAAAAAGGGGCAAATGTAGACACCAAAATCGTGTCTACTCCTTGGTCGACTCTCCCCCTTGGTCCCCTTGGTCCACTTCTAGCACATTCCTAACCCACACAATTATTAATTTAAAATAAATTAACTATTTTAAATTAATAACACCTTTGACACCTCATCCATGACACCTCACCTCTCCTTGGATGCCTCCCATCACCCTATGACCAATTTATGATCTATTTCTAACCTCTCACACTCATTTAATCCACCTTCAACCATTTTCCAACGATAATTAGACCTGACAGTTGGAAGAACGGGCAAAAGGCTAATTTTAGCCCTTTTGTCCATCTTCTAGTCACTGACGTCAGTTACAGTCGGCCCGGCAGAATCATTAATGTCGGTCTCTTAAAACAACCCAAAATCCAACTTCTCTTCCTCTTGGGAGGCTAAAATCATAGCACTGGATCAATCAACAATAGACCCGAATGCTAATTCTCCATCTGCAAGGATTTGACCTCTCTCTCTCTCCCCCAGATGCACATCAAGCATCATAAGCCATAGGGACTCTGCATCAGTTACTCTACCTCTTTACAGGGAGTCTTCTACCTCAGCAACAGGGCTTCTACACTTCTAGTTCTCTACTAAAGAGCTATGTATTCTTATTTTATGTCATTTCAGTAGCTTAGAATGTATTTGTAATCAATTTTATATTTATTGCTTCTAAGCCATATTATCAACCAGACCTGGCTATGAACCAGACCAGACCTGACTCTCTTCTTGAGAAGGTTGAGAAGCCTTCTTCATACTCTCACTCTTTTTGACACCCTGTCCCCTACCTGACTCCTTCCTTAGACCTTACTCTCTACCCTACAAAACCCTACACAAACCATCAGACTCCCAGACTACTACAGACCATTCCATCAACCAGAGACCCATCTAGAACCCGTCCAAGGCCATTACCCCGACCGACGCTGGCCTCCAGGCCCATTTCCCATACTGACATCAGCAGACTAATTGACATCAGCAACTTTCATCAAATTGATGCCGATAGGATAACTGACGTCGGTGACTGTGGAAGACAGATTGTTGAATACAAGTACGCATTACCTTTATTTCTTTTGTTTAGTCTTTCACCATCTCTCTTGCTAGCAACATTCTCTTTTATCAAAAGTGGACTGTCATCCCTTAAGGAAGTCTTTGCACTTCTGGGACCGAGCTTTTGCTTGGTAGTCCACCTTACATCCATCTAACAATCTCCTTGTTTAAGTCTTTCTCTCTACAGGTGTCATCCTCCATAGCCAAATAGGAGTCCCTACAACGTCTAGATAACGGTGCGCAGACCTCATCTGATTAACATCTAACCCTAGACCATTATCATAGTTTCTTTCATCTTTTGAATGTGGAAAAGCAAAAATGGTTAGAAACATTCTGGCATACCCGGTGGGACCCTAGGACTTTTCCTTGGGTTCATACTTTTTCTTCTAAAAACAAACTTTTCATATAGGTGCATTAGGTCTCTTCTTGCATCTTTTTCTTCTATCTTCTCTGAAAAGACACCATCAACAAAGTTAAAAATAATCCTTCTTTTTATTTCTTTCTTGCATCTTAGAGTGGTAAAATTCATACTCTTCGACCTCTTCTCACTTGTCTACATACAAACACACATTTCAATTTGGGCTTAAAATCTATTGCATCTCATTTCTACCTGAATGCATATTTAGTCCACACATCTAGTAACTTAAAACTGCATTATGAATAAATCGTAGCACACTTATGTTACACTTCTAGACCACTTTCACAAACTAAACATCTAAACATACTTGAGACAAGGTCCGACTAGGATTTCATCACCTAGTGGATACCTTACCCTTCTTGGTAATCCCACTTGGACTTCACTACCAAGGGGAGAGCCCACTCTATTCTCTGGCAGAGTATACTGGCTAAGTGACCCAGTGTATATCTAGGCTCGTGAAGTGAGGGGAGCTTGCTCCTTAGCACCAAGCCACGTACAAAACCTAATACAGACTCTTGAGCACCGAAACTAACCTAAAACTAACCTTAGGCTGCTTCTTCTAGGACCTGTTCTAAAAGCTAACTTCCCAAACACACTCTAAGGCATAAGCCAACATGATTCTAAAAGTTTATTCTTAGGATTTAACATTTAGGATCTGCCTATCTTCATCTATTTTTCTATTTCTATCTAGTTTTTTGAGCTAGTGAGGATGTTTTCTTCTTTTTTTCCAAAAAATTTCAAATTTTTTGAGTTTTTAGAAAAACACAGTAACCAACATCAGTTTTTCCACTGACATCGACAATTGTCTTCACCAGCATCAGTTATCTGACTGACATCGGCAACCTGTTCTACCGACATCAGTCTCTCCACCGATGTCGGTCACTATCCAAAATTCTTCTTCTCAAACAACAAGCTTAAAACCTAGCTTTCTTGCTATCCAACACCCATTCTAGTCTCTTGAGACTAAAAAATATAGTTTCTAGAACCTAAACCTTTTTTTCCTTGAATGGTTTTGACACACAGTCAAACCAGAACTCTTCTTGACCACGCAAGGCAACAACCGCTTCCGCCTTCGCCCTCCATAACAAGTCCCCTAATGGAGTATCATTCAGACACTGAGCATACTCCTGTCCAACCAACCCCAGCTTGACCATCTATTGTTCTCGAAGGGGATCAGGACTTTGAAAGGTTCTTTGACCTCAATGTCAAGGCCCTTCAACATTATCTCGCAAGAAGTCAAACGTGAGACTCTTTAGGTGACCCAATTTATGGGATGCTAACCTCCTTAGCTGAGACAGAGATTGTACCAACATCTAGTGCCATAATTCAGCCCATAAACACCCAAGCTAATACCTCGACTAATAACCCAACCGTGTCCTATCTCCAAAGTGTGGCCTCTCCTTCTAGACCTACCTCCATGGGGGTTTTGGCACCCCCTCAACCGCAAACTACTCAACCAAATTCTACACCCTTCTAAAACCTTGTTGTCTCCATCCCACCTACTCTTGCGCCCATCAACATAAGAGTAACTACCTACCCTTCAACAAGTGTCGCCACTCCTCAACCACCTTTGGCAGCCCCTATCCAATTTGTGCCCTCCAAATCCATGACACAAGTACCCTTGGCTTCAACATCCACCCCAATGACTAGTTACCCATATGTTTCACCTATACAAGCACAACCAACTACATCATACGCCCCTCTTAACACTTTTCCAATGCCCTACAACCTAGGGGGCACTCCATCTATAAATCCATCAACTGACCTAATCAAAATGTTGATGGATAAAATGTCTAGTCTTGAGACCTCAGTTTCGGGTTCCAAAAATGCTCTCTCATATGAGGAAATTTGTAATGAACCCATTCATCCCTCTATCCCAATCCGACCATATCCCAGTCAATGGTAACTTCTTAAGTTTACTCACTTCTAGAGTAAGGAAGACCCACAACAGCATTTGCGAGCATTCAGACATGCTTGTTACTTGATAGCACATGATGATGCATTACTGCTACGTACATTCCCCATGTTGCTTTCTAGTGCTACCCTCGACTGGTATAGCTCCCTTACCAGTCATTCTATCTTTTCTTTCACCCAACTGGCTCAACTTTTCCTTAACCACTTTTCTATCAATATCACCAAAAAGGTCTCCATCATAGACCTATACTCTATCAAATAGTTTGACGACGAATCCATAGCTGATTTTGTTGCCCATTGGAGAGGCTTAATCAACCAACTCTCCTTTTATTTACCTCAACTTGAGCTCATTGAGCTCTTCTCTCAGGTGTGTACTAAACATATTCCATCTACTCTATGGGTCCAAACATTTTACACATTTGACGAAGCTTTCACTATGGCTAAGAAGCTTGAACTACGTTCTATCGAGGAAAATAAGGTCAAATTGTGTAATACTAACACAAAGTCCAATGACTCTTCCTCTAAACCTTTTTCTTCTAATTCTAAATCTAAGGCATTAGCAAATGTTGTAGTCGTTAGACCATCATCTTCAACAATAACCAACCAGCCCAAACCTTTCACATCACAAAGCATCACCAAACAATTCCAACAACGGTATATACAGCATCAGTATACTCATTTAGGAGAATCATACACTTCTATTTTGGATAAACTTGTCAAATAGGGGGTCGTTAATCTCCCTCAAATTCAATCACCTCAATTTGACCCTGCAAAAGTTATCCCTACCTGGTACAGGGAAAATGACTTGTCATTATCACCGTGTCAAAAGCCATGACATAAACAACTGCAAAACTTTCAAAAACATTGTCCAAAACATGATAGATAAGGGGGATATTGTGTTGGATAACCCAAATCTGCCACCCAATCAAAACATTGATATTTTTAGACAACCTTTTACTAACCATCCCCCTAGCCAAAACAACATGTAGACCATGACCGATGACTCCCAAGAGCATAATATACGCATAGTCTCACCTCTTATGCCTAGCCAACCTCTCTCACAGTCTGAAGAGGTTAGTCAACTTATTGGTCCTTCACAGGTGGAAGAATCTTCTTCTCCCATACATCTTCCATAGGTGGACGAATCATCTTCTCTTGTTAGTTCTCCATCAACCTCTCTTATATTAGAGGATGCCTTGACCATACCAGCATCGCTAGCCTCACTTTTGTCCTTCTTATCAGCAATGGGGGATCATACTTTTCCCACACCTTGACCACATGCCGAAGCCATGACCATCCCTATGCTCTGCCCTCTCGAAGATCCACACTCTCCAATCCCTTCTCCATCGAGAGAGGAACTCGCCACCTCACCCACTTCGGTTGAAAAAGATTTGGTGAAGGTTGATTTAAACCTCACATTAGTAGTCCTTGCACAAAACCAAAGAAGGCTACTAAACCACATCGGATAACTTTTCTCCCACCATCATCATTGCCCTCTATCTTGGGCCCACACCCATCCACCTTAATAGGAGTGCTTCCTAATCTAACACCCAACAAAAACAAATCACTTCCATTATGACCAACACCTAACAAAAACATACCTCCTTCAAAACATCCAATGCCCCCTACCACGAAAGTGTCATCTACGTGTTTGGCCACACCGCCAAACAAAAGGATGGTATGAAACACTCCCTCGACAACATCTAAATAGAAGTTGTCAATTTTTACTTCAACACAACGTCCAAACCCATTAGCAGGTTCTTACACCTTGTTGTTACGCCGACTTTTACAAACTTCTAACATCACTCTTCCACCTATCAAACTATTTCAACCTCTCAGACCAAAACCATCTTGGTTCGATGACACTAAAATTTGCCAATATCATCGCACACCTGGGCATGACACTAGAAATTGTTGTGCCCTTAAGGTTGTCATCCACCAATTCATCAATAAAAAAACCCCTCTTGTTGAGGATACTACCAACAAATCTCCAACACTGTCTCATTTCTCCCAGACCTCTTCATCATCACACTCATCAACTCTCAGATCAAGGCCATCTTGGTTCGATGACACTAAATTTTGTGCGTATCATCACACACCTGGACATGACACTGAGCATTTTTGCGCTCTTAAAGCTATCATTCATCAACACTTCAAAAAGGACACCCTTCTCACTAAGGATCCTTTTGACCACCCTTTAACCAAGCCATCAACATCATCTTATACCTCTCAAACACCCTCACCTAAATCGGGAGCCCATCATCAAACTGTGGTCCCTCGATCACCTTCAATCCTTTTGTTCGAAATCAACACCGTCAATGTGGCCAACAGATCACAAACCATGCAGGATAAAGGGAAAGAGAAGGTTTCTCTCCCCCAAACATATCCATTCATCAAGTCTCCTCAACCATCAAGACCCAAGATTTCAATTTTGGGCACATCTCAACCAACTTGTTCAAACCCAATTAATGACCCCATGGTGAAACAATGTCGCCAAACCTCTATGAAGACATCTTTGTATGACCTCATTCAAAGCTCTCCACAACATTGACAAGTCTTAATCAAAGCCTTACAGGCAGTGGGGGTCCAACCTGAAGACCCCCAACCACTGGTTGCTTTGGTCACATCATTACCTACCATTGCCTCCATCACTTTCAGTCATTCTGAGATTCTAACCTCCAACATGGAAGATCAGGATCTTGCTCTCTCAAACTAAGTCTATCAGACATTCTCCCTATCACATAAGTGATTGGGGGAATTTGACTCTATCCTGACTATCATGACATCGACCAAGTATCAACCGACCTCGATCAAGCCTCAACCAAGCCTTGACCAAGCATCAACCAAGCCTCAACCAAGCCTCGACCAAGCATCGACCAAGCCTCGACCAAGCATCGATCAAGCCTCAACCGAGCCTCAACCAAGCCTCGACCGAGCCTAAACCAAACATCGACCAAACATTAACCAACCAAGCATGACCAAACATCATCCAACTAAACATGCCAACAACATATCAACCAACTTCATGTCCAAACATCAACCAACACATGACCAATATGGAAAGAAGTAAATGAGTAAAGTTTGCTCCTAATTGGCTCAAACCTTACATCATAATGCACAAGCATGGATCAGGGACTTATCGTATGTCTTCTCTTGAAGGCCAGCCAAAACTTGAGCCCCTTTAGGCCTTGCATCTACGACCATTCTACTGTTAGTCGAGTACTCATTCACTTGACATTTAACTTGAGCTCATCCCTTGAGCAATCCTTTCCCTCTTAATCCTCATTTCTTTCAACCCTATTCCCCTAAACAAACCCTATGTAACCCTTTTATAAAGTATGCATGTTTTGTCCTAATAAAAGGGAGTCCTTAAAATTCTATAGTCTTGTCCATGACTCAAAATTCTGTCAAAAATAAATTGAGATGTCAAAATATCCAAGGTCATAAAATCTCAATGCAGACTGCTCCCTTGAAGGATAGTTGTATCATCATTGATGTAGCTAATAGATTGCTCCCTCGAAGGACAGCTATTCAAAGCCCTCAAATACATATAAAGCAAAAATATAGACCGCTCCCTCGAAGGATGGCTATGCCTAAATTATTGCTACAAATATCACTCTCTTAGAAGCTTCCTGCATCGATCAACTTCACAAATGACCATAAATAAAATGACATCCCCATGTAGACTTCTCGCATTGATCAATCTACCAAATTAAAAAAAAAAAGGGTCATGGACTTGACTTGTAGTCATTTTCTAGGTCTCCTATAAAAAGGGGAAAAGTTATTCCTACTAAAAGGGGTTACCCTATCCTAACATATCACATCACCTACTCAAGGGATTTTGAGCTCATTTTAATTTCAAAGTGATTCGATTACTTCTCTAACACAACCAATGGTCAATGACGTAATGCATGAGTGGGGCTCTTGTTTGCAAAACCCTTATCTATGCAATCATCATGGTCTGTGTCAATGAAAGGGCACAATGCCTTTCACTTCCTACACACTTTGGTCACATTCAACCAAATCACTTGCCAATCAAACCAAACCAACCAAACCTTTTTCAGACCACCAACATGACATAGTCCATTTCACATAGTTTCTATGGAAACCAATACACATGGAAACTATCGACTACACAGTTTATGTTAAGCATAAACCATTACTTGTTGAAGCATAAATCGACTCATTTCATTTTTAGCATACATCCATCACGAATATGAAAACTCGCTAGAGATGAAAGACCTCAACCAATGTTACAGAACACACCATCACACAATATGGAAAAGGTTGTAACATCATCTTACCCTCATCATTTCAAGCACGTACCCTCAGACATATGGGAAGTGTTAAACCATTATCTCAACCAAACCAACCTATCAAACAACTTTGACTCCTAGTCTAAACTACATTGGTCTGAGGCCCTTCCAACAAGAGCTATGTAGGTAGCACTCAAATGACATGACGTCTTCTGGGGTTAGCTCAGCCACGTCTGTTTGTTCATTTACTTGATGGATAAACCATATTACCCTCATCATTTATAACCATCATCATGACCAATCATCAACCATTTTGACTCTTGTCTGAACTACATTGGCCTGAGGCCCTTCCAATAAGGGCTATGTAGGCAGCACTCAGATGACATGATGTCTCCTGGGGTTAGCTCAGCCACATCCGTTTGTTCATCTACTTGATGGACAAACCATTTATCCTCTTAACCATGACTTAACCTAGTCCAACCCATCCACAATTGACCCTCTTCCTCCCTTTTAGGGAGAACTACATCAGCCTGAGGCCCTAACGACTGGGGTAATGTAGGCAACACTTAGTTGACATAGGGTCTTCTAAAGTTAGCTCAGCCATTCCTTCATCCGTCCATCTAATGGACCATCTATCTCAACTCAACTCAACCAACAACCTTGGAGATCGTGCCTATCTCCTCAGACCACAACCACTTTCAAGACAACTCTACCTTGGTTGTTTTGATTGCATATATGCTACCTCATGAATGGTTAGCAAAATTATCTGCACACCATATTTTGACCCTCACAAGTATAGGATTGTGAGCAAGTTGATCCCCACTACTTATGACATTTTCATGTTTCTAAGAGCACTTCCTGAGCCCAAGATACTTGGAACACGACGACCATTGGAGCTACAGCTTGGATCGAATAACCCAATCAGCTACGACTAAATGCTGGGGCTCGGTTATTTCAATTTTAGCACTCCTCAACCCTTGACCTGTGACAATTTGACCTGACCATCATGTGAAGTGGTATGCATGCAATATCAACTATTGCAGCATTCACACTCAAACTTCACCATATTCATCCACTCTTTATCAAATCGGCAACTGATTTCAAGTTCTCTTCCCTCGACTCCTGCTTTGAGGGAGAATACCTCATACCATAATCGGGGCAACGTACATTCATTTTTGTCTTACAGTTTATTAGAACAACCAATAGGACAAAAACAACCTTATCCCATACCTGGGGCAATCAACTCCTATTTTGGTCTTGCAGTTCATCCAAAACAACCAACAAGACAAAAAGGGGCAAATGTAGACACCAAAATCATGTCTACTCCTTGGTTGACTCCCCCCTTGGTCCCCTTGGTCCACTTCTACACATTCCTAACCCACACACTTATTAATTTAAAATAAATTATCTATTTTAAATTAATCATCCTCTTGGCCCCTCACCCATGACACCTCACCCCACCTTGGATACCTCTCCTTGGATGCCTCCCATCACCCTATGACCAGTTTATGACCTATTTCAACCGTCTTGTGCTTATTTAATCCACCTTCAACTGTTTTCTAATGACAATTAGACCTCAGCAGTTGGAAGAATGGGTAGAAGGATAATTTTAGCCTTTTCCCCATCTTTTAGCCACCGACGTCAGTTACCCAGTCAATCAACACTGGCAAAATCACTGATGTTAGTTGCTTAAAATAGCCCAAAGGTGAATTCTCTTCCCCCTGGGACGCTAAGATCACAGTGTTGAATCAATCAATCACAGACCCGAATGCTGACTCTCTTCCTTTGAATCTAAATTCTCTCTCTCTCTTTCCTAGACACACACTAAGCATCACAGGCTATAGGCACTCTACAAAAATAGCTCTAGACTTTGGGTTAAAGACATTGTAGGTACATCAGCCACATCAAAAATGAGTCTCCTACACTCCTTCAACATATCAAAGTTAAGTATTTTTTTTATTCTTATATTTCAGTATTTTGGAAAGCACTAGTAACTAGTCTCTATTTTGCTATTTCTAAGTACTGTAGCCCAGACCAGACCTGACCAAACTTCTTCCTGAGAGGCTAAAAAACCTGCCTTCTATTCTGACCCATCTTGACAACCTATCCCCTACCTTTGTCCCTCCTATAGACCCTGTCCACTGTCTTGCATCCCTTGCACAAACCCAGACTCCTTTCAGACCATTCCATCAACCAGAGACTCGTCTAAAACCCATCCAAGGCCATTTCCCTAACCAACACTAGCCTCCAGGCCCATTACCCCTACCGATGTTGGTAGACTAATCGGCATCGGTAACATTTCCCCTACCGATGTCGACAGACTAACCGGCATCGGCGACTGTGGAAGGTAGATAGCACAATATAGGTATGCATTACCTTTATTTATTTTGTTTAATCTTTCATTATTTCTATATAGCAACATTCTCTTTTATCAAAAGTGGACTGTCATCCCTCAAGGAAGTCTTTGCACTTCTGGGATCAAGCTTTGCTTAGCAGTCCACCATCCATCTATCTAACAATCTCTTTGTTTAAGTCTTTCTCTCTATAGGTGTCATCCCCCACAGCCAAAGAGGAGTCCCTACAACATCTGGATAATGGTGCACAAACTTCATCTGGGTACATACAAACCCCTAACCATTTATCTTAGTTTCTTTCATCTTTTGAATGTGAAAAGTGAAAACTTGTTGGAAACACAGCCACCCCCTTCATTTTCTTCTATTCCCCCATTTTTTTCATTTGTTAAGTTGTCACCTATTTCTAGGGGCAATGTTCATATGGTTTCTATTGTGTTGTTTGTTTGTTTGTTTGTCTCTACAATTTTGTTTGTTTGTCTGCTTGTTTGTTTGCTTTCAGCACTGTTCCCTTAATTTAGTTTATGTGTGTTCATTGGATGATTCTTTTCACAGACTTATACTTGAATCCATCTATATTCATATGTTTACATTATCACCATGGTTTCTATCATTGGTACAATGTTTTTTATTGAGTATTGGATTATGGGAGTTAGTCCTCATGCATATTTTGACCATGTCTTCATGATGTTATAATATTATGCTTACCAACATGTAATACAACAAACCTCAACTTTAATAAGTCTATTCAGCAATGGTGACATCAACCTCTCTTCAGCACCAATATCCTGATTCAATCCCAATTATATCCCAAATAGAGTAATTAACCATGAAATAATTTCAACCTTTATTAGTTTGGATGAGCATCTCCCTACTAGTAGGTTGTTCTAATTCATCATTACCCTCTATGTTAAGTTATCATCATCCTCAACCAAGTTTATCATGTTTGACATAATTGAGGTCCAATGATTATAACTGCCTATGGAAAAATTATTGTACATCATCCCACATACATTTCTCAATGATTATAACCACCTTTAGGAAAATCATTATGTTCTCACCATTTTACTTTTTCTACCCATATAGGGGCATATTTTTTTCTTGTTTTTCTATCCTAATTGGGGAAACTCCATCTTCTTAATGATTATAACCACCTTTTGGCAAACCATTATACATTATCTCACTTTCATTCTTAGTGATTTTGACTACTTTTTAAAAATCATTGTGTTTTCAGGCCATCATTTTTCCTTTCTTTAGTCCCTTTGTTTCACTTCTTATCGAGGGACAATTTGCCAGCCTACTTGTGCCAACTATTCCCTCAAGGGGCCAAATCATCATATAGTTAGTTTATCATCATTACAATTATAGGCATACAGGACCTTTTCATTTTTTGAAAAGATGTTACTATGATTATAGCTTGCAATGCCTTCCCAAATAGGGGCAAACTGTAGACACCTAAATCTGGCCACCAATGACCTCTAACCAAGCTTTTGACCAATTTCCATCAAAGTGCACAATTTAGCCTAAAAACACTAAAGCACATTAAATGATTTGAAATTGACATATTCAAGTGCCAATTTTAGTTGCTTTCAAAAAGTTAAAGCACTTGTTGAGAAGGAACAAGGATACTATTTGAAAATTTTGAGAAGTGATTGAGGTGGAAAATTTACCTCTAATGAATTCAAATAAATTTCCAAATCACATGGCATAAAAAAAGAGTTAACTAAAACTTATAATCCTCAAAAAAATAGAATATCAGAGAGGAAAAATAGAATAGTTGTAGAGATGGTTAGATGTATGTTGAAATAGACATGTTTGTCAAACATGTATTGGGTAGATGCAAAAAATATACTACTTGTGAAGCTTAGTTTTACAAAAAATGAAGAGTTTCTCCTCTAAATATTTTTGGGTTTACATGATTTGTTCATATTACTACACAAAAAGGATAGAAATGAGTTCTAAAATCTCTGAGATGTATTTTTATTGTATATTTAGAAAAAAGTAAGGCTTACAGGGGTTATGATATAGTTACTAATAAGATTTATGTTAGTATATATGTGATATTTCATGAAGGTGTTGGAAGAAAAATTATTGATAGGTGGGGTGAATCAGTCTTCAAAAACTTTCTTACTATCTTACTTAATCAACCATAAATCATTTAAGCAAGCATGTACATCTTAGCAAGCATAAGTACCAATCCATAAGAGCATTAAACACAGGAACACAATATGTATGTGTTAAACCCTTAAGGGTAATAAAACCCACTGATGATGCAAATTAATTACAATAATATAAAATAAGCACCAACTTTAATGAAGCACCAAATTCACATGAAGTACCAACCCCAACTAGCTAAGCACTAACTCAGCTAGGCTTTAACAAGTACCCACTTGCAAGGAGGAACCAACCCCCTAGATGAATTATTACTAACTAATCCACATAAAACTCTTAATCACCTTCATTATAATTTATTTATTATACAATAGATGATGATCTCCTTCTTCAGTTCTTTACACACTTCTTTCCCTCTCAAACTGGCCTCTAGTCTTCTTCACTCAACTAACCCTCTTCTTGACTTGATTAGGTCATATGACCTTGACTCTCATACACAATACCTCTATAAAATGTTCATAATTGATCCTTTATCCTTATTTGATGGTCTACAAGACCTTTTTCTACTTACCAATGTTCTATACTATTCGCTTATTTTCTTCACACATAAATAGGCCTAAAAATGCCTATTATTTATATAAGTTTCTTATTCATTTATTTATTGGACATCCAAAAACTTTTATCCTATTATTTATTCCATGTAATGGTTCTTGGCACATCTCATAGACATGTATAAAATTTTATTTGAGTCCCTTTGGGTCTTACCTTCCTTAAATAGGCCTTATCTCTCATTTAGGTCTCATGGAGACCTAATCCCATTAGGCCTACTTAGCACACATTACCATTTGATATTATTGGAGAACATTCAAAAGATTTACATAAAAAATAAAAATCATATTCCATCCAAATATACCCCTTATAATCTCATATATTATCCATAACACTTTCTACCTCAAACCACTACTTGGAGCACATCATTAGTACTGATCATATTAGGCCTATGCATACCCAAAAAGTTTATCTTGAAAAATTGAAGCATAAAGCACAAATTTTAAAAATGAACATGGAAAAAAATACATACATACATACATATTACCTTATATTCATCACCATGTGCATTAGACTTCATAGCTTAGGTTAAAAAGACTCAAATTCTTCTCTGCAAGTAGCCCACTCAGAAATTCCAAATGCTCAAAAGATAATCATGAAGACTTGAAATTTAATCCCTAAAAAAATACTTATTATAAATTATAAAACCTTTAATATATTATTTTAAATCTCTATATCACTCTCAAGTATAAATATTACAAGGTCTAAATCCAAATATTAGTCTTGCAGACCAATCTTTTATCTTTATTACACACAGTCAAACCTAAACCAATTAACCCATTTTGGCTTTACCATTTAAATCACTTTCACTAATTTTCAAGATTATAAAAATAATTAATAGGAAATACATGTCCTAAAAAAAATTCCATATGCATTGGATGCTTCAGCTTATGGTAGAGGGCTTCAACTTGTCATTGTAACTTGCTTACCTAGATCTGTCAGTTTACCTTCAAACATAGTCATGGTGATAATGACTTTCAACACCTATGTAGACACTTTCAGAGACTTATAATTCATGTGGATTATATTATAAGATCATTACATCAATATAAAATATATATAATATGTTCAAGTGATAATATTGCTCTTATAGATCAATCTCACAACCTTACACCTTCATTGTATCATCTACACTAAACAAGTCAACTTATGAGCAACATTTTCAACATATCAACTGACCTCCAAAAATTATATCCAACATAAACATGTATTACATATCTTAAAAAATTCTCCATGCACTTGGATTCATCCCTAATCTATGATAACACATCCCTAATTATATACACCCTAAATTTGTTAAGCAACCACACATATCATGTCTTTTCATAGTCCTTTCACAGGGGACTCCAACTAGATAATATGATCTTTATTCACATTCAACCATGCATTTCATTTTACTCATCCTAGTCTTATTCTATGCTCTAAACACATATTTGCCTATTCTCAATCATCTAAAGCCTTTCAAATAGTCATTACACCTCAGCCAAGTCAGGTTTTATGTCTTCTTTCCATCCCCTAGATCCTAAGACTATAGGACAAGAGCACTGGGGTTGGAAAATAGTGTCAGTGCCACTAGTGTCCATTTCTAGCATTTTTGTCCAAAGCCATTTTTGCCTCCAATAGTCAGTTTCTTTTGCTCAATAGGTCTTAGCCCCTTTCTTAGCTTCATCCTTAAGTTTCTCAATGTTGGCCAAATGCAAATAAATCTCTAAAATTCAAAATAAAGAGTCTCCTAGATAAAGGACTTTATAAGGAATTTTATATTGAGCACTTACTACTTTGGCACATTAGACATAATAAAAATTAATCAATAGTATAGCTCAATAATCTGTATCACACATAGACTTTCATGCTTGATCAAGGAAAGACCTAGCAGAAATTCATTCTTACATCTATCATGCACATTGATTATGCACATTCCCTAAGGGAGAACTACATTTGATCTGAGACCCTAGCTTGAGGGTTAACATGTTGAGTGTGGATCCCTTTGGGGCTATCACTTGACCATGATGGTACTTTTTTATGGGCATAGAGAGCTTCAAGAAGTGGGAAGCATATTTTTATTTTACTCCTCATGTGAGTGAATATTATTTCATGTTGACTTCCATACTTGTTGGAAGTGGGATTGATTTTCTTTTTTTAGGGAATTGATTGTTTATTTAATAATTTCTATGATGCATTAGGAGAAAATTATTAAATGATGTATTTAATAATTTATATGATACATTAGGATAAAATTATTAAATGATGTATTTAATTATTTCTATGATGCTTTAGGAGGAGAAAAAATATTAAATGTTCTATTTAATAATTTCCTTGATGTATTATGGGAGTGGGTTGGACTTCCTCATTGAAAGTTATGCCATTTGGAGAGGAATGGCATGTTTCTTCTCTTGGTACCTTTTGTATATGCTTTGAAAGGTGTAATATGTCTTGTCACCTTGTGGATAGAGCCTATCCTAAATGAGGATGGTGATTTTTCTCTTTGGAGGATGATTTCTACATCATTTGTTATTTATATAGGGTGTGTAGTGACCTTTGAGAGGTTGTTGATAATTCTTATTTGCAGGTGTGGATTTTTATAGATAGAGTCAAAGTGTAGGTGTTTTGAAAAGTGCAAGCATTCATTTATAGGGGGTGGTATAGCATCTTGTGAGATATAGTATTGTACAGGTTCAGGTGAAAGTGCAGCTTTTATGTAGCATTTTCTATAAGAGATTTTTCTATCTTTGTGCGAGTCCATTGTAATCTTATTTTAGAATACTTTTTTATTTGAGGACTTTATTAGTGGATGTATCCCACATTGGGTGAATCATGGTATATATGTGTTATGGTTCATTGTTTCTTTTATTCTCTCTATTTATGCTTTCATTTAAACTATGATTGAAGGAATTGTTTTCACATAATTAAATCTAATTTTCACACATTTAAAATCTGGTTTTGTGATTTTATGGTGGATTAAATCTGGTTTACATTCTCTTAATTCATTACAACCAGCATCAGAACTTTGGTAGTGTTTTAGCTGAAGTGATAAATCATAAGAAAGGTTATTAACTTGAGTGGGAGCTATGGGAGAAGAAATTAGATTCAGAGTTGATAAATTTGATGGTAATAATTTTAGTTTGTGGAAAATATAGATGGAAGATTACTTGTATCAGAAGGAACTTCAACTCCCCTAGGAGGGGAAAGAAGGACAACCTACAACTATGAGTGATGCATATTAGACATTGCTTGATAGAAAGCCATTGGGATCCATAAAATTATGCCTTGCATCTTCTATTGCATTTAACATTGTAGATCAAACATCTACAAAGGATCTCATGGATAAACTTGGAAAGTTGTATGAGAAACCCTTAGCTTTAAATAATTTTTTTCTAATGAAAATATTGTTTAATATGAGAATGTCTGAAAATGGTTCTATTGATAATCATTTAAATTATTTTAATACAGTTGTAAGTATGCTCACTTCAGTTGGAATTAATTTTGATGATGAAGTTAGATCTTTGTAATTTTATGTTCTTTGACAGATAGTTAGGATAGTTTGGTTATGGCTGTGAATAATGCAGTCCCTACCAAGGGAAGATTGAATTTTGAGGATGTTGTAGGTGTGATTCTTAGTGAGGAAATGTCAAGTAAAAGCACTGGTGAATCATTTTTAGGTAATGCTTTGTCTATTGATACTAGAGGGAGGCAAAAGGACAAGATCAAAGGCAACCATGAAAATTTGAAAGGTAGATCTAAAGCTAAGATGATATGTTGGCATTGTGGGAAGAGTGGACACTTAAGAAAGATTTTTGGTCACTTTGGGATAATAAGGGCAATAAGGAGGAAATGAATGAGGTAAATGTGACACTAGGTAAAACTAGTCAGGATGACTTAATTCTTTCTTTAGATAATTTTATTGAGTCTTGGGTATTAGATTCAAGGGCTTTTTTTCATGCCACCCCACATAGGCATTTTATTTTATTATGTTTAAGAGAATCTAGGACGTGTATATCTTGGTGATGATGAACCATGTGAGATAGTAGGAAAAGGTTCTATTTAGGTGAAAATGGAAAATGGGAACACATGGCTACTTGAGGATGTTAGACATGTGCCTATGTTGAGATAGAATTTGGTTTCAGTGGAGCAATTTGGTAGTGAAAGATGTTCAGTTATGTTTACTATAGATTCTTGGAAATTTACCAAAAGATATCTTGTGATTTTGAGATATAAGAAAGTTGGTACTTTATATTTTACTAGTACTATTGATTTTTGTGATTTAGTTGTTGAAGATGGAGATGTAACTATGTGGCACTATAGGCTCAGTCATATGAGCCATAAGGGTATGGAGATCTTAAAAGATAAGTTGCCTAGATTAAAAGATATATATCTAGACTTCTATGAGGATTGTGTGTATGGGAAATATAGTTGGGTTAAGTTCTTGAAAGTTGGACCCACAAAGAAAGATCACAAGTTAGAGTTGGTACATTCAAATGTATGGGGATCATCTCAAGTATATTCTATTTATGGTTCCAATTATTATGTCACTTTTATTGATGATGCAACTAGGAAATTTTGGGTTTATTGCATTAAAAATAAATATGATGTATTTGACACTTTTAAGAAGTGGAAAGCCTTAGTTGAGAATGAAACAAGTTTCAAATTGAAATGTCTCAAATCAAATAATAGAGGTGAGTATTGTAGTAATGTTTTCTTTGATTATTATTCTAACAATAGAATATATAGGCAAAGGATGGTTCTAAGAACTCCATAGTAGAATGAGGTGTCTAAAATGATGAACATAAAAATAATGGAATGTACTAGGAGCATGAGATTACATGTTGGGTTGCCTTTACAGTTTTGGGTAAAAGTAGTTATCACAATAGTATATCTAATTAATAGAGGACCTTCAATGTCTTTGGATGGAGGTATTCCTAAACAAGCTGGGTTTACTAAGAATGATGATTATTCTTTTCTTAGACTCTTTAGATGTGAAGCTTTGCCCTCATCAAGAAAGAGAATAGGACCAAGTTAAGGGATAAATTAGAGAAATGCACCTTTGTTGGATATGGTGAGGATGACTTTGGTTTTAATTTATGGATCATTAAAGATAAGAAAATATTTAGTTTGGAGATGTAGTCTTTAATGAAAAATTCATGTATAAGGTTTAGTTATAGGAACAGGAATAGGAACTGAAAGAATGCATAGTATTAGATGACATTTGTAGATGGTAAAGTATCTAATGAATTAGTTTAGGAATCTTCTACACAAGCACCCCAAACTCCTATGGTAATAAGATCTAGGGTAAGAAAATCACTTGAACATTTTTCTCCTTCTTTGAATTATTTTTTTCTCACTAAAACTGAAGAACCAGAATGTTATGAGGAAGCAATGCAGGTAGATGTCAAGTTGAAATGAGAACAAGCCATGGATGAAGAGCATAGATCTCTCATGGAGAACCAAATGTGGGATTTGGTAAGGCTACCCAAGGGCAAGAGTGCATTGCCAAACATGTGGATCATCAAAATAAAAGAAGAAGATCAAGGGAGAAAAAGGTATAAGGCCAAGATGGTGGTCAAGGGGTTTGCATAAAAATTAGGTATTTATTTTGATGAGATTTTTTCTCCTTATGACTCTTTTTGGTTTAGTTGCAGTTGAGGATTTACACTTAGAATAGTTAGATGTGAAAATTGATTTTCTTCATGGTGATTTGGATGAAGAGTTGTATATGAAGCATCCACAAGGATATGAGGTCAAAGGGAAGGAGAACTATGTGTGTAGATTAAAGAAGAGCTTGTATGGATTGAAATAAGCTCCACGGTAATGGTATAGGAAATTTGATTATTTTATGTTGGAACAAGGATATCAAAAGTGTAATTTTGACCATTTCATGTACATAAAACATTTTGATGATGGTTTCTTTATTATTTTATGCTTGTATGTGGATGACATGTTAGTTGTAGGAAAGAACATACAACATATTCATATGCTCAATAAATAGCTTAGTAACTTATTTTCTATGAAGGATTTGGGTGCATCAAAAAAAATCCTTGGTATGAGGATCACTCATGATATGAAGGAGAGGAAGATGGTTTTATCCCAATCAGAGTATGTGAAGAAAGTCTTGGAAAGGTCTAATATGTTGGATGATAAATATGTTAGTACTTCTTTGACATACCACTTTAGATTATCAAAGGAGTAGTGTCCCAAAATAGAAGTTGAAAATATTAAGATGTCCAAGGTATTTTATTCATTGACAATTGGCAGTTTGATGTATGCCATGGTTTGTACTAGGCCAGATATTACCCAAGCACTGGGAGTTATGAGCAGGTTTATGAGTGATCCAGGTTATGAGCATTGGTAGGTAGTGAAATGGATTCTTTCATATTTGATAGGAACCATTGATGTTGCATTATGTTATGGTGGATTAGATACCACTTTACATGGTTATGTGAACTCATATATGGTAGGGGATATTGATAGTAGGAGAAGTACAATAGGTCATGTATTTACTATTGGAGATACAATGATTAGTTGGATTTCCATGATATAAAAGGTTGTGGCTTTATCAACCATAGTGATAGAGTATGTTGCTGCCATAAAAGATAACAAAGAGATTATTTGGGTATAGGATTTATTTCAAGAGTTGGGGCATGAGCAGGAAGTTGGGAGACTACACAGTGATAGTTAGAGTGTTACTCATTTGGAAAAGAACTCCACTTTTCACTCAAGGATGAAACATATTCAGTTACATTATCACTTCATCAAGACAACTTTGGATGAGAACTTGGTGAATTTGGAGAAGATTCATACTAGCTATAATCCTATGGATATGATGACCAAGGTGGGGTCACATTGAAAAAATTGAGACTATGTTCAAATTGGTTGGCCTTAGTGGTCATGGAGCAGTGATAGATTCTATTTAGGAGAAAAGGTCTCCAAATGGGAGATTGTTGAGTGTGTATCCCTTTGGGGTTATCACATGACCATGATGGTACTTTTTTATGGGCTTAAAGAGATCCAAGGATGTGGGGAACACATTTTTATTTTACTCCTCATATGGGTGAATATTATTAAATTCTTATTTAATAATTTTCATGTTGACTTCCATACTTGTTGGAAGTGGGATTGATTTCCTTATTCTAGGGAATTATTTATTTATTTAATAATTTCTATGATACATTAGGATAAAATCATTAAATGATGTATTTAATAATTTATATGATGTAATAGGATAAAATTATTAAATAATGTATTTAATTATTTCTATGATGCATTAGGAAGAGAAAAATTATTAAATGTTCTATTTAATAATTTCCTTGATGTATTATGGGAGTGGGTTGGACTTCTTCATTGGGATTTATGCCATTTAGAGAAGAATGACATGTTTCTTCTCTAGGGACCTTTTGGATATACTTTGAAAGATGGAATATGGCATGTCACCTTATGAATAGAGCCTATCCTAGATAAGGATGGTGAGTTTTATCTTTGGAGGATGATTTTTACATCATTTGTTATTTATATGGGGTGTGTAGTGACCTTTGAGAGGTTATTGATAATTATTATTTGCAGATGTGGCTTTTGAGAGACAGAGTCAAAGTGTAGGTGTTCATTTATAGGGTGTGTTATAACATCTTGTGAGATACAGTATTGTGCAGGTGCAGGTGAAATTGTGGCTTTTGTGTAGCATTTTCTATAAAAGATTTTTCTATCTTTGTGAGAGTTCATTGTAATCTTGTTTTAGATTATTGTTTTATTTGAGGACTTTCTTGGTGGATGTATCCCACATTGGGTGAACCAAAACATATCTATGTTATGTGTTATTGCTAGTTTTATTGTCTCCATTTATGTTTTCATTTTAAAATGATTGAAGGAATTATTTTTGCATAATTAAATCTAATTTTCACACATTTAAAATCTATTTTTGTGATTTTATGGTGGATTAAATCTATTTTACATTCTCTTAATTCCTAACATAATGTAGGTAGAGATTAGGACAGTAAGGGTTCTAGATCATGAGATTATTCTTTCCCTAACCCATTTTTCTCCCTTTTGCTTTTGATGCATTTATTTTTTACATGTTTGTATATGAATACAGGGTTTTGGAGATTAAAATAGACCTACAATGATCTTTTTTAATTTCCATCCTTTGAAATTTTGTACATAGGCTCACATTGACCTGGTGAACAAAACCCAAAAATCTTAGATCATTTGGACAATAGTGGCAAAGGTGGGTTATAGCACTGGTGCCACTACTATCCACTTTTAGTACTCTTCTCCAATCAAAAAATGAAGTCCAGATCTAGATTCTAGATAGTGTCCCAGTTCTATACCTCAATTTCTAGCTCATGAATCATTTGTTTTAGTTTATTTTTAGATAAGTTTATTTCTCTTCCTCATGTAATTTACTCGATAAAAATATATATTTTACCATATTAAACTAGATTTTTCCCTTACTCTAAACCCCTTATTATTTAGGAACTACATACTAGTTTTTCCAAAAATATTAAATCATTTTGGTGAACATGACTTACTTAGAACAAGTCTAAAACCTTGGATATACTTAGGGTTTTTTCCTCATATTTTTTGCAAAAATTTAATTTAAAATATCTTATTTTTGTATCAATTTTTGTGCATTTATTCTATTCAAAATTATTTTTAGAATTTAAAATATTGGCTTAATTTTCAAAAATTCTAAAAACCTAGATTTCTAAACCAGGTCCTCAAACCCCAAGCCTTCCTTGCAAATTTTAGAAAAATATTTTGGATTTTTTGCAAATTGTTTACTTTATCAAAAATAATTTAAAAATTTAAATGTTAGTAGTTTTCTTGTGCAAAAAATCAATTTCAATTTTTTGATTTTGTATTAGATTTTATGCATTTATCCTAACTAAAAGCCCTAGATTTCCAAACTAGGTCTTCAAACCCCAAGTTTTACTCACAATTTTTAGAAAAATACTTTGGAATTTTTACAAATTGTTTGGATAGTCAAAAGTATTTTCAAAATCTATATGTTCATAGTCACTTTTGAATTTATTTTCTTAATAGTACTTTTCATTATTCTCTTTGGTGAAAGAAATAAAATGGCCACTAAGGCACTTCTTCCCTCTCATCCCATAGATCAATCTCTAAATTTTTCTCATAATTATGAGAATGAATGGACAAATTTTCAAAATTGCACATTTTTTAAAAACATGGAAAATGATTTCATTTACAATAAAGATATTTACTATTGTTTTAATGAAGAATATGATGATATACGTGATAATGATAGTAAAGTATAATTACATGTATCTTCTTCTCTCAAATCTATCTCTTTCATTTCCTCTTCTAAATAAAATAATTTTGATAAATGGAAAAGGTAATTTTCCCCTCATTCTCATATGCAAAATGCATCAAATGAATAAATTAGTCATGCACTTCCAAGTGAACCTCTTATTGGTGATAATTTGCTTCCATGTGAACCTAATCTCTCTCTTTTGCTACTTCTATGTTCAAATTACAACAATATAAATTCAATAGAATAAAATTTCCAATGCATAGTCCAAATGAAGCATCTCATGCTCTTAACTCTACTCTATTAGAATAATATCCAAATGAAAACTTTTATTCTTGATATACGTGATAATGATAGTAAAGTACAATTAGATGCATCTTATTCTCTCAAACCTATCTCTTTCATTTCCTCTTCTAAATAAAATAATTTTGATAAATGGAAAATGTAATTTTCACCTCATTCTCATATGTGCAATGCATCAAATGAATAAATTAGTCATGCACTTCCAAGTGAACCTCTTATTGGTGATAATTTGCTTCCATGTGAACCTAATCTCTCTCTTTTGCTACTTCTATGTTCAAATTACAACAATATAAATTCAATAGAATAAAATTGCCAATGCATAATCCAATTGATGCATCTCATGCTCTTAACTCTATTCTATTAGAAGAATATCCAAATGAAAACTTTTATTCTCTTATTTCTCATATTGCACATGAAAATAATGCATACACTCCATCCATAGATAACATTGATGCACATGATATTCCAATTTCAAATGATACTTTATTGCATATTAGAAAAGAATTAAATTCTTGTCTTAGAGCTCTCCCTAGTTGCACTGAAAGTGATAATGAGTATGATTTTGAACATGCAAATGAATACAAAAATGAGATTGATTATGAATAATATTCCAATTATGACAATCAATGGAACAATGATGATTATTATTCACATAGTGAAGAAGAATATGCATCTCATGTTTCTAACTCTTCTCTCATTCCTCCTCTCAAACATAATACAATTCCAAATGTTGTTTCTACTTCTATGCATGATTCTATTTCAAATAATTCACATGTTCATGTTAATAGCACATCTTCTACTCAATTATAATGTGATTCACTAAAACATAATGATACCAATGAATCTCCCAAGCCACCCCTCACTAAAGTATAACTGAGTTCTCACTCTTCACCTAAAGATAATGGTATCCCACATCCCTCAAGTAAGGTCCAAGTTACCATTACTCCTAAGGTTCAAGTGAGCACACCCCCTCTTTATGATATAATTTTTAAATGTAGCATTCCCATGGCTAAAACTAAAAATCAAATTCAATGATTAAATTAACCACTTCAATATGTTAATGTACCATCCTAGGAGATTCTCTCTTTGATTCATGTAGTTGGTGAATTATAACACCAATTACATCTCCTTACCTTCAAAAATAAGGACTATAAGTCTTGGATGGATGCCAATGATCTACATGTTAATCCAATTCTAAAGACATTCATAAAATATTCATTGCTTAAGCATTTATAAATACCATCATTGCCTCACTTTGATGGAACTAGATATCTATTTGTACACCTTCAGGCCTTTCAAAAGGCTTTGCCATCTCATGCGAGTCCTTTGATTCTACTCAAGTTATTCCAGTAGACATTAGTGGGGGAAGAACATAATTGGTTATTTCATCTACTCCCTATTGGCTCCTTACATACATATGATGACTTAGAGGAGGCATTTCTCAGACATTACATAGCAAACATGAGCCCTTGTGTCACATATAATAAATTTGCAACTTTACATCAGAATACTTTAGAGTCAATCAGTGATTATATCTTACAATTCAAGAATCACATGTTAAGATTGATATACAAACTAGCAAATTTAGAGATTCAATATATCTTTATTAAGGGGTTTCGACAACCTCTCCTTGAGCATCCACTATATCAGACAAAGTCTTCTTTTAGGTACTTATGTTATACAGTTTTAGCTTTGGAAAATAAATTGGAATTGATTGAGCCAAATTCAGTTGATTGGATTACTCTAGATTTCATAGTAGTATCTACATCTATAGTTCTTAGCACACAACATCCACCATGTCTTAAATAAGATAAAAGACCACAACTAGAAAAGCAACCAGTTAAGAACAAAGAACCAATCTCTAGAGTACAACCTATAGTATGCACTACATAGAACAACATCAAAGCACCACTATAGTTTGATTCAGAGTATGATAACCCATATATCATATTATTAGCACTATTAGATAGGAGGTTAATCACATTGCCTTTTACTCATCGACAAGATCTACATATCTTACACAGATAGCCACGTCAAACTTTTTGTAACTATCATCATATCCATGGACATAGAGATAATGATTTTTATGGACTTAGAGATTGCATTACTAGATATGTTGACAATGGCATCATAGCATTCACATAGGGGGCACTAAGATCTCCTTCATCATGGAAACATAGACCTCATTCATTTGCAAATGAGTCATCCTAGGACATTCCTTCACAAGAATCATCAGTCACTCATTGTGAGATAAGTACGGGTTCTAGGAAAGAGCCTCATAAGAGATCTCTTATTCAACCTATTCAGAAGGTTTAAAAACTAGTACAATGAGAGTAGCCTACATATAGAAATGTAGTTTGAGGAGTACATATTATAGTTATATATACATATATAATAGAGTCATAGGCACCACAATAGAGTACTACTCATGAGAAATATTCACTATAACTAGATTTTATGGGTCCTATCTCATGAAGTAATCTACTATGCTAAGATTAAATGAACCCACATCACAGAGTGCTACTCATGAGAAATATACACTATGGCCATATTTTTTGGGTCCTATCTCACATAGAAATCTACAATAATTGCAATTAAATGAGCCCTCATCATAAGTTTTAGTTCCAACTTGATCCATGGCTTAGTCATACACATCACAGTAGAGGCTACAGGGTATATTATTTTGAATAGATGAACCTTCTTCATAGCATATAGTTCCTATTACACATCCAATCAAGCTACATTTTATAGCATCTCCACATCTAGCTATAGTTATTACACATCAGATAGTATTAGATATATAACATATTCTTACACAGCATTAGTAGTATGGGCACTTGTTCAATTGGCCAATAAGGTTCAAATAGTGATATCACATAGAGTGATACAATACACATTCATACTAACATTAGTTTATAGCTTCACTTAGTGAGGCAATGATGGATCAAAAGGTCTATCTAATCTTTGTATTCTTGATCCACTCTAAAGGAAGTAATATGCATAGTGTGTTATCTTACATCCCCACATACTAAAAACTAACATTCCTAATTCCCAATAACTATCCATATCCAAAATTAAATTATCAAAATTTAGATCTTACCAAATCCTATTTTACCAACATTAAAACTAGCTCCACTTATCTAAACAATTTACCAATCTCAAACCAAATCAACATATCCAAAAAATTTACCAATCTCAAACTAGCTCAATTTATCCCAACAAGTTCTTTACTTACATTCAATTCAAAATAAAAAACCTAACATCACACCTGAACATATCACTAGCAATCAAATCATATTCCAAGTAAAATTTTACCAAACACATACATAGCCTCAACATCAAATACTAGATAAACTACTTCTACAATAACCATCTGTAATGAATATAACAATATATGTCAAATCCCATAACATAGTACATGAGCCAAAATCAAACCAACATCCATATATTTAACCAAGTTTTCAAATACATATGCATTGTATCAAGTACAATCAATCATGAATGGGCATCATGCCCTCACTCTTAGTCTCACTCTCTCCTCCAATACTAGTCCTATAGTCTAGCCTAAAAATCAATGACCCTATAATCCTTGAGCTCCTAAATTCATCCTATACTAATTATCTCACTCAAATAACCTCCCATGATCCTCATGAAAGTCTGCATACCACCTCTATAAATCTATGTACTCATCCATGATCCATGTACTCATTGATCCATAATCAGGGGGAAGCATCCTATGCCTATCTAGCTTAGCCCTCATCTCATCCCTCTCTCTCACTTCCCTAACATATGTAGTTGTAACTATAATATCCCTATCAAAAAAATAAACATAAACAATGGTTGTAATTATCACTTGCTCAATCAAACCCTCTTCCACAACATCATCAAGAACATATCGTGTGAGCTCATGAAGTGTAGACTCAATGATGGTCTCCCAAAACCCATCATCTCCACCTCCTACCCCAACCTATGCTTCATCTTGAGCACCTTCTTCTCCACCTACAATGTAAAATTAAAAAACTACATTAGACATGCATTTTTAAGACAAGCTAAAACAAGCACAAACTTATACATAATTCAAATATAATCAATGCTTACCTCCCATCATCTAGATCAGTACAAGATCCTCATACTCTAGGGCATCCCCTCCACCAATAAGATATAATGTATCCCATCGATGCCTCATCCACCATGTGGTATATGCCTATGTTCATACAACATCATCTATATCAATAATATCTATAGTCGCATCTTGTGCATCCAATGGTAATGGTGCTAAATCAACCTTGATAGGTCTCCCATTAGCTCCTATTCTCATTGGTGCCCATGCACTCCTCACCCACACCCATGTTGCTGGGGGCACTTACTATGATACCCCAAATTATCTAGTCATGTGCTCATACTAAAAGTGTTTTTACACTCTAACCTAATGGTCATGTAGCCAACAACTGACCCTCATATACTGCAACTACACTCCATCCTCAGGCCACCTAGGGAATCCTATATATGTCCTTTATATGATATCTTGAGCCACCAATGTGTCTAAAACTCATCTATTATGATCTATCCTAGGATATTAGATAGCCAATGTACTCATCCATTAATCCCCATATGGTTGTGGGGGTGCCCACCTCTCCATCGGTAATCCTATCGATCACATAACCATTATATGCTCATAAGCCCAATAATGTAATAAAGTAGCTACACTCACACCACCACTGAATGCCTCTTGAGTAAACTGATAAAGATCCCTATATAAGTTGGAAAGCATAATCCTACCCCATGAAAACAAAGTTCCATACACCTCTATATTATGCATGATCCTATGCATCCTATATGCAATCGACACCCCACTTCCATCTACAGTAATAAATAAATCTAACAACATGGCCAACCACTGTTGTAGGTGTAAACTCAACTACACAATAACTAAAAATAATACATCACTATCACTACCTCTCCTATGTATGCCTAAGGTCACACCAACAAAATATAGGGATGCATGATCAATAGCATCCGTACCCATGTCATTCTATAAAGTCACCCGATACCTACTAATTGGTAAGTATAGAATATAGTACACATCCTCCAAAATAATCATTATTTCCCTAGTAAGAAGCCAAAAAGTACACATATTTTAATTCCATTTCTCACATATACGGTGGTAATTAGATACCTATACTACTATATAGGGCTTAAATCACACACATGACCTAGCCCTGGTCTATCTATCATAACCCTCTCATCAGTTGATAAAGGCAACAACCATAGTGTCTCCATAACTTGACCTCTATGGAAATCTCTCATCCATACCTTGCCATTTAAAAACACTATAAAATATCATATACATTAGTTAACCATGCCAAATCAATAACCAAGTAAAAACACAACTAAACTAAGCAACAACTCATAAAAACTCTAGCCTCCAGGACAATAGTGTTGGGTATAGGACATCAGTGCTGGACACGAGCACTACAACCTGGATAGTAGCATTAGATCCTAGAAAATAGTGTTGGAGGAGGGATAGGATCATTAAAAATAGTTTAAAAGTTCCTAATCTACTTAAAACACATAAAAAATAGGCTTTTAGAAAGGCAAAAATCACATGTTTTAGCTACTTACCAGAGTAACCTCTTCACTGGCCTCCACCTGGGCTACCAACTACTCAAAATGGGTCACGACATGTGCTTATATCCTCAGCATATCTCCTACTCTAGAGCTCCAAATCTCAACCTAGTCAATGCACAAATTAATTAAGAATCAATCTAATTCTCCTATATCAAACAACTTTCTCATTCAAAGCAAAATACCATATTTCTTATAACTTCGACCCTATAGCTCCATTTTATAAATAGTTTTGTTCCATGGAATCATAATAATAACATCTTCAAGATCACATGAGCCTATCTCTCTTAATACATCATCTACCTACTATGGCACACACATCTCTATAATAATTTTTTACTTAGACATATAATTTCATCTTAACCAATCAAAGACTCATTCAACTATCAAAAAGCTCAGTCTAATCAATCAAATGACTTCTCAAACCATTCAAACTATACTAACCTTGATTCTATCATTATGACACTAGTCATAATTTTTAGATCAACCTCCTCTATCACAAATCTTATCCCTATCCCCAAAAGGGGGCATCATTCTTACTATTCCTATTCCTACACTTATCCAGCATGCCTATCCACTCTCATAGATGGATACACCATAGTTCATACACCTCTAATTTTTAGATTATCAAATTTAGCTCAAAATGGTCAAAACATATAGTGATCTAGACTACATGGGTCACTTAGCATGGTTCTTACACCTCTAGTATTCAGATTATCATATTTAGCTTTGATCAATCAATATATATAGTGATTCAGACTACATGGGTCATTCAACATTACTTAAGACATTCAAAGGGACATACCTTTAGTTTATAGATAAATATTAGTGAAATATATAGTGGTTTAGATTATATGGATTCACAGTGAATTTGATATAGATTCAGACTAGATACTAGATTTAGGGGCATGTATACTACTACACATCTCATACATACAACTTTATATAGAATGACATAGTTATAGGATCATATAAAATATTATAGGCATAGTATAGAGCACATTATTTTGATCTCTAGTTTTTGGCACATGGGATATGGAATGATTATTCATTTCACATATGGTTATACATATTTATAAACTATACATATGCTTCACTCACATACTAGATGTGGGGGCTTGGCACAAATGTTCATGTTCTTCATCATCTAGGATTATACAGATTGGAATGGTAAGACATGCCATTTTCTTCTTGCACATTTATTATAGTCTCATCTTACACCCAATTTTATCTAGTTTGTCACTAGGTTGGACTGTATGATCATCTGCATCAGTTAGTCCATATCATTACCTAGACCTAGACTACATAAGTTTGTGTGCGATAGAGGGTAGACATTGGTTTTGACCCTTTGAGCACTTCCCAGTTCCAATTTAGATTATTCAAAGTGGTAGCCTGATAAATTTTACTCTTCATAGCATACAAATTCTATACACACATTTTAGATTACATGAGTTTATGTGAGACAAAGGGTAGACATTGGTTTTAGACCTCTGATAATTTCTCATTCTAGTCAAATTTAGCATAGGGGGAAAGCATTGCCCTCCTTCTCCATGTTATACAAATTATACTTCCATATTCAATACAGGGGGCATCCATTTCAAGGATTCCTTCTTTCTTTAGGCACTATTTGGCTCTCCATCCTCTTCCCTGGCTAGGAAGTGAGTGATAACCTCTTTTAGCACACTTATCTCCACATAGATAGGTTTAGGTATGCATTTTATTTTTCTTTATTTTACTCTAGTACTTCATTTCATTGCATCACTAGAATAAAAGGGGGAAAATCTATACACCCTAAATTAGTCAAGAAACCACACATATCATGTCTTTTCATAGTCCTTTCATAGGGGACTCTGAGTGGAGAATATGAGCTTTATTCACATTCAACCGTGTCTTTCATTTTACTCATCTTAGTCTTGTTCTATGTTCTAAACACCTTTTTGTGTATTCCCAGTCATCCAAAGCCTTTCAAACAATCATTCCACCTCATCTATGTCAAGTTTTCTATCTTCTTTCCATCCCCCCAATTCCCAAGATTGTAGGATAAGAGTGTTAGGGTTGGACAACAACACTAGTGCTACTAGTGTCCATTTCTAGTGCTCTTGTCCAAAGCCATTTTCACCTCCAATAGTCAATTTCCTTTGCTCAATAGGTCATAAACCCTTTCTTAGCTTCATCCTTTAGTTTTCCAATTTTGACCAAATGGAAATAAAAATCTCAAATTTGAAATAAAGAGTCTCCTATATAAAGGACTTTATATCTAGCACTTACTACTTTGGCCCATTAGACATAATAAAAATTAGTCAATAGTATAGTTCAACATTTTTCATCACACATAAACATGCATGCTTGATCAACTAAGGACCTACGTGAAAGGCATTCTTGCATTTATCATGTGCATTGATTATGCATGTTTCCTAAGGGATAACTACATTTGATCTGAGACCCTAATTTGAGGGTTAATGAAGGTAGCGGATAAGATTGCAGGGGTTCTAGATCATGAATCATTCTTCCCCTAACCTAGTTTTTCCCCCTTTTACTTTTTATGCATTTATTTTTTGCATGTGTGTAGATGAATATAGGGTTTTGGATATTAAAATGGACCTACAACGAGCTATGTTGATTTTCAACCTTCAAAATTTGGTATGTAGGCTCACACTAACATACAAAATAAAAATCAAGAAGCTTAGATCCTTAGGATAATAGAGGTAAAGGTGGATTATAGCATTTTTTCCACTATTTTTCACTTTTAGTGTTCTTTTCCAATCAAAAAATGAAGGCCAGATCTAGATTTCAAATAGTATCCCTGTCCTGCACCTCAATTTCTAGTTCCTAAATCATTCATTTTAGTTTGTTTTTAGATAAGTTAATTTCTCTTCATCATGTAATTTACTTAATAAAAAAATATATTTTACCATATTAAACTATATTTTCCCCTTACTTTATACCCCTTATTATTTAGGAACTACGTACTAGTTTTCCTAAAAAGAATAAAACACTAATCAACTTCTCACTTCTACCTAGTTTTCTCCCTATGTACACCATTAGGAATTTTAATGATAGGTTAACTTGCATGACCAATTTAGCACATCTAAGGTCTAGAACCTGATCAAAAACCACCATGTACATATAATACAAGTCTCAATCTTCAATCTCCATCCATTTATAAACTTTGACTTGGTCAACTCTGACTACTATAATTAATCTTCAAGAAATAAGGCCTAAGGACCACTCATTCCCCTGATAAACCAATCACACTTAGAGGTGCCTATAATAGTTTAATATAACCTCCAATCACTTACATATTCATTTAAAACCATTATGGGTTGTTTTGATCAATATCTTTCCCATCAAGTCAATGTTAGGGTTTTAGAGAGGGTTAACATTATTTCTAGTGTTAAAAATTATTCATAAAGCTTAGCCACTCATTACAAAAATAAATGCTTGGAAATTTTATCTAAGAACCTTTACCATCTATCATTAATGTCTTAGGTTCTCATTAAAAGGTTACACATGCTAATGAGTACTTGAAAGTTCTTCTCAGGTTGAGAATCCTTCATTCTATGCACACAGAAGACATCAAAACACTTTTTGTTGCCTTAACCTTTAAATTTTGACCTAAAAATTGTTCAACATACTTGAAAAAACATGAAATACATCTTAAAATTCTCACTTTCTCATTATTATCTTGAAATCTAAAACTCATACCTTATTTGGCCACCATCTCTCTCTTTACTCTCTAAGCTTTGACCTTCAAGTCACAATAGGCCTTGAAACTAACCTTCAAGTCTCTTTCCATGGACTCTTCACCTCAGTCACATGCTTAATAAACATATCACATGCTAAAAAAAATTTTAAATCCTTCATAGGTCTTAACAACATCTCATGGCACCTTATTAGTTCAGGTAGGGTCTAAAACTTGTCTAATTGCACGTTAGGTCTATAGGTCTTACTCTTGTAGGCTCACCTTGAAACACACCTGAGTGATTCAATGCCTCATATGCATACTCAAACAAACTTATATAGCTTCTTATGCCTTTGTTCATCCATGTCACTAGGCCACCAAGCTCATACCTTCTCTCAAGGTTTCTTTATGTTATGCTTAGTGTGATGACTAGGCTTCTCAAACATTTGGATCTTGACAACTGATCTTTGAAACAGTCTTTGATGATTCTATATCTTGTTCACATTCCTTACATTTTTCTTAACCAATGTCAAAATTCTGTATAAACCTCTTCATGTTCATTATTCACATGTTCATGATATGACTATATTATTAAGACAAGGCTTCTCAAGACACCTTGTACTCAAATATTGGTATTCAAACATGCTTACCTTGACTTGACCTTGACATCCATATCATAAGAATAATTATTTTTCCTTGAAATTCTATCTCAATAGAGATATGTTAGGCTATCTGCAAATTCTCTCTCTTCACATGGTTCATATCTCATAGACTACTAACTATGCATCTATACCTTGACATCAGTAATATCAACCTTGATCTTGACATCAATGACATCAATGACAACACTTCTCAACAAACTCCACCTTTATCATTTATTACAAATCACTCTTCAAACTAATCACTCCTATCTCCCCTAGTCTAGTCAATTTCCCTTATTATACTTTCTTCCCCTTTGACATTAATGATAAAGGGTCTTACATAACTATCATCTGGAGGCATACTTGCATAGACTACCATATGGAACCATACCTTCTTACTATAGTATCTCAAAACATAGAATATGAAGTATTAAGGTAACATAGTCCCTCTTACTCCAAGCATACCTCATTCTGATGAGTTCTGATTACAAAACTACTTCTCAATGTGGATCAAGCTCAGTCAACAATCTGAATAGCTCCCCCCTCAATCCAAGAATCCACCATGATTTTGTCAACATAAGAGTGTATTCATGAATCCTAATTAATTCACCCTTTTCCATAGGGCAATAAAACAACACTAGTTCAGTAAATTCCTAGATCTCCTTACTCTCATAAGATTGATTTTCTTTCAATATTATTTTGGGCTCGATTAACACTATAGGCTTGATCTCTTCATCAAAAATTTGATCATCAATGTGGGTTAACAACATGCATTCTCTACTTTATTTTATATTTGAATCATGCTTTATCACAACAAGCAGTCCACTTTGTATATTGATCATGACTCATCTCATTATCTTTGGTTTTTATACATTCATTTGTCTTCTCTCTATCACTTTATAGGCTTCAAACCTCCTATTTTGACTTAATGACCTTTTAACCTTGTTAGGATAGAATCTTGAAATATGACCTACGTCATGACAAATATAGAAAACCACCCTATACATACATCTTGACTGATGTGAGTTGTGGATCTTTCCATATTCCCATGAGTACTCATTCTTGGAGGGTCTTTTACACTCTATTGCTCTATGACCAAATAAATTGCTCATAAAATAGTAACCACTAAATTAATTAACATACCTTATAGCATTGGGTTGTTTGATAGGTTTTTTCATGTTGACATTCTTATCTTCAACAGTTTTCTCCTTGACTTTATGTGCCTCCTTTTGGTCTTCTTTGAAACCAAGACCTATTTTATCACTTGCATACTTTTGACTACTCAAGATATCATCTAAATCATTAGTGCTCTTTTCAAACTTCACAAAGGTCCTCACCTTGCTAGATGCTTGATTCAACTTAGCTTTCAAGTATTTTATTTTAGTTTCATACTTGATGCATCCTTCCTCTTTAGTCGTTAGGCTTGCATTAACTACCTCCATGTGCACCTCAACTTAATTTATTATCTCATCATACTCCTTGGAAGCGTTACTCAACCTTTCCTCAAATAAGCTAATTTGTTCCTCATAGTCTTTAACTAATGATCTTAGTTTATTATTATTTTTCCTTTGGAACTTCAATTCCTCTAGGGCACTTACCAATGTTGCCTCAAGATCTACTTCAGGTTCTTCTTCATATAATCTCACATCAACCATAATGACTTTCCCAATTGAAAAACCCTAATTATTTGATTATATGGCCATAAACAAGGTTTCATTATTATCATGTTTAGGTTCATGATTGCCATCATCACTACCAGATGCACTTGAGTCACTTACATCAGAAGAGTTGTCTTATTTAGTCTAGAATCTTATTTTGTTCTTGAAAGTTCCTTTTTTGCCTTCATACTTCTTGAACTCCTTGGTGTTATTAGGCTTATATGTCTTCTTGTCATATCCATGATGTTCATCATGTTCTTTATTATTATTGTATTTATCCTTGTTAGGATAGTTGGAATCAAAGTGACCAATATTTCCATAATTCAAACATTTGAAGGGAAACTTACCTTTGTACTTACTAGATCCAGACCTCAATTTCCTTACAAACATGTCTATCATTTGATCATCATCAACATCTGAGCATTCCTCATCCTTGACATTCTTAGATTTTGACTTCTTCTCAACTTTGAAGGTTGTTTCCTTCTTGGTAGGTCTTCCTTTATTAGTTCGCATTTCATAAGTAATCAAAATTCCATGAAGTCCATCCATCTATAGCTTGTCCAAATCTTTCATCTCTTCTACTATAGAAACCATAGATTCAAAGTTAGGAGTTAGTGATCTCAAGAATTTTTTAATAAATTTAGATTATTTCACCTCTTCTCCCAATCCTCTAATGACATTGAAAACTTCATCAACCTTCAATAGTTAAGAGGCAATTGTTTCATCTTCATTCATCTTCAGACTTTCAAACTATCTTTGGTGGGTCTACAACTTATCAATATTCAACTTGGTATCTCCTTCAAAGATGGTATTTAATTTTTAACATATCTCTTCAAATGATATAGAATGTATTAACTTCAAAAGATATACCTTTGGTAGGTCATAAAGAATCACATTCATTGCCTTGGAGTTATTTTCACTATCCTTCTTACCTATTACATCTATTGGTGGAATAGGAGGAGAAATATAACCATCCACAACTAACTACCAAATATCATGTCCTTGTGAAATCAAATATATATTCATCCTAACATTCCAAAAGACATAGTTATATGAATTGAATAATGGAGTCTTACTGGTAGAAAAACTACCTTGAGCTTGCTGACTAGCCATCCTTGCTTCCAGGATCTCCTTTAGGATTTTAAACCTACTTAAAAGGACCAAGATCTGATATAAAATGTTTGAATAAAAATGATTGAGAGGAGGGGGGGTGGGTGAATTAGTCTTCAAAAAAATTATTATACAATTTTAATTAAGCAATCATATATCATTTAGACAATAATATACATCTTAGCAAGCATAAGTACCAATCCACAAGAGCATGAAACATATGAACACAATATGTATGTAAAAAACCCTCAAGGGGAAGAAAACCCACTGATGATGCAAATGGAATACAATACTATAAGACAAACACAAACTTTAGTAAATCACCAACTTCACATGGAGTACTAACCCCAACTAGTTAAACACCAACTCAACTAGGCTTTAGCAAGCACCCACTTACAAGGAGGCACCAACCCCATAGATGACTCAGCACCAACTCAACCACCTAAAATTATTCATCACATTAAGAACATTTTGTTTCTTATATAACATATGATGATCTCTTTCTTTAACTCTTTACACACTTTTATCCCTCTCAAGCTGACCTTTAGCCTTCTTCACTCAACTAGCGCTCTTCTTGACTTGATTAGGTCATATGACCTTGACTCTCATAAATAGTACCTATATCAAATGTTCATGAATAATACTTTATCCTTATTTTATGGTATAAAATAACTTATTTTACTTACCACTATTCTATATTATTCATTTGTTCCCTTCACACACAAATACGCCTAAAAATGCCTAGTATTTATACAAATTTTTTGTTCATTTCCTTCTTGGTAGGCCAAACACTTTATCCTCTTAGGTCAGCCATGGAATGGCTCTTGGGACATAGCATAGATGTGGATTTAATGTGCATTTATTCCATTTAAGTCTGACATGTTGGCCTAGTTAATAGTAATAATGATAAACAAATTACATATTAAACAAATCTTTGCACACAAAAATATTAAAATGTATTCATTCGAGATATATTTACAAAGTAAGTGAAAGCTTAAAAAACTTCACTGGGTGGTTACATAGGTGAAACTAACTTTTTCCATAAACTAAATTATTTAATAACAAAGCAAACTAACTTAAAAAAAATTAGATCATTAAAATAATCCAACAAACCCCCTTGATCCAAAGGGGTATAACAGATGAATAAACTGGAGAAATGACTCTAAAGTCATCAAAGAAACTTTTTCATAGCTAAAACTAGTGCATTATACCTTTGATACTGACCAAAAATTATTACTTCATAAAGAAGCATGCACCTACAAGTTATGGTAAAAAATGGTTGATGGACATGATCAAAGCCTGCTCATCCCTAGTGATCATCATATTTTAATATAATAGGACATGATTTGGCATGTCCAAATGCATCAACCCACATAAGGTCCCACATAGTAACCTATCTAATTAAAAAACCTATACTCTATATGGCACATTTTCATGATGCCTAATAAATACTAATGACTTTTTCTTAACATTGTTGGTGTTAGCAACCCCTATCAACTAATGCTGTCATTGTTAGAATAATGAATATTTAAGCTTACCTAGGGTTAATAGGGTAAGCTATTTATTACCTAGGGTTAATTTATTTTATTTTTGAGAATCTCTCAACAATATATTTGTTCATAGTATGTGAAAACAAATAGTTTGTTTTCTCTATTTTGTAATCACTACAAATAGTTTGTTGTCATGAAACAAACTATTTGTATTATAAATACTTTACAATCTATGAGAAAATAAAGAGAGATTAATGAGAGAATATAGAGAATTTATAGGATTATCACCTATTTTTTAGGTGTGAGAAATATATTTTATTCTCTGATATTATGTGTAGGTTATTTGTTGTGGGTTCTTTCTCCTGGATTGATCCTGTGGATCCTGTGTATCTCTTACTCATTCTTTCATGGTATCAGAGCTTGGAGTTCCAGTTGAAGATATTATTCCCTATTAATATTTTATATTTTTTCATCTATTAACACATTCAAAACATTATTTTATTGATGTGTTATAGATATTTGATATTCTCTCATATTCTGGTTCTTGCTTACAAGTTTTTTTTGGAAAATTTTGTACTTTATGCTCATTAAATGACCGTACAGATTTCCAAAATCATATTTTTTTTCACAAGGGCATAGAAAATAAAATCAAGAATCCATTTCAATTTGAAGTTTTTCATTTTGACCAGGCCATACAGCTCTTTCCTTCAAAAATTGGATGATTGGTTTCCTTTGACAGACTGCAGTACCTGTACATTTTTCTGATGTGGCAGATCGTATGGTTGACTTTTTTAGAATATGAGACCTGTTAGTGAAATATTACTATTATATATTTATTTCCATATAAATTAGGATGAATTTGGACCAGGCCGTATAGTGTTTTGGAAGATTACAACAAGAATTTAAAATTTGTTTTTTGTCTGCTGCATAGTCGTACGGTTTTCTCATTTTTAAACACCTTATGCTGGATAAAATCAAAATATGAAAATTTTATGTCTTATCAGACTTTCCAATATTTCATTTCATGTTGAGAATGATGGATTTGGACTAGGCCATATATTCCTTTGGGCAGATCTAGTGGAGCCAATTCTGAATTGCTGAGAGGTGTTTTTCATTGGCCAGTGTTTACAAAATTCCTCAGAAATTTCCTTGATCACCACGCCTTGCTAGAACAAAAGTTTATTTATGATAATTTCAAAGAATATTCATCATTTATCTCACATTTTTGAGTCATTTTGACTTATTTTTTATTATTTTTTTAATTTTTAGTGGTTTAAATGCAAGTCTCTAGCTTTAAAAGTACAAATTTGACTTTGCTAAAGTGGCTAGAGGTATTTTGTTAAAAATTTGTAGGGAGGAAGTCTTGGGTTCAAATCCTCCTATATTTATTTTTCATAAAGCCAATTTTTTTACTTTTTTCTAATCTAAGGATTAAAAAAAAAAATTTGTCGGGAGACATTAAATTGTAACAGGAGGGGTGTTTTTGAGGAAAAATGAATGTCTAGGTTGTTATTGTCAACATCATCATCTTCCTCAGGAATGGAATCCCAATTGTTTGAACCTCTAAATTCTATAAATTACCATGTTTGGAAGCCAAAAATGCAACAACTCCTTCAATCAAAGGGCTTATGGAGAATTTTTTCTGAAACAACACCTGCAGCATTCACCACTGAAAAAGACAAATATGCATATGGTTGTAAGCAGGATGAGGCTCTTGGATTGATTTGCCTCAACATCTCAGATAATCTTCAATTTCACATTGCAAATGCTAATATGCCAAAAGAGGTATGGGATAAATTTAAAAGCCTATTTTTCAAAGTTAATGAGTTTAAAATTTTGCAATTAGATGCAGAATTGAGTACTCTCTCTCCATCAGATTTCCCTTCAATAGATGAATTCTTGGCAAGATTAAAATTTATAAGGTCATAGTTGAAAGCTGGTGACAAGGATAAAGGTGATCAAGAGTGCATTTTCATGATTTTTTCAAAGTTGAAAGGACCATATAGTGTTTTTTCCTCTACTTTTTATACTATGATGGATAGATTAGGTGATGAATTCAAATGACCTTCCTTTGAAGTTTTTTGTGAAAGATTGACTAGGGAGCAAACAAAATTAATGGCCTTAGATGCTCTACCTGGTCTTAGTCATGCTCTTGTTGCTAATTCTTCTAAAGTAAAACCTTCACCTAAGTCTAAAAAAAAGCAAGCACCTTCAAATAACCCTCCAAAGTCCACCACCCAAACACCTCATCATTCTAAATCTACTAAGACCAAAAAGCCCTTTAAGCAAACGAAGAAAACATTTGGTCCATGTAATTTTTGTGGTGGTCCTAATCATGATGAAAGTATATGTTTTAAGAAGATGGAAGCATTAGAGTTAGTGGTTAGACAACACAAAATTTCCATTCCATCTCCCTCTCCTTCTACTTCTGCAAGAAAAGGGAAAGCACTTTCAGCCAGGGCTATATCTTCATGTCATGATCAATGGATTTTTGACTTAGGTGCTTTTCACCATATCACACATTCTAAGGATCTATTGTATTCTCTTAAAATTGTATTACATCACATATTATTATGGGTAACTCCTCACAGATTGATGTTTTGAGATCTGGTACTGTTGATAAACAGGATGGATGTTTTAACAATGTATTGCTTGTACCCCAAATCTCTTCTAATATTCTCTTTGTATATCAAATATGTAATTTTGGTACTGGTAAAATTCTATATTTTACTTCACATGATGTTTTAATAAGAGAATGTAATGATCCTAGTGAGATAGTTGCTATAGGTACAGTAGACCATACTGCAAGACTCTATACTTTTTATAAGTTGGAGTCTTTTATGTCTTTTGGTTCTTCACTTATAGCACATGGTAATAATATTATAAAATTGTGGCATGAGAGATTAGGACATTTTAGTTATGGATATATGCAACAAATGAGTACAAAACATCTTGTAAAAGGCCTTCCTAAGGTCTCATGTATTGATGGGGTGTGTCCTGGTTGTCTAGTTGGTAAACAGCACCAGGATCCATTTCCAGTTGGTAAGGCCACACGTGCAAATGGACCCTTAGAGTTGGTTCATAGTGATTTGATGACTTTTCCAACTCATTCTTTTTCAAGGGCCAAATATGCACTCACATTCATTGATGATTTCACTCGTAAAACTTGGGTATATTTTCTCAAGTTGAAAAGTGAAGTTTTTGAGACTTTTAAGGCTTTCAAAGCCTTTGTTGAAAAACAATAATCTCTTCCTCTTAAGAAGATATGCACTAAAAATGGGGGGTAATATGACAATAATGTTTTTTATGATTTTTGTATTGAGCATGGGATACGGCACCAATTCACTATACCACACACTCCTCAACAAAATGGTGTAGCAGAGAGGAAAAATCGAACATTGAAAGAGATGGCTAATTGTATGATTCACTCTAAAAGTTTGGGTCCACAATATTGGGATGAAGTTTTAAATTGTGCAAACTACATTCAAAACTGTGTGCCTCACAAATCTATGCAAAATATGACACCAAAAGAAGCTTGGTCTAGGATCAAACCTGATATTTTAGATTTTTGCATCTTTGGGAGTCAAGCATGGGCATTTGTTCCTAATGGCAAACGTAAATCATTGGATAAGAAAAGCCAAGCACTCATTTTTTTTGGTTATTTTGAAGATGTAAAAGCCTACCATCTTTTTGATCCTATCACACATGATGTGTTGTTTTGACGGGATGTTCAGGTTGATGAGCTACCCACTCCACATGGGTGTACATCTAGTTCTTCTTCTCCCCCTCCTTCTACCGAGGATAATGAGGATTTTCTTTCTATTGATGATGATGATGATGATGATGTTGCACTTGTTCAGCCACCACAACCATCTTCTTCACCACCTTTGCCCAAGTGGGCAAAGAGCAGTCTATAGGTAGCTGGTTCTTTCATTAGTGATCCATCTGATTCTCATCGCACTCGCTCATAGACATCTGGTGTTGCTCTTTTTGGAAAAGCTTGTACAGATGATCTAGTGTTGTTTTCTAAGGCCATTGGTATACCCGAGTGGGATGTTTCTATGTATGATGAGTATTCTTCATTGATGAAGAATGATACTTGGGATCTTGTCCCTCTTCCTAAGCGAAGAAAACTTGTAAAATGTAAATGGGTCTATATGACCAAATATGTTGTAGATGGATCAGTAGATAAGTACAAAGCTAGATTAGTAGCTAATGGTTTTTCACAAGTTTAAGGGGTTGATTACTCTGAGACCTTTGCCCCTGTAGCTAAGATGGATTCTATTCGGCTTGTACTCTCTCTTGCTGCTTCACATTCTTGGTCAATTTTTCAGATGGATGTGAAGAGTGATTTCTTGCATGGTGATCTCCATGAGGAGATCTATATGGATCAGCCTCCAGGATTTGTGAAAGACTCATCATTGGTTTATAGACTCTGTCATTCTCTTTATGGCCTCAAACAAGCTCCTAGAGCTTGGTATGAGAAGATGGATAGTTTTCTTTTGAGTTCTAGTTTTATTCGTTGTGAGTCAAATCACAATGTATACATCCTGAAGCAAGGTGAGGAGCTTGTCATATTGGTTTTGTATGTTGATGATCTCATCCTCACTGGTAGTTTAGATTTCTTGATACATGACATCAAGGACAAGTTGGCAGATAGGTTTGATATGACAGATCTAGGACTTTTGCATTATTTTCTTGGTCTTCAAGTTTTTTAATCTTCTAAGGGCATCTCTATTAGACAACAAAAGTATGTGATAGATCTTCTTCATCAATTTGGCATGGTTGACTGTAAGCCTGCCCCCACTCCATATCAGTCAGGTATTGTGTTTTCTGCCACTTGTATGACTCCTCTTGTTTATTCCACTTTGTATAGGCAACTTGTAGGTAGTCTTTTATACCTAACTCATACCCATCCTGACATCACATTTTCTATGAACCTTGTCTCTCGATTCTCACATGAGCCTCATGAGAGTCATTGGCAAGAAGCCAAGCATATTTTGTGCTAAAATCGAGGCACCACTCACTTTGGTATACATTACACACCATAGAGTTCTACATAGCTTGTTGGATACACTGACTCTAATTGGGCTGGTGATGTTGACACTCGCAAGTCCACTTGTGGATTTGATTTCACACTCGGTTTAGGTCCAGTTGTTTGGGCATGCAAAAAGTAGACTGCTATTGCATTATCCTCTACTAAGTCTAAGTATCGAGGTGTTGTCAAAGCTATTCAAGAGACACTTTAGCTTCGATAGTTGCTTAGAGAGTTTGGCTTCACACAACAGGGTCTTACTACTCTTTGGTGTGACAACCAAAGTGTGATTACTATTTCATGCAATCCTATTGAGCATCAGTGGAAAAAACACATTGAGATTCACATGTACTTCATTTGAAATCTTATTCAAGATGGAGTTCTTTCTTTGGAGTTTGTGCCTACAGCTGAGCAGATTACAGACATCTTCACTAAACCTTTGGCTTCTCTTCGTTATCTTCAATTTCAAGTGATGCTTGGGGTGAAGGAAGTTGTCCTTAGGGGGATTTCCCATGAATTCCTTCCTTCCTTTATTTTTCATATATTTTGATTGGTTTGTACATGGGTACCTTATCAGGCCTAGTAGCCAGGACCCATATTTGTTTGTCATTATCCCTATGTTTCACTTAAGGGAGGGTGTTAGAATAATGAATATTTAAGCTTACCTAAGGTTAATAGGGTAATTTATTTATTACCTAGGGTTAATTTTATTTACCTAGGTTAATTTGTTTTATTGTTGAGAATCTCTCAAAAATATATTTGTTCGTAGTATGTGAAAACAAATAGTTTGTTTTCTCTATTTTGTAATCACTACAAATAGTTTTTTGTCGTGAAACAAACTATTTGTATTATAAATACTTTACAATATATGAGAAAATAATGAGAGATTAATGAGAGAATATAGAGAATCTATAGGATTATCACCTATTTCTTAGGTGTGAGAAATATATTTTATTCTCTGATATTATTTGCAGGTTATTTGTTGTCGGTTCTTTCTCTTGGATTGATCCTATGGATCTTGTGTATCTCCTGCTCATTCTTTCAATCATCGATGACTAATCGAATTCCAACCAATGCCTAAAATTTCTCCCATATCAAGTGAGAGATGAGAAGTCATCTATTGAGATGAATAAAAGAAACTGGCTCTTCCCACTCCATGTCATGAATATTAGGTATAAAAATCCAAAAAAATAATTAAAAGCAAAAACACAAGCTAACATTCAAGCATTGAACCCATACTCTGAGTGATTAACTAACTAGAGAGGGTAATTGTCATCCAACCTCCAAGGGATCCTTCAACCTTCAATTTTCACTTAGATGGTGTCAATCAAAAGGATCTCAGGACATGTAATGGATGGTGTGTTTATCAACAACACAAGCAAGAGGTGGCATTATGAGAATTTTCATGTCGAAGGTGTCAGTTTCCACCAAAAATACACCTTTATAAATAAATTTTAATACATTTATTGTAAAAAACCTATAATGACACTTCAAATTACAAAACTAACCATTTCAAAGTGTATAGAATGTCTAAAAACCTATAAATCACTTGGTTATACAACTATCTTCAAACAAAATAATGATTTGTCAAAAATTTAACTCAAGAAGTCATAAATACACCATTATATTATTGATTTGATCCAAAAAATAATAATTGGAGGGGATTTGAAACCTAAACCTCCCCAAATTCCAAAGTCTTCACAAAATAATTTTCACCAATTGTGTTGGGATCATTTTTTATCCAAATTAATTTATTATTTAGTTTTATATTATTGTTTAGTTTCACGAGTTAGTTATATCCATCAATTGGTTTTCATGAACCAACTCTCCATAAGATTTTTTTAAATATTTCATTGTACAAAATTAAATGTTATAGATTTACATTATATACATCTTTTTCTATTTATTCCTCCCAATCCTAGTTGTATCAGTGGTATCAGAGCCACAAGAAATCAAAGGAGGAATGAAAATTTATATGACATTTTTGCTTTAACCAGTGCTAGAGCCAGAATATTTGAAGAGGAGGTTGACATTTTGGATTGAAAATCAGCACAAGAAAGTGTAGTGTAATACTATGGAAGGATAAAGAAGCATGAGTATGTTGGGGTTTGACATCTTCCATTAACAAGTATTCTGCCTGTTAATGATGTCATTTTCTCAAAGACAACGGTGATCTGATGTGAGATTTTTACATAATTTTATTAATTCTACCAAAGTTCTTATCTTTTTTGTTGAGGCTTTCCTCTTGTAGAGTATCTATGGCACACAGAGATGCGATTTATATATAATAGAAATATAATAATTCAAAAAATACAATAGAAAAAGATACAACATACTTATAGAAGCTCTCACAAACTACTTGTTAAATTTATACACTTTCACAAATCATATGGCATTTAATCTTCATAGATGTTAAATTTATTCAAATTGTTTTTTTAATAAGTTTATTTATTATCATCTGTGTGTTAATATATTTTTTATTGGTGAGTTACTCTTTGATAATATTTGTATATAGCATAATAAGAGGCCAAACCTGGCTGCACCATGAGCCCTATATGGAAATGAAAGTAAAGTGAAGAATTTTTAAATCCTTCAAAATTTTTTGTGCCATATAAATGGCTTAACCAAAACATTGGTGTTATATAAGATTTTCTAAGTCACCCACTAACAAGAGGTCACAAGATCAAATCTCATTTGTATTTCTTTGGTCAAAATTATTTTTTGACATCATTTTTTAATAAGGGTTATAAGGGTGAAAATAAAAATATTATAAAGGTGATATAAGGGTGTAATAGGAGTTAAAAGGTGTTGCATTTTTTTTCACAAATTCTCTGAATATTTTGTAATTGGAATCTATCTAGTGGGTCAAGGCCAAACCTTGATAGTTTTCCTTGGATTGATAGCATCATGGTAAAAATTATGAGTTTAATATCTAAACATGGATGTCTAACACCAAAAACTTAAAATTAATGGTTAATAAACATGGAAAATACACTCATTTTAACAATTTTTAGGAAATAACTAAAAAATAAATCACACCACCAACTGAGGCCACAAAATTGTTTGAATTCTAAAAACATGATAAACGTGCTCTTACTCTGCTAAAATCATCTTTCACAACACAAGTGATTATACATATTGAATCTATTAAGTGTAGAGCATGGAAATCATGGAAAATGTTAAAATACTCGTATGACAATCAACTTACATACAAGAAGATTGACCCTCTTATGCAGCTTTTGAACAATAAACTAGTAGATAATGAAGATGTCTCTAAATATATTTTAGGCATGAAAACATTGAAACAAGAATACTACATAAATAGTGGTAACATTTATAATGATATGTTGATTTCCATCACATTAAATGGTCTTAATTCTACATACATCAGTTTTTTTAAAATGCTACAACTTAGTGATAAGATTAATGATGCCACTTTTGACTCTATTTGTGAGTTATTAACTCAACATAAGAGATAGTTTTTAAGGAAGAAGAGTATGCCTATTAAAGAGGATAACTATACAAATAATAAGTCCCATCAAAAATATAATCATCATGTACAATGATAGTTTTAAAAACACTCTCTAAAACACTCTTCAAGTCATTCTCTGAGGCACTTTCCACACCATTCTAGACAATCTCCACAACATTCACATTAACACTCTCCAAGGTCTTCCAAATGCAAGCATCACCAAAAGCACTCTTATCATAGTTATTCTAGTAATTCAAGTTCTTTTGAATCTCATCAACACAAGAAAGAACCCAAATGTTTCAAATGTGGTGGTATTAGACATCTTGTAGATGTATGTCCTTCTTGATGACCTCATTCTCCATGTAAAAATAAGCTAAAGCAAATTATGTGGATCATTCTAGTGGAAAATATTATGATTACTATAGTTATTTAGGATATCTTGACACTTCATTTGATTAGGATAATCCCTCATAACTAAGGTCTATGATCCTAACAACATGTTTTGAGTGATTAGTGACTGGAAGTTGGAGGATCCATGGAGGTTGGAGGACTATTCCCTTTTCCAATTAGATATTCACTCAGAGTTTCGGTTCATGCTTGGATAGCAATTTTGGCTTGTGTTCTTGTTTTTAGTTTTAGTTTTGGCTTTCTTTCATTTGATTTTCATGACATGGAACATGCAATGTTTTTTTTTCTTAATGCACAGCTTCTCACCTCTCATCTGATAAGGGGAGTAAATATTGCATTTTTTGGTTTTAGATCAGTCGTTGGTGATATTACGAGTTGATTGGGGTTGTTATCACCTTTAGTATTGAGAAAAATTCATCAGTGTTTATTAAACATTAGGGAGATGGGCCATACATAGTACTAGGTTTGTCACTTGGATGGGTTCCTGTGTGGGACCTATTGATATTTTTACCCCATAGGTCATATTGTCACCCCTACCATTCAAAACTTTGCATATCATGCCATTTTATCTTGTGAGTCAGTTATTGGTCCTAAAAATCCCTTGAAATATTCCATGATTAATAGGTATTTATAGGTATTTAGTTTGGTTTTTAGAGGGTTTTTTGTGAGAAAAGCATTATGGAGGATCCTTTGGGTCTAAAAAAGGGGTTCCATCTTACGAAAAGGTCCAACAATCCATTTCAAAAAATCCTAAAGGAATTGGTCTTTTGGAGAAAAAATCTCAAAGGAATTCCTTTGAGATTAAATTTAGAGGAAATGGACACTTTTTAAAAAGCTAATGGTCCAATCTTTTTAAAAGCCAATAGCCCATTTTCAAATTCTAACAGGTTCTTTATAGGAAATTTGAAAGGCACTTATTAGCATAAAGGGTCACATCCTTTTGGAAAAGGGCCATTTCAAAAGTTTTGAAGACCAAAACAACTTTTCTAAATGGTCACCTTATCTTTGAAACAAGTCACTTTCAATTTTTCCAAAGGTCATTTCAAAAATCTTGAAGGCCTTTTCAAATTTTTTGAAAGGTCACTTCACACTTTACCGAAGGTTATTTTCCAAGGAAAGGGTGCTTTTTAAGGTTCTCGAAGGGCTCTTTCCTTTTGGAAAAGTCCTTTTCATTTTTTCCGAAGGGTTCTTTTCAAAAAAATTGAAGGACACTTTCCCTTCAAAAATAATTCTTTCAAGAATTTTTTTTTTAATAATTCTTTTGAGAAAAAAGTTTAAAATAATTCTTTTGATAAAAAAGTCTAAAGAGAAAAGTCTTGGACAAATTGTCCATAGAAATTGAAGAAAGCAAAAAAATTGAAGGATATCTTTCCAAAAGAAATGTTTTGGACATTTTGTCCAAAACAACTTTTTCAAAGGGCACTGGACCATTTTAACTTTTCTAAAGGACACTTGATTTTTTTTTGAAGGGTCACTTTACAAGGAAAAGGTACTTTTCAAGGTTCTCAAAGGGCTCATTCCTTTTAGAAAATTCCATTTCACAAAAACCAACGGTCTCTTTCCTTTTGGTAAGGTCCATTTTAAGAAAGCCAAAGGGAATATTTGGAAAAGGTCATTTTCAAAGTTACGAGTAGACCAAATATTTTTTTAAAAGGTAATAAACAAAATTCTTAAGGGAACATTATAATAATATGATGGACCATTTTCAAAAGCCTAAATGTATGAATTCCCATGGATAATTTGTCTGCAATAAAGTCATAATCAAAAATATTTGAACAAATTATCTATGAGAAATAGACCAAGAAAGTAATCTGGAAAAATAATTTCAGGAAAGTGAACAAAGACAAGGGTTCAAGATAAAAGCCTGAAGGAAATGAATAAATAAATATTGTCCATAGGAATAGATAGAAATAACTTTGAAAGAAATACAAATATAGACAAACAGCCTAAACAAATGTCGAAGGAATATATGTAGAGCATGAAAAGTGGCCCAATCTTGATTAGACATGTCTGAGACAAGCATGAACATGCAAAAAATCAATAAAGATATTATTTTTCCATCTATAAGAAGATCTATAGTCTGAGATTGTAGTAAAGAACACACCAAATAATAATGTAATAATCAAATCATCCATACATGGTAAAGACATGCAACTGCCTTCAAACACATCTTAGTTCTGAAAGGGATACTCAAATGCATAAAGGGTTCTAGGAGTTTAGCATTGGATGGTGGTTCAAGGAGCTAACATGGAGTTTTAACATTTCATACCTAATCTTAATATTGAATTTCATGCATGTACTCTTGTTTATCTTATTAATCAAAGTTTTTCAAACACTTCCAACTTAGCTTCAAGTTTTTGAAGATTGGCATAAAATTATGCATGAAGAAAATTGAATTACCAAAGATCCATGCATGTTTGATAAAATTTTAAAAAATTTAATGTTTATTCTAAATAATGATTATGAAATGGGCTCTCCATCATTTTCAATAACAAAGAGCTTCTCATGCATGAAATAAGTTAGAAGGATATTATCAGAAGGCTTGGTTATCTTGGCATAGCTAAAGTTGGACTTGGGGTGATGTGGGAGTTGATTTACTCTTCTATTTTTAGCTCCAATATCTTGGATTTTATATGGTTTTTATCTATAAGTTTTATTTTTCAACCTTGAATGAGATCTTTCTTTTGGCAATACTAGACTCTACCAAAATTTGATTTTTTATAACCTTTTTTAGATAAATAAAAGGACTACTTTTATATTTTAAGATTATGGTATAGTGTATTTATGTCAGTGATTTGCATATATGATAAAATTTCCTTCCTTGTCAAGTCTTGATTCTTACCTAGTAGTATAGTTGATAAGATTATGTAGGTCATGTTCTATTTTTTGATGTCTTTTGGCTAAGTTCACAGTGGATATAAGTGGTTGGTTAGTGCCTTGAATCAATCCTATTCCATCATTTCCCTCAAGCTTTGACCATCAGATAAAAACCTTTTCATGAAATACTGATGCATAGGAGTCAATTGGAGTTGAAAGTTTAATATTTTTCTTGTCTAATCAGTGTTTTTAGAAGCTCAAATTGAGCAAATGAACCAAAATGTAGGTGTATCACCATCATTAAATAGGATTTTATTTCAATTTTCTTTATGACCTTTTTTTTGTTAGCTTATAGTGTAGAGTAGAGATCCTAATTAATACACCAAAGGGAGCTAGCCCTTAGAATATAGAGATTTAATCCACTGATTAGGCCACCCATAGCCTAGGATTGTTTCCATGTTTTGGTAGACTATAAAGGCCTAAAACTACCTTCATAAGGGTGCAAGTCTGGTTGAAAATAAGTTTTAGCATGTTTGGTGTGACATCAAATAAATTCTTTGCATATCTAAATAATTTTTTTAGTAGTAGAAGATATTCATCATCACCAACATTTAGTTGTGGAGCTCATAGCATCATTCAGACAATTCTTTCATGCCAAAATTTACCACAAGGTTATCAAGTAAAGGTATTCCTTTTGAATTTATATCATATAAGATATCAAGGTTTAGGAGGGCCAATCCACATCCTCAAAATAAATATTTGTCTCCTGGTTATCATATTGTTCTAAGCACTACAATCCCCACTATCCAAATGGCTATTAGAAACTAGGTGTTTGTTCCATTCAATAGAGGTATCCCACTGAATCTAGGCCATTTTGATGACATTCCTATGTTTTCTCTCAAAATTATCCCATTTTTCTCAGGAGAAAATAAAAAAACCACTATTGAGTACATCCAGGATGTAGCTAATCTCTATTCACTCCATAATGTTGTTCAAGATAATGTTGTTATTAGATTGTTTGTTGCTTCTTTCAAATAAAAAGCATCGTAGTGGTATAAAAACCTCCCACTAAACTCCATTTATACCTAATATGAATTGGGTATAGCCTTAGTCAAGCAATTTGAAGAAAAATCTAATCACATTTCTTTGGTTGAACCATTAGATACCATAATGAGAGCTCCTCATGAGTTCAGATCTAGTTTTAATCTCATATTTCAAAATACATGGACTAGGATACCTATGTTAATTAGGCCATATCTTGAATATGCATTTTTATATTATTTAAAAGCCCTTAACTCTGACATTAGTGTGACGATACAGTCAATGGATGGTACTACTTAACTATATTTTTATGAGGTTGTAATAAGGGTAGAGAATAGTTTGATACAAGATGGTAAGCTTTCTCCAAGACCTCAAATGCCTATATTTCCAAAAATAAATTCCATACTAGCCCCTCAAATACCTCAAATCCCATCTTTAGCTCCTATTCCATCACCTCAAACTTAAATTGTATCCCCTACTAGTCAAGCTAGTGACATAAGAGAATTTAAAATCTTGTTACAATATTTTGGGAATGAAATAGTGCAACTCAAGAGACAACAATATAAGCCCTATCAGTAACAAAATCAAACCAACTATCAGTCCTTCAAAGAACAAAGGCCTCTTTATCAAGGTTTTATAGAGAATAGACCACCTTATCAAACAAAAGGATCCATAACTCTAACTAAGCCATATGCTACCTTGGATCCTAATGACCCTTCCACTTTAAAGGCCATTGTTCCTACCCCAACTCAAAATAACTTGATGCAAGATTTAGGTTGGGATTTTTCAAATCTCAATGATGCTCAAAACCAAGCCTTGGTATCACAAAACATCACTATGCCACAAATGACACAATATGATTTTTATTTTCAAGAAGGTCATTACAAAGATACAAGTTTAGAATCACAAGGATAGACTCAATAGGTTCAAGGGTAGCCTGATAACATTAATGTAAATTTGCAAGTGGATGATCATGTTACTTTTACTCAGTGTGTTGAAACTAAATATACAAGTGATCAAGTTGTAGCTATAACTAGAGCTAAAATGAGAGCCATTGATGAGGCTCAAGAGGTTCAAATTATTCAAATACTCCTAATCTTATTTTTATGAGTAAAAAAGAACAACTTGTTTCCCCTAAAACTAAAAAAAATAGAATATAGAGGTTAGTAAAGTTCATCAACTACCTCACGTTCACGAGTAGCCAGTGCTTCAGAAAGTCAAACCAAAGGTTGGTGGATCTCATTTCAGTTTTTTGGATCAGATGAAGAAGTCTAATATCAGCATTAGCATGTGGAATTCTCTTTCCATTCTAGAACAAAAATATATGCTCATCCAAGAGCTTTTAGCTCTCAAATTAGCTCCAAAACCAGTTGAGAAAGAAGGTGTTGTATTAACTAATCTAAATCAGTAAACTAATCAAGAATTAAATCAAGTAAATAAGATGGAAAAGGTGGAAAAAACTAACGTAAAATCAAATAAAAATCCTTCTTTATACCTTTATTTGATAATAGGTGATACTTTGGTTCATAATTGTATGGTGGATAGTAGAGCTAGTAGCACAGTCATGCCTAAGTAAATTGTAGACAAGCTTGGCCTTGTTTATAAGCCAAACACTAAGGGGGTATTTCAATTGTATTGGTCACCAACAAAGATGGTAGGCATCATCAAGGATCTAAAATTGAAATTACATGTTTTTCCCAATGTTACTACTCATTAAGATGTTGTTATGGTAGACTTGCCTCTTTACTTTGCTATGCGCCTTTCAAGGGACTTCACCTCAAATATTGGGGGATATTTATCATTTGATTAGACTTATTTGTTGTTTATAACTAGGTATGGTACTAAGGAAATGATTCATTCTAAACCTATTACACATTTCCATAAGGATCCATAAATGCCAAGTGTTGTGAACACTAACTATATCATCTCAAATGATGTACTAGAAACTAGTGGAGTAGAAAATGGATCACCTTTGGATGGAGTTATAGATTTTTTTTCTTGATGAATGGGCTTATACTTTACATGAGCATTATCCTTATAATATGAATAAAGGACTTGGTGTGTATTGCCTTCATGATAATGATGTAATAATTCCAACCATGGTTAAGGATGATGAATCTAGTGAAGGTTTGTGGCAATTGTACTTTGATGGATCAAAGAATAAACATGGTATCAGATCTGGAATGATGTTGGTTTCTCCAATAAGTTAAATTTATTTATATTATATTATGTTTTAGTTTTATTTTGTTTCACTAAATTTTGTCTATTTCAAGTCTAAAGAAAAACAAAGGATAGGGATAAGTGATTAGAATGAACCTGGATTGGTTTACGCGCCATATCCAGACATTGTGAGCACTCCTCTTTGGTTGGGGAGAACTAACTATGATTAAGAAAGCACTACCATAAAATGTTTTTTAGTAGATATATAAGTGGGTTGTCAAGCTATATGCTTATTTTAGGAAGTGTCAAACTTCCTTAGAGATGACAGTCCACTTTTCAGAGACAAAAAAGTAATAAATAACCAAGAGAGAGTAAAAGAGATATAATATTATCATTATTCACAACCTGAGTAGAATAAAAATCAACAAAGTGTAGGTGGTATATTCAATTTGTATTTTATAAGTTGTTTGGGTAGGTCTTAAAAGGGTTAATAAATCCATAGTTGCCAACATCGATTAGGCTGCTAAGGTTAGTGAGGAAGTAATTGATATTAGTTAGGCTGTTGAGGTCAGTGAGGAAATGTGATTGATATGAATTAGGCTACTGATGTCAATAGGGGTAATAATTGCCTAAGAGTTTGTAAAAGGCTTTTTTGGGTCTGGGAAATAGTTTTGGTTGGGTTTGGAAGGTTGAGAGAGAGAGAGAGAGAGAGAGAGAGAGAGAGAGAGAGAGAGAGAGAGAGAGAGAGAGAGAGAGAGAGAGAGAGAGTAGTGTTTGGGATGGATCTAGTCAGAGGTTCAATGTGTTGGAATAAAGGGAAACAAGTGGGGAAGCTTTATAAATCCTTCATGGGGTTTGGTTAAGTATGTTTAAAAATAATAAATAGTAGATGTAATGGATTTTTAAATTAATTAATTAAATACTTATATAATAAGTGATGTACTTAGTTGTAATGGTGGTTGAATGATAAGTGTCACATGGATGGATCCTATCAGGCTATCTGAATTGATGCCTTGAATAGAGATAACAAGTAGGTGTTGCTAGTTCTCAAGAGCTTGGTTCTAGATTTAGATTAACTCATGTAAGATAATAATAAGCCAAGATGTCAAAAGTTGAATGCAAAAATATTGTATGCAAATAAGAATGAGTTTTCTTGATTTTTGCTGACCTAAACATCAATTTGGATTTTGGCTTATATAACCAATGTCAATGATCCCACCAATGTCGGTCATGGGTTGACAATGTTGGTGGGATAAGAATAGGTAAAATTACTATTTTTAGGGTATTTTATATTTCTCTTTGTGCCAAGTGTGGTATCCATTAATAAATGGTAAAAATGGGAGGTTAAGAAGGATGTAGTTGATTAGGAATTGATTTTTGGGGTGAGAACAAGTCTTGGGTAGTTAGGATAAGGAGAATAAGTATTGAGGTGACTCATCAGGTGAGAATTAATCTTAGGATGAGGTGGCTAGGTAAGGTGGAAAAAAGGGTTTTTAATTAACTTAATTATATATTTTAAATTAATTAAATATGTGAGGGGTAAAAGCATGGGCTAGGGAGGTTAATATTTACTATTTAAATAGGGCTCAAGGGGGGTTTTGACATAAGTAGTTATGCATTTGTGTGACTCAATTTTAGCATCTATATTTGCCCCTTTTGTCTTATAATTTTCATTAACAAGTTGTAAGACAAAATTAGGAGTTAGATGCTCTAAGTATTGGATGAGGTATCCCCCCTCAAAATGGGAATCGATGAAGGAGAAACCATAATTGGGTACCAGTTTGATAAGATGTGAATTATGTGAGTGGAGGAGAACATGGTATCACTATTTATACATATACTACCATGAGATATAGTCAAAAAAATCAAGAATAGAGAAGGTTAAGGAGGACTCAGATAAAAATAACCAAAGCACAACTTGTAAGTGATAACTAATAAGGTTAAAACAATCAAATTTATAGCTCCAATGTTCTATGTATGCCAAGTATTTGAGGTATGAAGTGCCTATGGAAAACATAAAAAGTTTATAGGTGATAGGATGAGCTTGTTCACCATCCAAAACACATAATATACATGCATGTGTAAAATAGCCAATTATAGTGGAATATCATAAGTGGTCCAGATAAGTGATGTAATGTTGGTGTAAAAGGGTCAATGGGTGAGGAGATATTCATGATCTCTAGTCAAAGTCATTATGGGTGGAGATTTAAGTGATCTCCAAGGGTGGTTTTTGTGGTTAGGGAGATATATGTGATCTCTATGTTAGTTTTCATGGGGAGGGAGATATATGTGATATCCAAATTACCTCAGATTATGAGTAAGTCTAAAGGGTGGTTATTGGTGGAAATTCTAATGCAATGATGCTGATGTTGGTCATGTTATCAATGTCAGTAGTAAATATTTTTGATGTCAGTGGCTTAGGGTAAGGTTTCCAACATCAATGGGAAATATGGTTGACATCAATGGATTAGGTCAAGTATGTTGAAATATCCCTTTCTAGATATGCCAAAGTTGTCTATAGTTCAAGAACCTTTCAATAATAAATTGCAAGTACACTTAGATTCAGAGTGGTAAAGTATATGGTTAACTTCACTTTATTTGGACTAAGATTTATACTAGTTTGTATTTTAGATTTTGCTATGTTGATCTGAGCATAAATCAACATGTTGTTGGATAGATTTGAGCAAGAAACAAGTGCAACAGTGCCTAGAAATAGATCACAGACTTATCAAAAATTTATATCAGATTAATACTTGCTCAAAAATAATTTAAAAAATAGTTCTAAACTCAGCATAACCTTCAATGGTGGATTATAACATTCTCAGAATGATAGCAACCCATAGAAACATCAATTGACTTATGTTTTTAGACAAGTCAGATATAAATTTAGACTCAGAATTATTTGCAACAACATTTACATAATAGAATCATTATTCTAATTTGAAATAGAAGTAATCAGAATTCATAATCAAATTCTCAAACCTGGTGATATGCCATGCTCTAAGTATAAGTTGGCAACTAGACAATACTTGTCTTGTCTTATGCCAATCTTCGACCTTTACCAGCACCTTGAATCTTCATTTGATCTGTCTTTGTTTTCTTACTTGGCATCTCCATTCTTTTTTACCTTAGCATTGACTTGTCTTTACCTAAAGTTTTATTTTTTTATCAAGCCTTCTATTTATCTTCATTCTCCACCTCTTTGTCTATTTATCTGATTGCATTGACTATAGTGAATCCACATGAAGGCTGTGCTGGCAAATGCATAAATTCTAAAATTGCCTCTCCAAATATTTTGTTAGACTCCTCAAATCAATATATGGTGGTCATGAATAAAGGCTGCCATAGAATTTTGGGTCCCATGAATTCTGAAGTTCAATTAGCAACATAGACTTTTATTATGCCCATGACTTCTTGCTAGCGCCATATCCTCTGCAAACTACCGACTCTTCTTTTCTGACATCAGCTAGGATAATGTCATGCAACACCCAGCTAAGCCAAATAGTTTTGAAAATTCCCCATAAACCCTTGAAAGGTAGATAATCAATTAAATATTAAAATATCTTTCCCCTGGCAATATCACATAACCCTGGTAATGTTGTCTTCAAAGAAGACATGAAATTTCCCCAAAATCACTCTTCCACAGCAAATGTCCTTGAAGCTCCAAATCTGAATTAATAAGCTCAATGTGAATTTCATTACAAATCCACTCTTGAAAAGAGCTAGGTTCTCATCCAACCCTTTTCCAATCTACTGAAGGTTTTCATCCTCAGAGATTTGGCTGAATCAAAGTTCAAGCTTTGCAATAATGCATCAGAAATATTACTCAACCATTATCCCCAAATGCTTTTCCCTCAAATTATTTTAAAGGCTCCAAGGAATCTTCTAGAAGAAGCCAACTCGAAACTAACTCCAACTTCTAGAAGAAATTTATGTAATATTTTATTATTTCCATTTTAATTTAATTAAAATAATTAATTAAAGTCATCCTTTTGAAATAATATTAATTTTTAGACAACTAAAATTGATTAAATTAATTAAATCACTTATCATAATTTTGGGGACACTACAGTCCTCACTTCCTAGAGATTGCTTGTCCTCAAGAAATTCACACCTGATACCCAACACCAACTTCCAGGATCCCATATCATTCTCAGAACTTTGCAAACTCTACTATCTAAAACACTATGCTGCAATATATCTATGAATAAATTCTCCTTATCTCTCTTAGATAGTAGTGCGATAATTCTCAATATGTAATTAACAAACTCACCATCACATACCTTAGTCTTTGTAGAAGACCGCTGCATTACTCTGATTATCATGCTCTCCAAATCCCCATAAAGATGATGATTCATAATTGGGAGTGAAAATGTCATGCAACATATAAAATCATTTACCTTATCATTCATAAAATGAGCCTCCATCCTCTTTATTGTCGCAAAATTTGTAGCACCATCTGCTAAAGCTCTCAATACAATCTTCTTCCCATTTGATGTGAAACCATGCTCAAAACCTCTATCTGGAGGTACTCCTGAATGTATGTCACCAAATACTCTCCCATGATGGTCCATCACTGACTGAATATCAACATGAAATACCTTGTTATCTTGAGGTGTGGTGTTTTGGACTTAACCAAATAATGTGTAGCCCAAATCACATCATTATGTCTAATAATAGTCTCCATCCTGCAAGATGACACCTCCTTAGGTCCACCATCTAATACTGCCCTCAAGATAGTCTTCTTTCCCCCAGAAAGGAACTCTAACTGCATATGGTGGTGATCAATAATGTAACACCCAATACCCTGTAACCACTATATGCCCAAGACCACATCATAATCCTCTAAAGGAAGCACATAAAAATCATCGATCAGAGTATAATCCCCCATCTAAATACTAAGCTATGAAATCCATTTGGTACAACCCAAAACTGCACCATCTGCCACCTTTACTCCAAAACCACCAAAATCCTCATACTATAATCCACGCCTCTCCACTAACTTTTGGTCAATAAAGTTATGTGTAGCACCTGTGTCTACCAAGCTCACTACCTACTTGCCCTTAAGTGTACCTTTTAACTAAGAGGCTTGAAAGTTAGGATAATCAGAGAGGGTAGCCATAGTTACTTTTGCTGACACCATGGGCTCAAGGGTATCTAACTCCAACTGTGTCTATACCTGATCAACATCCTCCATGTTATCTTCAACATCAGTGTTAGGTACCTCTTCATCCCCTAACTCAGATGTCACCTCAATCAAATGAACCTTTCCTTTACCCATACAGTGGTGTCTGGGTTCCCAAGGTTCTTTGTAGGAAAAGCATAACTTTTTCCTTCTCAATTAGTTCCTCATCGATTGATTCATCCAAGGGGTTCTAGAAGATGACCCTTCTTTATTTTATGGTGTGTTGGCCTTTTATGCAGGCTGAGAGTCCCTGAATGGTTTCTTATCTGCTTGATAAGAAGTGGGAATAGTATCTAGTCTCAATGTCACATTTGGCCTCCTTAAGAGTGGCTAGTTGGAAAGCATGTACCAGACCCTTAAGTCTATCATGTAATCCCTCAATGAATAACATCACACTCCACCTCTAGGGCATATTAGGTACCATAACCACAATACACTGGAACTCATTAATATAAGCTTCTGCATGACCAGTCTATCTGAGATGGGCCAACTCTCTATAGTAGAGCTCTGTGTCCTTACGATCAAACCGTGTAATGAGTCGCTAAGTGAAATCAGCATAGGAACGTATGAAGGAGTGATCCTAGGTGACCAATCCATGGTGCCACCAATCATATGCAATTCCCTCTAAATGTAACATAGCAAATTGAATAGACTCATGCTCAGGCATGGGCCACAAGGATAGATATATGTACAGCTTGTGCACCCAAGCTCGTGCACTCGTATCACCTGAGCCATCATATGTAGCCAATGTGATCTTCCTAATAGCTCTATTGAGGTCAAATTTCTACTACTAGGGTGGTCTATAACCATGATCTCCCTTGAATCTAATTGTATCTTTATGCTGTGCACAATACTGGGAAGAGGGAAAACATCCCTAACCTCTGGGGGTAGAACTCTCCACTCAACTGTGGCTACCAAAACAGACTCTTGGAACCTAACCTCTGGTGGCTCCCTTTGTGCTCATTTTTCACTTGATAAAAATTGAGGAAGCATTGGTCTATTCGTAGTAGGTGTACGATGGTAATTCCACCTAGAGGAATGAAGGGAGCTCTCAACTAAATAATGGGACTGATGGCTATGCTAACTGGACTGATGGCTATGATGACTACCTACCACTAAAATTGATCTACTTTGCCTACCTCTATGTCTATCCACCTCCAAATGTTCTAAGGTATCCTATAATCTATCTAAAGCCTGAGTAATCTTGGGCTTAGTGATTAGAGTCCTCACCATCTCTCTCTCTTCCTCATCCTAATTTATTTGAGCATCCCCCTATTCTTCTGCCATAATAGGTCCCTATTCTATTCCAAACTCATGCTCGTACTGAGCTCTTCTACGTGTATAATACCTATGGGTTATATCAATTCTTCTCAAATTCATAGAAATAAAATATATTCACCCCTATAGGCTAGCAAGAAGCATGGCTCTGATACCACTGAAATATCCCTTTCTAGATATGCCAAAAAAAAATATAGTTCAAGAACCTTTCAATAATAAATTGCAAGTACACTCAGATTCAGAGTGGTAGAGTATATGGTTAACTTCACTTTATTTGGACTGAGATTTATGCTGGTTTGTATTTTAGATTTTGCTATGTTGATCTGAGCATAAATCGGCTTGTTATTGGATAGATTTGAGCAAGAAACAAGTGAAATAGTACCCAGAAATAGATCACAGACTTATCAAAAATTTATATCAGATTAATACTTGCTTAAAAATAATTACTAGACTAGTTCTAAACTTAGCATAACCTTCAATGGCAGATTACAACATTCTCAGAATGATAGCAGCCCATAGAAACATCAATTGACTTACGTTTCCAGATAGGTCAGATACAGATTTTAGACTCAAAATTATTTGCGACATTTACATAGCAGAATCATTATTCTGATTTGAAATAGAAGCAACTAAAATTCATAATCAAATTCTCAAATCTAGTGATATGTCACGCTCTAAGTATAAGTTTGCAACTGGACATTACTTGTCTTGTTTTGTGCCAATCTTCAACCTTTACCAACACCTTGAATCTTCATTCGATCTATCTTTGACAACTTTTGAAATCTATCTTTGATAGCTTCCCAAGACCACTTGTCTTCTTACTTGGCATCTCCTTTATTTTTTACCTTATCGCTGACTTGTCTTTACCTGAAGTTTTATTTTTTATCAAGGCTTCAATTTATCTTCATTCACCACCTCTTTGTCCATTTATTTGATTGTGATAACTATAGTGAATCCACATGAAGGCTGCGCTGGCAAATGCATAAATTCTGAAATCACCTCTCCAAATATTTTGTCAGACTCCTCAAATCAATATCTGGAGTCATGAATAAAGGCTATGATAGAAGCCTGGGTCCCATGAATTTTGAAGTTCAATCAGTAGCATAGACTTTTATTATGCCCACAACTTCTTGCTAGTGATGTCTCCTCTACAAACTACCGACTCTTCTTTTCCCATGTCAGCTAGGATAATGTCATGCGACACCCAGCTAAGCCAAATAGTTCTGAAAATTCCCCATAAACCCTTGAAAGGTAGATAATAAATTAAATATTAAAATATATTTCCCCTATAAATATCACATAACCCTAGTAATTTTGTCTTCAAAGAAGACATGAAATTTCCCTAAAATCCCTCTTCCACAGCAAATGTCCTTGAAGCTCTAGATCTGAATTAATAAGCTCAATGTGAATTCCGTTACGAATCCACTCCTGAAAAGAGCTAGGTTTTCATCCAACCATTTTCCAATCTGTAGAAGGTTTTCATCCTCAAAGATTTAGCTGAATCAAAGTTCAAGCTATGCAATAATGCATCAAAAATATTACTCAACCATTATCCGCAAATGCTTTGCCCTCAACTTCTTTTAAAGGTTCCAAGGAATCTTCTAGAAGAAGCCAAAATTTCCATCATAGATTTAAGTGTGAGTAAGATGGTATAGCAAGGAGGGGACCTAGTGAGAGGTGTTTCATCATAATATTTAGTTGTGCCAGCCTGGAGGAGACAAAGAGATGAGGTAAGATCCCTTATGATTTGATTTGAAATTTGAGTTGGTTAAAAAAAATTTAGTAGTCTAAATTTAGAGGTTGGAAAAAATAAATGGTGTTGACGGGGGTAGGAAATGGTTTAGGTTAATTTGGGAGGGATTTGGGGTAGGTTTTTAGGGTAAAATTTAATTTGGGGAGATGGGTCATTCAGCCCTAGGACCAAACTAGTCATTGACATTGGAGGGGTCTATTGATGTCAACTGATGGGGTGCTGATGTTGATAGTTGGTTACCAATGTTGACTAACATCAAACACTAATGTCAGCATATAAAATTGATGTCTATGACTTTGAAGAACCCAAAATAGAAGAAAAGGTCAAATTGGATCCCTAATTGAAGTAGTCAGCTAGCCTAATGGTCAAGCTAGCCTTAGAAGACCCCATGTCGACTGAGTGTTGCCTAAATAACCTAGTTAAAGGCCTCAGGCCAATGTAGTTCTCCCAAAGCCTAGGGAAAAATCTCTAAGATATGTTTAAAAATGTGATAGAGGAAATTGGTAAAAAAGCTAGTTTGAGATAGGTCAGGATACCTAGGGCTTAAAATATATGTCATAGGGTTGAAGGTTAGGGAGATAAGCCATGAGGCCTAGAGTTATGATAGGCAGTTGGGCCTAGGGTGGAGAGAGAGGTAATGAAGCCTAGGGTAGAGAGGGGAGAGTAGGGTAGATATTTAGGTGAGTATATTGCCAATATAACCTCAAAAGACCCCATGTCGACTAAGTGATACCTATATAACCTAGTGGAGGGCCTTAGACCAATGTAGTTCTCCCAAAGAGAAGAGAAAAAGGTAGTGATAGATTATATTAGAAAGTATGTGAATTGATTTGTGTGTGTATAGATGTGGGTGAGGCTAGAGTTAACATTATAGGATCAACTACTAAGGTTGTTGATGTGGATGAGGTGGGATGTCACCTCAAAGGAGTGGAAGCACATGGCATCCATAAGGTTAGGGGGAGTAAAATGATATTGTAGAGTCACATAAGATGTTAGTTTGATGATAGAATTGATTGAGAGGTGGGATCATACTACCAACACCTTCCATTTGTTGATCAAAGAGTTAACAGTGACTCAGGAGGATGTATACAAGATTCTACGATTACCACTCTAGACTGAGGAGATATTCTCATGTTTGAGAGAGGAGCATGATATTCACATGGTGGCATTATTTGGAGAGCATGTTAGCAAGGTGACCTATCACTCAATGAGCTTCACTTATGACCCACTGTATATTGTTGATGAGGAATAGCATCAACTGAGCATCTTGATGATGATAAGGATTATCATGTATGCATTACCAGATGTAGATGGTGGAAGATTTTTGATTTCATTGACAAGTATTCTTGCATAGATGGTCAAGCAATGGATAGTATTTGCATGGGGACTAATGTTTTTGGCATAGTTATATAGAGAGTTATGGGGGTTGAGATTGTGATGGAGATATAGTTTGTGTGTCAAGTACTTACTTCACTATTGGGAATATGATCATATCATGGTGACATGACCATTGGAGATACCTACCATGATTCTATCTAGCTCTAGGGTGGGTTTCAGATGGTGGAGAGATGGGATGGCCTAAACCCAAGTAGAGGACATAGTGCATAATATTGATTATTATAGGTGCATGATAGAGGGTTTGATCCCTATAAATATTGTGTGGAGACCCTACTTGACATACCCTTCATTCAGAGGATAGGTAGAGAAACTTGTTACATTATAGATCTCATTGTGGGTTAGAGGGAGATGAACTGGTAAGCTAGAGATGGTACTCATGGCACAGGTGAGGAGGTAGTTTGGCCTGCTATAGGATGTACCAGCTACCTTCCCTCGATAAAGGAGGAATGATATTAAGGCACCCCTACCCTTGCCATAGGATATAAATGGGCTATATTTTGAGGAGCTACCAGTAGGGCCAGGTGTAGTTGATCTAAGGTACATAGTGGAATATATAGATTGGTGGGTAGGTTTGCATCCCATGGTCTAGGTCAAGAGGCCACCATTGGCTTTATAGGGGTTGATGAGAGAGAGATGTAGCTATATAGGCATGTGATGTAGTGATACAGGGATAGGATGCAGTAGTGCAAGCTTGAGATGTAGTAGTGCAGGCTTGAGATATAGCTTAGGCATTGATATTGGTTTTACAAGGATAGGTGGTGGCATTGTAGAACTAGGTCAAGGAATTATAGGGATAGATCAAGGTGTTACAGGGTTAGGTTATTACACTGATAGTAGAGAGGGATAGTTTGAAAGTAGTAAGTCAAGATACTCCTCCTCCACTATAAGGACTAGTATAGGTTAGGCCTTCAATAGGTGTGATGGGACCACCACAGACTATATCTCTAGCAAGGTATACTACTACCCTTGATGAGATTGCTTATTATGAGAGGTCCATCAAGGATTTCCCATAGATTTAGAGGTATTCTAAGTTTAGGGAGAAGGAAAGATATATGTCACATGCCACAGATTTTAGCTCATGCAGACATAAATGGTTGAAGAGTGGTGATGACACTACTTCTTCATGACCACACAAAGAGCCTCAAAGACTCTAAGTGCCAGATTTTGATTTTTTTATATATGTTATATGTACACTAACCTACGAGTTGAAGTTGAGAGATGTATATTTTGAGAGAGAGATGATAGTATGATGATGTATAGATGCACATGTATGTTGAGCGTGTTTATATATATATATATATATATATATATATATATATATATATATATATATATATATATATATATATATATATATAAACATGCTCAACATACATGTACATCTATACATCATCATAATATCATCTCTCTCTCTCAATGTATATATATATATATATATATATATATATATATATTATGATTTTAAGATGTGTTTCGTATGATTATGATGATGTTGATGTGGATGATTATTTAATGTTATGTTAATTTGAGCATGTTAGTTAAGTTAGACTAGCATTTTCCATATGTGTGATGGTATATGCATAGTTGATTTGTTAGCTTCATCTTAGAATTTTTCCATATTTGTGATAGTGTATGCTTAAAATGAATAGGCTGGTTATGTTATTTTATTTCAATATTTTTCCACATTTGTGATGGTGTATGCTTAAAATAAATGAAGTAGGCTTGATATTGTTTGTATGATGTTTTCATCTCAGTAATGAGATTGACATGTGATTTGGATGTGAAAATAAAGAGGTAGAATTATTGTGTATTGGCAATGACCATAAACATAACATAAATAGGCTCAAGAATATGATCCTCTTTCATGCTTTGCATCATTAGACCATTTTGTTTGTTAAAGAAATGTCATGTTTACCTTGTGTTGAGTGAGTTCAACATCCCTTGAAAGAGTATGAGGGAAAAAAGGGTAAATGAGTGAAAGTATTTGGGTAGTGTAACCTTCAAAGTGGGGATGATATGCCCCTACTATGGGTGATTTGAGAGTGACTATAGTCAAGTCCATGACTTAATTTTTTTTTATTTTTTTATTTTTTTTGTGTATGTAAGCTAATCAATGCGGGAAGCCTACAATGGGATTTTGTATGTGTTGAGGTCATATGAAGTTGATCAATATGATAATATTTTATTTATATTTTCATTTGAAAACAAAGCTTAGCCTAGCCATCATTCAAGGGAGTGGTCTAAGTGTTTGTTTTTGAGTTTAAATAGTTGTCCTTCAAGGGAGTAGTCTATTGATAGTAGCAAAGAGAAGTTATGTATTTGTCCTTTAAGGGAGTAATCTACATTGAGAAACATGACCTTAGAGATTAAAACTTGTCTAAATATTCTTTTTTTTTGCTTTTTGTCATGGACAAGTCTATAGAGGCTTAGCAGTTTTCCACTTTGAAGGCAAAACCATAGCACCTCATAAGTTAACTAAGTGTATAGGAGTAAGGGTTAAGAGGAATGGAGATGAATGTAATAGGGGTGCTCAAGGGATGAGCTTAAGTGAAACACATGGTGAAGTGACACTCATTTAACAAAAAAATTGTTGAGTTGTGGAGCTAAAAGCTTCACTAATGAGCTAATGTGGAGGTTTTTGGGCTTACACAGTAATTGACATCGGTCAGAACCAACCGATATTGGTTAGGGGTCGAATGGCATTGGTCATCTTCAGACTGACACCAAATTTTGTGCATTTTCAGAATTTTTATTTTTAGGAGAACAGTTTTGAGCCTTTGATTTAAGAGGTGGATCTAAGGGTGGCGAATGCATAGCTCATGAACCCTAGTGTTGTAGTATACTATATAGTAGGGTTAGATCCTCATAGCATGTACAATTTAGTAATTGAGTTGATTGTAATTGATTGAGAGAGAGAGAGAAATTTTGAGGGAGAATTATTGTACATCTATGAGGTGTGAGGAGAGAGAGATTTCTTCATTGTATTTCCTTCTGGAAGAGTTTAATATAGATTGGTTGTTTCTTGTATCTCCTATTATTTGTTGTTTCTGATTTCTAGTTACTTATTACTTTTAGTTTCAATTCCATGTTTAGTTGCTTATACAAAAGTAATCAATTGTACTCTAAGATCCTAACAATTGGTATCAGAGCGTGTTAGTATTTTTTGATTACAAAATTCACTCACAGGGGTTTTTGATTGAGTGGGAGCAAAGAAATGGTAGAAGAAAGTAAACTAAGAATGGAGAAATTCAATGGCAAGAATTATCAATTATGGAGGATGCAAATTGAAGATTATTTATATCAGAAATATCTATATTTACTATTGGGTGGGGTTTTAAGGAAGCCCATAGATATGGAAGATGAAGAATGGAATGTTCTTGATAGAAAGGCTCTTGGATCTATAAGGTTGAGCCTGGCAGCTTTTGTGTTTTCCAGCTTATCATAGGAAAAGACAATGGTAGAGTTAATGGATACTTTGGAAAATTTATATGAAAAACCCTCAGCTTCAAATAAGGTATATCTTATGAAGCAATTATTTAATTTGCAAATTCAGGAAGGTGGATCTATATCTAGTCATCTTAATGATTTCCATACAATAGTAAATCAGTTAAATTCAGTCAAAATAGTTTTTTATGATGAAATTAAGGCTCTCTTAATCTTATGCTTTTTACCTAAAAGTTGGCATAGTTTGGTAATGGTAGTTAGTAATACTGCATCTGCTTCAAATATCTTGAAAGTTGATGATGTTGTTAGTGTAATCTTGAATGAAGAACTTCACAGGAAAAGCACATGGGAAACATTAGGTAATGCTTTAAGTGTTGAAAATAGGGGAAGGTAAAGAGAGAAGGGCAAGCAAGGGAAATCAAGGTCAAAGATGGGAAGTAGATCCAAATCCAGAAATAGAAGAATAACTTGCTGGAATTGTGGAAAGAAAGGGCATGCAAAGAAAGATTGTTGGTTGAAGGATAACAAAGAAAATCAGCATGAAGGTAATAAAGAAGCAAAAGTTGCAAGTATTGTTGCACATGATGATCTTATACTTTATTTGGATAATAAAGTAGATTCATGGGTTTCAGATTTTGGTGCCTCTTTCCATGCAACCCCAAATAGAGAATTTTTCAATGATTATGTCCATGGAGATTTTGGAAAAGTTTATTTAGGGGATGATGAGCCTTTTAAAATTGTTGGAAAAGGAAAAGTACATCTGAAATTGTAGAATGGCAACACATGGGTGTTGAAGGATGTCATGCATGTACCCATCCTAAAGAGGAATCTGATTTCTATAGGAAATTTGGGTGATGAGGGTTACACAGTAACTCTCACAGCTGAATCTTGGAAAGTTTCCAAGGGTGCAATTGTATTAGCAAAAGGTAAAAGAGTGGGTACACTTTATCTATCTACTTTATATTATTGATTATTCTCCATCTGTTTTATCTACTTCAGATGTAGATGCAAAGTTGTGGCACTGTAGGCTTGGTCACATGAGTGAGAAGGGAATGAATGTTCTTAAGTCAAAAGGTAAGCTTTTAGATTTGAAAAGCATAGATCTAGATTTCTGTGAGCATTGTATTTTTTGGAAATAGAAGAAAGTAAGGCTTCTCAAAACTAGGTCAACAAAGAAGAAGCACAAGTTGGAGCTTGTTCACATAGACATGTGGGGACCAGCTCAAGTAGCTTCTATTGGAGGATCACAGTATTATGTTTCTTTCATTGATGATGCTACAAGAAAGGTATGGGTTTATTGCATAAAGAGGAAATCTGATGTTTTCAACACATTTAATAAATGGAAAGCTTTGGTTGAGAATGAAACAGGTTTGAGATTAAAGTGCCTTAGATCTGACAATGGTGGTGAGTACTGTAGCAATAAGTTCAATAGTTACTATTCTATGAGTGGAATATGCAAGTAAAGGATGGTTCTAAGGACACCTCAGCAAAATGGAGTTGATGAAAGGATGAATAGAACAATAATGGAGCGTGCATGGAGTATGAGGTTGCATGCTAGTTTGCCCTTATAGTTTTGGGTAGAAACTATAGATGTTGTGGTTTACCTAATTAACATAGGACCTTCTACTACACTGGATGGTGGAATTATAGAAGAGGCTTGGATAGGTAAAAATTTAGATCTTTCATTTCTCTGAGTTTTTGGTTTTGAAGCTTTTGTGAGCATTGATAAAGAAAATAGAAAGAAGATGGATGCTAAATCTATGTAGTGCACTTTCATTGGTTATGGTTTTGGAGATTTCGTATTCTGGTTGTGAAATTTAAAAACTAACAAAATTATTAGAAGTCATGATGTAGTTTTCAATGAGAAGGTGATGTACAGTGATCAGCTTAAGAGGTTGAATAATTTTGAGTAGGGTAATCTTGATTTAGAAGAGGTTATGATCCAAAATGAGCTCACAGGTAAGAATCATCACTCACAAAAAAACATAGAGATCGACGTCGGTCAGGTGGAAATTGGAATTGATCAGGAGGAATTGACATCAGTCGGGTGTAGACTGGCATCGATCAGAGATGATCGAGATCGGTCACTATCAGAAGAAAATTTGGGTGGATAACAAGCTGTAAATGAGTCTCAAATTCCCATAAGGAGGTCTAAAAGGGTAAGTAAACCTCCAATTCATTATTCCCCTTCTTTATACTACTTTTTCTCACTGATGGTGGAAAACCAGAAAGTTTTGATGAGGTAATGCAGGTAGAATCTAGGAAACAGTGGGAGCATGGCATGAATGAGGAAATTGATTCCTTGGAAGAGAACCATACATGGGATTTGGTTGAGTTGTCAATCAAAAAGAAAGCACCGAAAAACAAATGGGTATACAGGTTAAAGGAAGTAGAGAATGGACAAATAAGACATAAGGCTAGGTTGGTAGTAAAGGGATTTGCATAGAAACTAGGTATTGATTTTGGTGAGATTTTCTCTCCTGTAGTAAAGATGACTTCTATTCGGATTATATTGTCTTTAGTTGCTATTAAGGATTTGCATCTTGAGCAGCTTGATGTTAAGACAACATTTTTTCATGGAGATTTGGATGAAGAGATATATATGGATTAGCTGGAAGGTTTTGAGATCAAAGGTAAGGAGAAACTTGTGTGCAGGTTGAAGAAAAGCTTATATGGTCTTAAGCAAGCTCCAAGAAAATGGTATTTGAGGTTTGACAAGTTTATGATAGAGCATGGATTTAGTAAATGTCAATCTAATCATTGTGTTTATTTTAAGAGATTGGATAATGGTAGTTATATTATCCTATTACTGTATGTAGATGATATGCTTGTTGCAGGTTCACACATGCAAGAAATTATTGAGATTAAGGTAAAATTAGCTCATGCATTTTCCATGAAGGATTTAGGAGCAGCAAATAAAATCCTTGGCATGAGTATTAAGAGAGATAGGAAAAATCACAATTTGATTTTGTCTCAAGAGGATTATGTGAATAAGGTGTTGGAGAGGTTCAATATGCAAGATGCAAAATTGGTAAGCACACCTATGGCTGGACACTTCAAGTTGAGCAAAGAACAGCGTCCTAAATCACATGATGAGGTTGAGTACATGAGTAGATTTCCATATGCTTCAGCAGTTGGGATCTTGATGTATGTAATGGTATGTACTAGACCAGATATCACCCAAGCAGTGGGAGTTGTTAGCAAGTTTATGGCCAATCCAGGAAAGGAACACTAGAAAGTAGTTCAGTGGATTCTTAGATATCTGAGATGGACCAGCAGTAGGCATTTATGCTATGGAGGGTCAAACACTTCTCTACATGGGTATGTAGATTCGAATATGGTAGGTGACTTGGATGGTAGGAGAAGCACCATAGGATATGTGTTCACTTTTGGTGGAACGGTGGTTAGCTAGATTTCAAAGTTGCAGAAGGTTGTTGCCTTGTCTACTACAGAGGCAGAATACATTACAGTCATAGAGGCTAGCAAGGAAATGATTTGGATGACTCGGTTCATGGAAGAGTTGGGAAAGGAGCAAGAGAGTTTCAGATTGTACAGTGATAGTCAAAGTGTAATTCATTTGGCAAAGAATTTAGTCTTTCATTCAAGAACCAAACATATATAGCTTATGTACCAATTCATTAGATAGGTATTCGAGGATGGACAGTTGAAGCTAGAAAAGATCCATACGGATAAGAACCTTACTGATATGTTAACAAAGCTGGTAATAAAGGGGAAGTTGAATCTTCATTCAACTTTTGTTGGTCTTCAAGATTGAACTTGAAGAGGGAGAAACAAGCCAGAGATGTTTAGAGGATGTTGTTGTATAGGTACAGGTGCAACTGTTTATCTCCAAGTGGGAGATTATTGAGTTGTGGAGCTAAAAGTTTCACTAATGAGCTAATGTGGAGGTTGCTGGACTTACACAGTAACTAGCATCGATCAAAACCAACCGACATCAGTTAGGGGTCGATCGGCATCGGTCATCTTCAGACTGACACTGACTTCTGTGCATTTCCAAAAAAATTATTTTTAGGAGAATAGTTTTGAGCCTTTGATTTAAGAGGTGGATCTAAGGGTGGCGAATGCATGGCTCATGAACCCTAGTGTTGTAGTATACTATATAGTAGGGTTAGATCCTCATAGCATGTACAATTCAATAATTGAGTTGATTGTAATTGATTGAGAGAGAGAGAGAGAGAACTCTTGAGGAAGAATTAATGTACATCTACGAGATGTGAGGAGAGAGAGAGATTTATTAATTGTATTTCCTTTTAAAAGATTTTAATACAAATTGGTTGTTTCTTGTATCTCCTATTATCTGTTGTTTTTGATTTCTAGTTACTTATTACTTCTGGTTTCAATTTTGTGTTTAGTTGCTTATACAAAAGTAATCAATTGTACTCTAAGATCCTAACAAAAATGGTCATAAGTGTAAGGAATTTAAAGGCTCAGTTTCTAGCCTTCCTTCGAGAGAAGACAAGCGATAAGTTTCTAAGCCATACTTGTGAGTTATGATGTAGGGTCCAAGCCAATTAGGACAAAATTTACCCCATTTTCATTTTTCCATGTTTTTCACATCTTGATTTTATTTTAAGATGAGATCACCAATATTGAAATCTTACTCTTTGATGTTTTTATTGTAAGCACGTTTGATACACTCTTGATATATTTGGAGGTGGTTAAGGGATATGAGATGATACTCATCAAGCAACTCGAGTTGAGCCAAACATTCCTGGTGAAATTCATCATTAGTAATTATGTATTTTAAAGAAATGCGAAGAGAAAGAATTTAAACCTCAAGAGGCAAAACAACCTCCATCCCATAGACCAAGGAAAAAGGCATAGCACCTATAGGGGTTTAAATGCTAGTTTGGTAAGCCCATAAATCAAAGGGAATATGTGTGTGCCAATCCTTGCTTGTATCATTGACTATCTTCATGAGAATTTTAGTCAATGTTTTGTTAGAAGCTTTTGCCTGTCCATTTGCTTGTGGATAATATGGTGATAAGAATCTTAATTTAATTTTGAATGTATCATAAAGACTTTAGATAGTCTTATTTTTGAAAGATTTATCATTGTCTGTTATAATTTTATAAGGGACACAAAAATAATAGATGATGTGATGGTTGATAAAATCAACAATTTTATCAACCTTAGTGGAGATAAGAGGAATGGTCTCAACTTACTTGGTGAAGTATTCGGTGGTAGTAATGATAGATCAATGATGGAGGGAGGAATGAGGATTAATCTCCTTGATTAGATCTAAGCCCCATTGGGATAAGGGCTAGAAGTCTTTGGTGACTTGTAATGCATGACTTAGAATGTGAAGGAGGTTATCATGTTGTTGACAATTGACACAATGCTGAACATAATCACTATAGTATTGATAGAGTGTTAGCCAATAATAGTCGAGTCAAAGGATATGCTTGGTAACTATGTGACCATTGAAATGTCTACCACAAATCTCATCATGGACTTCCTTAATAGTGAAGGGAGTCTCAGTACTAGTGATGCATCTAAGGAGGATACCATCAAAACCTCTCTTGTAGAGAAGTCCCCCTAGCATAGTGTAATAAGAGGAATGTTTTGTGAAGGCATGTCTCTCATTATTAAAGAGATCAGAAGGGATAATAGAAAAGGAATGATAATCTATGAGTTTCTTGTACCATAAGTCATATGGGTGGGATGTCACATTTTTGATAAAGAGGATGTCGGTTGATGCATAGGAGGGTAATGTTAAGTGATGCACGGTGACATAAATTTTTGAGGAAGATGATGAAGAGGGTATTTTTGAAGTAAGTGAAGCCATTGTGTCAACAAACTTGTTTGTAGATCAAGGAATAGTTTTTAAGAGATAAGAATCAAATGATCCCAATATCATATCTACACAATGTTTATACCACTGTAGAATTTTGGTTTTTCATAGGTAGGAACCATTAACCTGATTAACCACTAGTTGAGAATCACCAAAAATGGTTATGGATTTGATACCTAAGAAGAGAGCTATTTGAAGCCCTAAGATCAAAGCCTCATATTTGGCCATATTGTTAGTACATTCAAAATCTAGTTTAAATGAAAAAGGCATAGGCTCACCATCTAAAGGAATAAGAATGACTCTTGCACCCCCATCATATTAGCATTTAGACTCATCAAAGAACATCATCATTTGATACTAGATGTCATCAATGGAGAGTGTTACAATGGATTCATCATGGAATTCAAGGTTTTAAGGTTGGTTATCAGGTAAATGGGTGACAGGTAATTGGTCAGTGGTTGTTTTCCCCTTAATAGACTTTTGTTGAATGAATTTTAAGTTGAATTCATCAAGGAGCATGAGCCACTGAGCTACATGTTGGTTATGATATGTCTTGGAATGCATGTATTTAAGGGGATCCATATGGGTGACCACGTAAGTTTTGTGATTTAGGAGATAATGACAAAGTTTGGAGATTAAAAACACCAATGTGAGGCAATGTTTTTTAGTATGGGTATATTGAGTCTCATAATCAATAAGTATGTGGCTTATGTAGTAAACTACCTATTCTTGATGGTTATCATCTTGATGTGCAATCATAGCACCTAGAGAATGGTCTATTGTAGAGATGTAAAGGTAGAAAGGTTGATTTTCCCTAGGTGGAATAAGAACTAGTGGGGAAAAGAGATATTGTTTAAGTGCATCAAAAGCTTCCTATAAATCTGTATTCCAATGGAAGGAGACATCCTTTTTGAGGAGATGGTGAAATGGTTGGCAATGATCTAACAACTAAGATTTGAATTAGTGGATTGATTGAAGTTTGCCTTGAAAGTTGTGGAGTTGTTTGATATTAGTAGGTGGAGGCATCTCTAGTATTGATCTAACCTTAGCAGGTTTAACCTCAATACCATAAAGAGAAATGATAAAACCTAAGAGCTTACCAAAAATAACACCAAAGACACATTTCTTTGGGTTTAGTCAAATTTTTATGAGTAAATATGATTTTGAGAATCGTTAAGTGATCTTGGTAAAGTTTAGACTTTCCAAGTAAGTCATCCACGTAATCTTCCATAATTTTGTGTAGGAGATCATGGAAGATGTAAGTCATAGAATGTTGGTAGGTGACAACATTCTTTAGACCAAAAGGCATGACTCGATAATAGAAAGTCCCCCATGGGGTAATGAAAGTTGTCTTGTGTTGATCCTTGGGAGAAACTAAGAATTTATTATATCTAGAGAACCCATCCATAAGTGATAGCATATCATGGCCAGCTGTTAGATCAACAAGTTGGTCAATACTTGGCAATAAGAAGTCATATTTTAGATAAGAGAGGTTTAAGGCATGATATCCAGTCAAAATGTAGATTCCTTTAGTCACTTTTGTCATAGGAACAATATTAGAAATCCATTGTGGGTAGTCAATGGGTTGGATAAAGTTAATAGAAAGGAGGCATTGGAGATCTTCTTTGATAAGGAGAGCAATATGAGGATGCATCTTGTGAATATTCTTCTTAAAATGTGTAACATCTCAATTGGTGACAATTTTATGGGTGATGACAGAGGGGTCAATACTAGGCATGTCATTATAAGACCAAGTGAAAGTTTTGCTATGGTTATTAATAAATTTGGCATAATTATCTTGCTCAGAGGAATCCAAATATTAGCCAATCTTAAGGATGTGGGGGTTATCATGAGAGGGAAAATTGATGTCAATGGTTGATTTATTTAACATAACTTGTGTTTCAGATGGGATCAATCATTAGATATAGGAATCATTTTCACCCATGTATGTGAGAATAGCGTCATCATCTTGACATTGGATAGTGTTAATAGAGGAAGAGTCTTCATCAATTATTTTAATATGAACAAGAGGAAAGGACCTTGTTTCCTTACCCTGGTGATAGGTGAGAGGCCCCATATAGATGGCATTTATTGAAAAAAATTAGGAGGTATAAATACCTCTAATTCAGTAGGTGATGGTGGAGAAAAAGGTGGAAAGGGAGAGACTGTCTCTTCAATAATTGGTATCTAGGAAGTTTTAGTGAGTTTAGTTGGTTCTTCATAACCCACTCCATGCCTCTTTTTGGCATTTTCAATGGTTTGGCTAGTGGGATATTCAATAGGTGTATGGATATCCTGCTCGTAACAACCCAAACCAAATCCTTTTTAGGTACAATGATAGAGATAAGTGTGTACAAAACTAGGCTTGCTCAGGAAAGATAAGTCATAGGTAAATGGTTGTAGTGAAGAAGATGGATTACTAATAGTGGGAGCTTGATTAATTCCCCCATATGTGAAATTAGTTTGAAGGTTAGGCGGCCCATAATGGATGACCATCTCAATGTGGGGATCATAATTTGGGTGTATGTGAAGCTTTCCATACTCTTGTGGAGTATAAAACATGTCGAGCATCAAAAAATGATATTCTTTGAGTGAAAAATGTTTAAAAGTTTCCTCCATGGGATATGTGTCAAGAATTTGTGTTACCAACATCTGTGTAATCGGGGTAGTGGAGCTTGTGGAAGCTTCAAAAGTATCATGTAGAGAATATGATGTATTTAATGGAATAAGAACATCATTGAGACTATAAGTCATGTTGCATGCTTTAAATGGAGGTGGGTCAATGGGTATAGCATGCACTTTCCCATCATGCTCAAACTTGACATAGTGGTGCAAAGTTGAGGGTACACATGCCATAACATGTATCTAAGGTCATCCAAGTAGAATGTTGTATTTGAACACTCATTATATAACATAGAAGATCTCAATAATTATGTTTGGACCTACATATATATGTAAGACAATAGTGCCCACCATAGTAGCTATGGTATCATTAAAGGAGTGGAGTACCACATCATTTTGAGACATGCAATTCTGAAGAAGAGCTATCTATTTGTAGGCATTGGTATAAATAATATTAATACTATCTCCCCAATTCATCATGACTCTCTTGACTTGAGTTTGATCAATAAATGCCCTAATAAAAAGGGAAGAATCTAGATCTTCAAGGTGTTGAAGTGGAATTTCCAAATTAATAAAGGAAATTAGGGAGATGGGATTAAGGGAGCTGACCAAAGCTACAAGAGGTTGGGGATCATCAGGTTGTACCTCAACCACTTGAAAATCACTAATCAAAGCTTGATGGTGTTAGGGTGAGTTTTGGATTAACTCATAAAAGGACATTTTCACAAGAGTTTGGTGAAGTTGTTTCACCATCAAGCTTTGAATAACATCCAAATATGTTAGTTTAGGGACACCCAAAATGGAAATCTTAGGATTTAGAGGAGTGTCTTTGGAAAATGGATGAGCCCAAGGAGTGGTTACTTTTTCCTTACCTTTATCTTTTTAGTTTTATGACCATGTGGTGACATTAACTGTGTTTATCTGAAATATAGGTGAAGGAGGTGGCAAAAGGGCTATGATCACATATTTGGGTTGGTGGAATAGTAGGAGGCATTATAGATGCCAGAGGTCGAATAATAAGAAGGTTAACATGAGTATCAAAAAAGAGAGCGTCAACATCAAAGTGTTGTTAAATGACTGTTGTGAGGTCTTTACAACTCTCAATATCATGTCCAGGGGAATGATGATACTGACACACTTATGTATCATTAAACCAAGATGTCTTAATTCCAAGAGGATTATAAGGCTTAATGGGAGGAAGATTTATTATAGACTATCACAACAATTGATATAGGAAAAATCTCTAAGAGCCTATGGGTGAGCTCACACTTGTTGTGGTAATAGGATTGGACACCTTTTATTTAGGAACCATAGAGGTGATTTTTCTTGGTGCCTTATTTGGTGGCAGTGGAGTTACTTGTTTTACTAACACTTTATTGGTGTTGGCATCATGGGGTCAGATGTGAAAGGCCTACCAGGTGGCAAGGGTAGTAGTGGAGGTAACTTAGACTTTTGTTTTTATTGGATCGGTGATACTCCAACTAAAGTAGATGGGTGAGGTCCCAAAATTGATAGTAAATTTGAGGGTTGAAGAGGAAAATATTAGTGAGATCAAGGAAGATTAACATTTTTCTATAGTTCAAGATGTGAAAATCCAATTTCGAGTTTAATATTTAGATCTAATTTCACTTGTGGATGAATTAGATTAGAGACAAGGCATATGCCTAAAGGCCTGATCTACTTTAATGTGGGAGATGCCTATGAGAGTGAGGGTTTTGACATAAATGTGTGAACTTCTAGTGATTTTAGTGACGAAGCTCTGATTTTTTCAAAGAACTTGGGGTAAAGGGTAGTAAGAGTGTTTGTGGTAAATTTTGACACTCATTATGTTGGATAAAGAGTTTTAAGTTGGTCCCAAAATGTCACGTAATCTAGCTTCATGGATTTAATAAATTCTAGACTTTTCACCAACCATGAGAAGTGTTTAGATGAAGTTGACATAGGCCTTAAGGTTGCATATTTATAAAGATGAGGTGTTTGAGAAAGAGAGAAATTATTGGTCTCTGCTACTTTGGGTCAAAGATGAGAAAAACCTGCAACGGGGTCTTCTTTGATAGAGATAGGAGAAGAGGCATGGTCTTCCATGGGTGGAGGAGAGGTAGGTGAAGATGGTTCCTAAAGGGGGTAAAGCATAGGTATTATTGATCCCTCAACATGTGGGCAAGGAATAGGTAAAGTATGATCCTCTATAGGTAAAATGTGTGGTAAGAGTGGCGTAATTGGAGTAAGCACAATAGGTCTCTCATCTAATGTAGGAGTGGATAAAACTGACTCTTCAAGGTGCAAAGGTGGAGTGGATGGGATATTACTATCTATCGATAGAGGAGAGGTAGGTGAAGAGGGTTATTCAAGAGGGTATAACATAATAATGATGTTCCACTCAACATGTGGTTATAGAATGAGTAAGGCATAGTCTTCCATAGGTAAAAGAATATGTAATATTGGTGCAAAAAGAATTGGCAATACTAGATCCTTTGGTGGAAAAAAAAGTGGTAAAGGAGGATCTTCCTCACACATGAGTGGAATGGATGAAATAGGCTCTTCTACCTAGGGAGGAAAAATGGGAAAAAAAAATGCCACTGACTGTGGGGGAGGAGTTAATAAAATGGGTGCCTCCTATTGTGGGAGAGGTTGAACTAGAGGTAAAGGAAAGACCATATTAACTGTATGGATATTATGATCACATGAGTTAGTCATGGTCTGAAAAATATTTTGATTGGGTGAATGGTTAGGAAAAGGACATTTGAATACATCTATATTTTGATTAGGTGGTGCATTAGTATTATCCAAGACAAGATAACCCCTATCAAGAATATCTTGAACAATTTTCTTGAATGTCTTATAGTTATTAGAATTGTGGCCTTTAACTCGATGGTAACTAAAAAACTCATCTTCCTTGTACTGAGTTGGAATAGGATGGGAGGGGTCAAACTATATAGGAGGTTTGATTTGATGAAAAGTTATGACAACTTGTTGCAATAGTTTTTGTTTTTGTTTGTGGAAGAAGCTGATTTAACAACCACCACATTGGCAAAGGCTTTATATTTTTGGTTAGAAGGAGAAGTTTTAGAAGATGAGTCATTCAATTTGGAATTAGCATTATTAGTGCACAACTTGAATCTGCCTTTGTCTATAGTTGAAATCTCAATTTTCTAGGCCATTGTAAAGGCTTCATCAAATGTGCAAAAAGTTTGTACTCAAAGTGTGGACAAAATGTGTTTAGCACATACCCTTGAGAAGAGCTAAATAAGATCAGGTTGGGGTAAGTAGAAGGATATTTGATTGATCAAGCCTCTCTAATGAGCTACAAAATCTATGATAGACTCATCATCAAATTGTCTAATGTAATAAAGGTATATAATAGAAAAAAATTTAAAAATGTTAATAGAGAAATAGTCTAGGAATATTTGTGTGAGTTGGGTAAATGAGAAAATAAAGTGTTGAGGTATAGATCTATACCAATCCAAGGCAGCACCTAAAAGAGACATAAGGAAAGTGTGAAGTAATAACACATCATCATGCCCTTTTAAATAACAAGCATGTCTAAATGATCACAAATGATATTATGGGTCCTCTTTGCTCTAGAAATAAGTAAATTTTGGGAGTTCCCATTGGCTTGGATAAGGGCGAATAGGCACAAAAGGATGGATGGGTTCATTGTATATCTAATCATAAGATAACACATTCTTTGAACCAAAAATGGATGTCTCTAGATTATACATCTTGTCTATCATCATCTTGATGAGGTCTAGAGGGGGTTTAGTCTAAGAGATACTCCCTAAGTTATAGGTAACTTGATAACAAGTAGAGGGAGAGTATGACATAGCTTAATGAGGTTGTGTTGGTGAAACATAAGGATAATGAGTCATAGACTTGGGGGAAAAAAGAAAAGGGGCTTATCATGTTGGGTTAGAGACTATGCTTTGGTCGAATGTTGTTACTATAGGCTAGGTTATTGGCATGGTTAGACTAGATGAAGGATGAGTCATAACTTAGGTAATTATAGGCATGAGAGTAGATGGAATAGGTACCACCAAATTCTAAAATGGGATGTGACTTGATTGAATTGCTTGTGGTTATGAAAGTAGGGAATTCATGCCAGGGTTTAAGTGGGATTGGATAATTGGCGATGCTAAACTTTGGAAATTATTTATGGTTGGGTTTATCATTGAGGTGGTGGTTTGAATAACCATGGGGAAAATAATGGAGACAGCTGAAACTAAATTTATCTCCATTAGAGAGGTTGGCATACCATAGATTGGGTCACCTGAAGAATTGTGATTTCAGCTCATGGTAAGGTAATGCTAAAGGGCTACACATTGTGATCAAGAAATTTAGTAAAATCTTAATCCACTTCAGGCATAATGGGAATTTATTCAGAGGTTAGAGTATGGTTTGTATCTAAAGTATGCTCCATGATAGAATAAAAAACAAGAGGGGATGGTGGAAGTGGTTCTTATCTTGTGTAATTGGCAAGAATTTTGGTTTTTTCTCACTCAATACCATGTAAGAATTAAGAATAATCTTAGTACTCTGTATTAGTGACAGAATAGGGAAAAACCAAGTTCAGGTGTAGGTAAGTCAGTTTTTTTAGCTTTTTTTTTTTAGAAAATCAAAATTATAAAGTCATCGATGTCAGTCACTTGACTAATGTTGGTAGTAAAAGTTTTCCAATGTCAATAGGATTAACCGATGTTGGTAGCTAAAGTATGTCAATGTCGATATAGTTAAGTGATCTCAATCATTATGATAACCTAGGAGATGGAAAATCTAACATTTTAGTAATCCAAAGGTAGAATCTAGGTAAAACAAAGGATGGAAGAGGTCTATATAAGTAAGAACACTCAAAAAACCTAATATAACAGGTTATACAAACTGAGTATTAGAAATAGTATTGATTTTGTGAATCAATAGGAAAATGTCCTTACTAACTCCAAAATATAGAAGGTAATAAAAAAGTAGAAAAAGAACATACAACCACAAATTATTAACTACTAGAGTAAAATTTTAGTCTCGTGTTGGCTTATTCCTTAATCGAATAGTGAAAAAAGAATTTGGTTATCAAATGTACTAGAAAGCAATCAAGAGCTAGTTTCAAGTTAGTTTTAGTGCTCAAGAGGAAATCTATGTTAGACCAAGTACATGGCTTGTTATAGGATCTTGATCCCCATACTTCACATACCTAAAGCCAAGTTAGGCTACTTAGCCAAAATATACCTTATACCTAAAGTTTATACTCTGCCAAAGAATGGAGTGGGTTCTCCCCTTGGTGGTTAATCCAAGTAGGATAGACAGGTAAGGTAAGGTGATCCACCAGGTGATGAAATATTGATGGGACTTATCTTAGGTGATTTTAGATGTTTTTTTTAGTATGATATGGTTGTGTAACATAGGTGCACTATAATTCATTCATAATATTTGTAATTAACAAGGTGAGCTAATATGTAGCAAACAAATAATGAAGTGTAGTAAGTTTTAAACCCAAATTTGAAATGTTCAGATTTGAATGAAAACAAAGATGAAATAGGAGTAGAGAATAAAAATCACTATCATAATGTACATACAAGAAAGAAAATAAGGAATATATTCTTTCAACTTGTAAAAAAATGATAAATTTCTTTTGAAGGCAAAGGGAAAAGAAGAGTGGCAAGGAAGAAGAAATTTCAATTTATTGTCCTTAAACAACAATAAAATGTTGAATTTTTCATTTTGAGAGAGAAAAGAAGGATAAATTTCAAGAAATGAATTTTTCACTATAATGCACCTATATGAATGCTTAAAATAAGTAATAAACCTAAGGAAAACTCCAGGGTCCCACTGGGCATGCCAAAAATGTTTTGCTAAAATTTGTCTATTTCAAGTCTAAATAAAAATAGAGAAGAAGGATAGGGATAAATGATTAGAATGAACCTATATTAGTTTGTGCATCATATCTAGATGTTGTGATCACTCCTCTTTAGTTGGGGAGGACTACTTGAAAGTAAGAAATCAATACCACAAAATATTTGTTAGTAGATATATAAGTGGGCTACCAAGCTACGTGCTTGTTCCAGGAAGAGTCAAAATTCCTTAGAGATGACAGTATACTTTTGAGAGGTAAAAGAGTAATAAATAACCAAGAGAGAGGAAAAGAGAGATTAAAAGAGAGATAATGTTACTGTTATTTACAACTTGAGTGTAGTAGAAAGTAACAGTGTAAGTGGTATATTATGTTTGTATTTTAGAAGTTGTTTGGGAAAGTCTTAGAAGGGTTAGGAAATCCATAGTTGTCGACATCAATTAGGATATCAAGGTCAGTGAAGAATTAATCGATATCAGTTAGGCTGTTGAGGTTAGTGAGGAAATGTGATCGATATCGGTTAGGTTGTTGATGTCAATAAGGGAAATAATTGCCTAAGATCTTGCAGAAGGCTTTTCTAGGTCTGAGAAATGGTTTTGGTCAGGTCTGGAAGGTTGGGGGAGAGTTATGTGTGTGAGAGAGAGAGAGAGAGCACTATTTTGGATGGATCTGGTTAGAGGTTCGGTGTGTTAGAATAAGGGGAAACAAGTGGGGAATCTTTATAACTCCTTCATAGGGTTCAGTCAAGTATGTGTAAAAGCAATAAATAGTAGATGTAATGGAGTTGCAAAGTAACTACTTAAAGACTTATAGAATAAGTGATGTACTTTGATGTAGTGGTGGCTAAATGATAAGTTTCAGATGGATGGCTTCTATCAGGTAGTCCAAATTGATGCCTTGAATAGAGATAACAAGTGGGTGTTATTGGTTCTCAAGAGCTTGGTTCTAGATCTAGATTGACTTATGCAAGATAACAGTAAGACAAGATGTCAAAATTTTAATGCAAAATTCCTATATGCAAATAAGAATGAGTTTTCTTGATCTTTATTGACCTAAACATTAGTTTGGATTTTGGCTTATATAATTGACATTGATAATCCTATCGATGTTAGCCATGGATTAACTAATGTCAGTGGCATAAGAATAGGCAAAACTACTATTTTTAGCCTATTTTTTGTTGATCCTCATGCCAAGTGTGGTATCTATTAATAAATGGTAAAAATGGGAGGTTAAGAAGGAGGTAGTTGGTTAAGAACTCATTTTTAGGGTGAGAACAAGTCTTGGGTAGTTAGGATAAGGGGACTAAGTCTTGAGGTTACTTGTCAGGTGATAATTAGTCTTAGGATGAGGTGGCTAGGTAAGGCGGAAAAAGGGGTTTTTAATTAACTTAATTATATCTTTTAAATTAATTAAATATTTGAGGAGTAAAATCATGGATTATGGAGGCTAATCTTTATTATTGAAATAGGGATCAAGGGGGGTTTCGACACAGGGAGTTATGCATGTGTGTGACTCAAGTTTAGTGTCTACAAATTGTTTAAATAATGTTGCTAATTATGAGGCATTAGTTCATGGTTTTCATTGGGCTAAGAAGATGAAATTCAACACCTTACAAGTTTTTGGTGATAGTGAACTTATAGTTCACCAAGTACAAGGTTCAAATGCATGTAAAAATTTGTTGTTTAAATCTTATAGGCATAAAATATGGGACTTACATGAATATTTTCAAGATTTTAATATTCAAGCAATACTAAGAGGTAAGAATAAACATGCAGATAGGTTGGATTCTATTGGGGCACAATTTAGTTTCCTAGATGATATAAAAAGTGATAGAATTTAGTCACATATAAAATTAGTTGCAAGGCCCTTTGTTCCAGCTAATAATGAAAATTGGCAAGTGTTCAAAGATGACAATTAAATTGTGAGATTATTGCAAGAAGAGGCTAAGTTTTCTTCAAGAAACAAATCAAAGTATTTACAACATTATGGTGATCAGGTTGTAAAACTAAGAACAAATAATTTTCCCAAGGGATTGGTCATACTTGAGAACATTTTCAGTGGTGATGATGAGTTAAGGAAGGAGAAGTCATCCTTGTCAACAAAAGAAGAGCACTATGTCAATGTAAAGATTGTAACTAGTAAAAATTTGAAGTTGGGTAATGTATGCACTCCTTCACAAAAGGAAGCTTTCATTGAGTTATGCACAAGTTTTTTTGATATATTTTCTTGGAAATATAATTATCTCAAGGGATTTAACCCAAGTTTAGCTCAACACACCATTGAGTTAGAAGCTAAAACTAAATCAATGAGATAAAAACAAAGGCCCATTAATCCTAAGCTTGAGTCTTTGATGAGAGATGAACTTCATAAGATCATATAGTTATTTATTATATTTCTAATCAAGCACTCAACTTGGGTGGAAAATCTTGTTTCGGTATGAAATATTAATGGTGAGATTAGATTGTGTGTTGACTTCCATGATTTGAATAGGGCTTCACTTAAAGATCACTATCCATTGCCATCAATGAAACAAATTTTATAGTTGTTTTCAAGTTTAGAGAGGTTTTCTTTGTTGGATGGATATAGTGGCTACAATCATATTTTGGTCAAGGAAGAAGACCAATTTAAGATAACCTTCACAACCAAGTGGGGGACATTTTCATATATAAATATGCCATTTGGTTTATCTAATGCTAGAGCAACCTTTCAGATTGCCATGGTTATGGCATTCCAAGGCCTTCTTAACAAGTTTTTACTTATTTATTTGGATGATATAACAGTGTTTTCAAAGAGTGCATATGATCACATGGTTCATCTCATGCAAGTATTTGAAAGGTGTAGGCAATTTTGGGTATCTCTAAATTCCAAAAAAGGTGTCTTCTCAGTTCATGAAGCTAAGCTCCTTGGCAATGTGGTCTCAAAGTATGGTTTGAGTATGGATTATGAAAGGATGAACTCTATTCTTACACTTTCCTTGCCTAAGCACAAAAAGGCTATGCAAAACTTATTTGTAAAAATTAACTTCATAAGAAGATATATTTTAGATTTTTCTATTTTAACTAAGCCACCTACAACCATGCTAAAGAAGAATCAGAGCTTCATTTGGTCCAAAGGAGTTAAAAGTTTTAAAGATATTAAGAATTCCATAGCTATTTCTCCTAAACTTATAAATCCATATTTCACAAAATATTTGTTTTTGTATATATATGCTAACATGGACACCATTTCAGGCATTCTTATGCAACAAAATCATGAAGCTTTGGAGAAGCCAATAGATTTCTTTAGTCAAGGCTTGGAATACTATGAAACAAGGTACTCTTTTGTTAAAAAACATGTACTTTCAGTTATAAGGTCTCTTTAAAAGTTTAGAAACTTGGTGTCTAACAATAAAATACACCTAATGGTCTCTCATTCGAGCATCAAAGAGTTCCTTTTGAACAAAGATATAAATAAGAAGAGAGCTGGTTGGATAACCAAGGTAATGGAGTATGATGTGTAAATTAAGGTCACAAAGTTTATTAGAGGCAAAGAACTTTGTGAGCATCTAGCTGAATACTTTCAAGAGACTAATGAGGTTATTTTGGTGTTAAATGATGAAGAGGTTGTAAATATTCATACCTCACCTTCCAGCTAGTTTCATGACTTGGTAAGCTACCTCCAAGATGGTATTCATCTCTCTCATCTAAGTGCTTCAAAAATAATATATTTTAGGTCTTAATCAATTTCATTCTTGCTTATTGATGGTGTTTTGTTCAAGAAAAATATCAATGGCATGTTTCTAAGATGTATAGAGCCAAGCCAAACTTAGAGATTGCTTGGATAATTCCATGATGGACATGGTGGAGGATATTTTCCCACAAGAACTACATCCCTTAAGATCATGAGAGGTTGGTAATATTGACCTAGTATATTTGGTGATTGTCATGCATGGGTTAAGGAGTGCAAACAGTGTGTTAAGTTTGTAGGAAAGGTGAAACTTGCAGTGTTACCTCTTTAACCAGTTATGGTAGACTAGTATTTTGTCTAATGGGGGTTGGACTTTATTACTCTCATAAATCCTCTTTTAATTTTAGGACATAAATTGATTCTAACTGCTACCGATTATTTCACACATTTGATGGAAGTAGTGGAATTGAAAGAAGTAAATGAAACTAATGTTCTAGATTTTTATGAAGGTTTGCTTACTATATTTGGAGTTCCTTCAACTATTATTTTTGATAATGTAATGGCTTTTGTGAGAACTAGGATCAGTCAATGGGATATCCAACATCAAATTTATCTTAGCACTTCATCAAACTATTATCCACAAGGCAATGGCCTTACTGAGTCTACAAATAATAACCTATTGAATATCATAAGGACTATTGAAGATAATCAAAGGTCATGGTATCTCAAGTTGAAGTCAGCTCTATGGGTTGATAGGATCACCTACAAAAAATCAATAGCCAACTCTCCATACAAGCTAGTATATGGTAAGGAAGCAAGGTTACCCATTTCTCTTGAGTTTACTACTTTGGAACTAATGCATCAACTTGAGTTATTAGAGAATGAGCCAATGGAGATCAGGTATGTTGATCTTATGGAGTTAGAAGAGGTAAAAATTCAGTCCATGTTAGCCATGTAAATTCATCAAGCACAAGTGAAGAGACCTTTTGACAAGGGAGCTTCTTCATGAAGTTTCAAAAAAGGAGATTTGGTCCTCAAGTGTGATGAGGATAGAGCTAATCCAGGAAGGCACACAAATTTTGATTGCCTTTGGAGTAGTCCATACATAGTATCCAACTATAAATCCCACAATGCCTTCTAGCTTGTAAAGATGGATGGTGAAGAGCTTTCAATTCGAGTCAATGGGATACATTTAAAACATTGTTACTAAGGAGCTAGGATCTTTATTTGTTTGTTTTCCTCCAAGTTTTGTTTAAGCACATTAGTTTAGTACTATTTTGTCTCAAATAAGTGCTTTATTTGCACATTTTCTTTGTTTAGTTAGTTTTCTTATTTTGTGTGTTTCCCTTCTTATTTTGGAAGATAAAGGTTGTCTCATGATAGGTCAAAAGAAAGTTTACAGTCATGGATCAAATTTGTCATTATGTTGTGAGTCTAAGAGTCATGTAAATGGTCTAGTTCTTAATAATAGTAGGAATGCTTCCCATATGAGTCACCAAAATGTTGAAAATTTTACCCCATAAGTCAAATTGTCATCCCTACCATTTGAAACTTTGAATATCATGCCAGTTTGTATTATGAGTTAGTTATTGGTCTTGAAAAACCCTTGAAATATTCCATTATTAACAAGTATTTTTGAGGCATTCACTTTGGTTTTCAGAGGGTTTTTTGTGAGAAAAGCATTATGGAGGATTCTTTTGGTCTAAAAAAAGGGGTCCATCTTCAAAAAAATTCTAATGTTCCATTTCAAGAAACCCCAAATGAATTGGTCTTTCGAGAAACAATTCCTAAAGGAATTCTTTTAGGATTAAATTTGGAGGAAATGGGCACTTTTAAAAAAGCCAACAGTCCAATATTTTTAAAATTCAATGGTTCATTTTCAAATTTTGAAGGGTTCTTCATAGGAAATCCGAAAGGCACTTCTTAGCATAAAGGGTCACATTCTTTTGGAAAAGGACCATTTCAAAAGTTTCGAAGACCAAAACAATTTTTTTAAAGGGTCACATTCTTTTGGAAAAGGACCATTTCAAAAGTTTTGAAGACCAAAACAATTTTTTTAAAGGGTCACATTCTCTTTGGAATAGGTCACTTTCAATTTTTCTGAAGGTCATTTCCAAAATCTTGAAGGCTTTTTTCACTTTTCTGAAAGGTCACTTGACACTTTCTCGAAGAGTATTTTCCAAGGAAAAGGTACTTTTCAAGGTTCTCGAAGGGCTCTTTCCTTTCAGAAAAGTCCTTTTCATTTTTTTTGAAGGGTTATTTTCAAAAAAATTGAAAGAATTCTTTTGAGAAAAAAGTTTAAAGAGAAAAGTCTCAAACAAATTATCCACAGAAATTGAAGAAAGCAAAAAATTGAAAGGATATCTTTTCGAAGGAATTGTTTTGAACATTTTGTCTGAAATAATTTTTCTGAAAGACACAACTTTTTCGAAGGGAAATTTTTTTGGCAGAGGACAATTTCAACTTTTTCAAAATGTGCTTTTCTTGGCAAAGGACAATTTCAATTTTTTTGAGGGACACTTATAACCTTTTTGAAAAGTCACTTTCCAAGGAAAAGGTACTTTTCAAGGTTCCTAAAGGGATTATTCCTTTCAGAAAAGTTCATTTCACAAAAGCTGAAGGGCTCTTTCTTTTCGAGAAGGTCCATTTTAAATAAGCTGAAGGGCATATTTGGAAAAGGTCATTTTCAAAAGTGTGGACCAAACATTTTTCCAAAGGGTAATAAACCAAAGTCTGAATGGCACATTCCAATAATCTAAGGGACCATTTTAAAAATCCTAAAGGTATGAATTCTCATAGATAATTTGTCCATGGGAAAGTTATAATCATAAATCTTTAGATAAATTGTCCTTGAGAAATGGATCAAGAAAATTATTTGAAGAAATAATTTTGGGATAGTGAACAAAAATAAGGGTTCAAGAGGAAATCTCGAAGGAAATGAATGAAGAAATATTGTCCATGGGAATAGATAGAAATAACTCCAAGAGGAATACAAATAGAAATAAATAACCCAAATAAATGGCAAAAGAATACATAAAATCATGTAAAGTGGCCCAAGATCAATTAGATGAATCCAAGACAAGCATGAACATGTAAAAAACTAATAAAAATATTGTTTTTTCTATCTATAAGAAGATCTATAGTTCAAGACTACAGTAAAGAGCACATTAAATAATAAATGCAATAATCAAATCATTCACACTTGGCAAAGAAATGTAGTTACCTTTAGGCACAACTCTCTTATTTCTAAAAGGGAGACTTGAATGCATAAAGGGCTCAACGATTTTAGCATTGGATGGCAGTTCAAAGAGCTAACATGGAGTTTCAAAGTTACATACCTATCTTAGTATGGAATTCCATGCATGCATTCTTGTTTATCTTATTAATCAAAGTTTTTTCAAACACTTCCAACTCAGCTTCAAGTGTTTAAAGATTGGTGTAGAATCATGCATAAAGAAATATGAATTACCAAAGATCTATGCATGTTTGATAAATTTTGAAGAATTTAATTTTTATTCTAAATAATGATTATGAAATGGGCTCTCCATCATTTTCAATGCCAAAGATCTTCTCATGTAGGACATAAGTTAGAATAATATTATCAAGAGGCTTGGTTATCTTGGCATAACTAAATTTGGACTTGGGGTGATATGGGAGTTGATTTCCTCTTCTATTTTTAGAGCCAATCTCTTAGCTTTTGTATGTTTTTTCTATACAAGTTGGCTTTTTCAGCCTTGAATGAGATCCCTCTTTTGACAAGACCAGACTCTACCAAAATTTGATTTTTTGTAACCTTTTTTAGATAAATAGAAAGATTGCTTTCAAAATATAGGATGTTGATATAGTGTATTTATGTCAGTGATTTGCGTATGTGATAAAAATTCCTTCCTTGTCAAGTTCTTATTCTTACCTAGTAGTATAGTTGATCAGATTATCTAGGTCATGTTCTATGTTTTATGTCTTTTAGTTGAGTTCATAGTGGATATAAGTGGTTAGTTAGTGCCTTGAATCAGGCCTATTCCATCGTTTTGATCAATCTTTGATCATCAGATAAAAACCTTTTCATGAAATATTGATGCATAGGACTCAATTGGAGTTTAAATTTCAATATTTTTCTTGTCTAGTCAGTGTTTTTAGAAGCTTAAATTGAGTGGATGAACCATAATATAGGTGTATTTCCATAATTAGATAGGATTTCCTTTCAATTTTATTTCGTACCTTTTTCCTTGCAGTTTGTAGTGTAGATTAGAGATCCTAATTGATATGCCAAAGGGAGATAGCCCTTAGAATCTAGAGATTTAATTCCCTAATTTGGCCACCCAGAACCTAGGATTATTTCCATATTTTGGTAGACTTTGAAGGCCTGAAACTACCTTCACAAGGGTGCAAGTCAAGTTGATAATAGGACCTTATTTGGATCAATATAGTTAGATAGTATTTTGATTGGGTTCTACTACAATAGATATGATGATCATAGGGGATGAGCAGTTGTTGATCATGTTCATCAGCCTTTTATGCCACAACTCACTGGGTGGGCTTTTGTATAGAGTGGAATTAGTTTTAATCTATAGTTGCATTCAAGTTTCCTTTGATGACTTCAGAGTCATTACTCCAGTTCTTTCATCACCCCTTTAGATCAAGGGGGAGTTTGCCAAGATCATTTTTGATCTAAAGTAATTTATTATTTAGTTTTATATTATTGTTTAGTTCATAAATTATACCCATCAGTTGGTTATCATGAACCAACTCTCTGTAAGTTTTTTTAAAAGATTTCATTATACAAAATTAATTATTGTATATTTACATTATATACATCTTTTTCTAGTTATTCATCTTCTTCCTGGTCGTATCAAATTGCTCTATAATCAATTATGAAATATACATAGAAGATCTCTGATTTGAACTTGCATTATTCTGGTTGTCAAATAAATTATTTCATGCCAAATTAATTCACTTAAAAAATTCCTGCATGTAAAAATCTTTCACTATGGTGTTGAATTTTCTTGGGCCCCACAATATTTATTTTTTGTTTGGTTATGATCATACAACCATACCACTATGTAGATTTCTAATTTAATCTCTTGACATAAATGTATAAATATTTCATTCTACACAAAAGTATATGTTGGATTTAATTATTTTTATAGCGAAGAATTGGTGTCACCATTCAACTCATGATTAAATATATAATTAAATATTTAATCTCTTTACTATTGAGAAAAGTATTTCTAATGATAATATGACTCCTATTGTACAGGTACCATATAAAATTTTAAAATAAAATATGAAAATACCTCACAAATTGAATTTTACAGGTCTACATTTGAATATTGCCACTTTTATTCAATGTTTGGGTTTTTTTTCTTGTTAATTTATACACAGTTTAAAGGTTGTTCATTCCATATAGAACTGTTAGCTTCATTTCTTCCTTGATTCCATCAATTTGAACATTATCTCTAGTATTTTCCAATATGCGGCATCAATTTTTTTTTATTTACTTAATTTTAATTTTTAAGACTACATCCAGCACCATGGATATACAAAACAAATCTCATATTGTATTTAAAATTATTTTCACAGGGAAGGATGAGCCAAACTATTGTGAACACATATACTTTATTGATCAAAATAAACTAAATTTGTAGATTTGAGCAATTTTAAAAGTATGGCACTATTGTATATAAAAAAGGAAGTCACAACTTAATAAAAATATAATAAAATTTAAATACTTTTCTTTGTGGTAAGATTTTCAATCATAGGCACTATCATTGCATAATTTGAATGGAAAAATTTATGGTCCACCCATGCCACCATTTTTGTACAGGTCCAATAATATTATGATGCCCTAGAAAGACTATGGAGCAACTTGAATTCCTCTATATTATTTATTTTCATTGTATATTTATGGAAAAAATAAAATAAAAATAAATTAACTACTTCTAAAATGAGACACGATTGTTTCAATTTTCTTCAAATCTTTAGTCCTCTATGAGCAATCTTGCTCTACAAATTTCTTCACTCTTCCTTTTCAATTTTTTTGGATTTGATAGAACTATTGGCCCAATAAACATCAAGAATAATAAACAAATTAAATCTTGAACAAATCTTTGCACACAAAAATATTAAAAGGTATTCATTCAAGATATATTTATAAAGTACATAAAAGATTAAAAAGCTTCATGGGGTGGTTACACAGGTGAAACTAACTTTTCCTATAAACCAACTTATTCACTAACAAATAAAACTAACTAAAAATTAAAAAAATACTTTTAATCATTAAAATAAGCCAACATGACCTTCCTCAAATAGGCCTTATCTCTCCTTTAGGTCTCATGCAGACCTAATCCCATTATGCCTACTTAGCACACATTACCATTTGATATTCTTGGAGAAAATTCAAACACTTTACATGGTATAGACACATAATATGACATCCCAATACACCCCTTCTAATATAATCTAGGATCCATAACACTTCTTACCTCAAACCACTACTTGGAGCACATCATTAGTACTTATCATATTAGGCCTGTGTATACCCATAAAGTATGTCTTGAATAATTAAAGCAAAAACACAAATTTTTAAAAAAACTATGAAAAAAATAGATATACATAAGATACATTTACTTATGTTCATCACCATGTGAATTATACTTCATAGCTTAGGGTAAAAGGTCTCAAACCCTTCTCTTCAAGTAGCCCACTCAAAACTACCAACTAGTCTCAAAACACAATCATGAAGACTTAAAATTTAATCCCTGAAAGAATACTTATTATTACCTATTAAATATATTATTTTAAATCTATATATCACTCTGCATTACAAATATTGTAAGGTCTAATGCCAAATATTGGTCTTATAGACCAATTTTTTGTCTTTAGTACTCACAGTCAAACTTAAACCAGTCAACCCATTTTAGCTTTACTATTTCAATCATTTAACTAATTTCCAAGATTATAAAAAGAATGAATATGAAATTAATTTGTTAAAAAAAAAAACCATATGAATTTTATGCTTCTACTCAAGGCAGAGATCCTTCAACTCATCACTGTAACTTGCTTACCCAAATCTGCCAATTTACCTTCAAACATAGTCATGGTGGTAATGACTTTCAACACCTACATTGACACTTTCAGATAATTATAATGTATTTTAATTATCTTATAATATCATTAAACTAATATTAAATAAATATATAACATATTAAAGTGATAATATTGGTCTTGCAAACCAATCTCACAACATTACACCTTCACTATCTCGTCTGCACTAGACAAGTCAACTTATGAGAAACATTTTCAACATATCAATTGAAATATAAAAATTATATAAAACATGAATATGTATTAAAAAAAATTAAAAAAATTATCCATACACTTTGATTCATCCTTAATCCATGGCAACACGTCCCTAATCAACTTCTCACATCTATCTTGTTTTCTCACTGTCTGCACCATTAGGTTTTTTAGTGATAGGTCAACTTGCATCATTGGTTTAACAAATATTATATATGTAAACTAATTATAAACCACAATGTACATATTTTTGGGTGAATATTTTTTCGTCAACTAACTAAGGACAAAATGGGTATATCAACCACAACATAGGGAGATTTACGCCATAAAAAGTGTGGGTTTACCAGATCTAGACGAGGTAAATCTCTCCTCTCATCAAGGAGAGGTTCCCTATAAATATTTATGCATTGGATATATATATATATATATATAATTAAGCAAAAAATAACACATGGGGTGGTATAACAGCATCTACCTCTCTTTTTTCAGAGATGATATATAAAGAACAAAAGGGAGAAATCCTGGTCCTTAGCTAATAACATTTTTCTCCTTTTAGGAATGGTATCAAACGGGAAGCATAAAATCACCTGAAGTAACAAAGTTCACAAGAACACTCACATAAGCACAAAGTCTTTTGTAGCCTCCTTCATTGATCCGGAACAAGCGTAACCATATAATAAAATGAAGTACAAAGTCTCCGCCTGAAACTATAAAAGATAACTGAATCACAAAGATAAAAGTAGCTCAAAGTCTATCCTCTACCTTTTAGAAACACTCTCAGATAATATAAGCACACCCATTTTGCTTATTAAATCAGATAAACAAGATATTACCAGGAAAAAGGACATAAGAATTGTTTCCTAAATAACACAGATGATCTCAACACAAAGTCTGAAATAAACCTGCTTTTCATTCATTCAAGAAAATATGATTTACAAGTTTGAGCACAAAGTCTCAAAAATTTCTTCAATTTCGACAGAGTGTTTGCTCTTAATTTTTCCAAGATCCATTTACAAAAGAGGTCTCCACAATATATAGGGAGAAAAGCCTCAAAAACTAAGAAGTAATAAAATACATAAATATCCTGGTCAAAGATGACTCATCTTTAACTTTGAGATATTTTTTAAAACTTTTTACATGTAATTACATATTACAAAATTGCATGCACTTTTCACAAAAAAAAAGTCCATAAGGAAAGAAGAGAGAAGAGAGAAAAGAATTTTAGTTCTTGATGCCAGATTTCTTCATATGAGCATCGTACATAGCAATGGATGCCTGAATTCCTATGCTATCTGGCGCAACCGTGTTCTTGGAGATGACTCTAGCTCTAATCAAGGCATCCTTCAATGTTTTGATGGCCTTAGCATGACCAGTTAACCTGGATTTTATATTATCCAGAGTCAGTTGAGTATCTAGGATATTGTCCACCGAGGTCATTGAGAAGGCCTTTTCTTCAAAATCTCTCTGAATCATCCCTTTGAAACTCTGAATCATTTCTTCTGCAGAGAGAAATTGATTATCCCTCAAACTTAGGTTGTAGGGCAGTTCTTCCAGTTTATTGAGCAAGCACATGTCACTCTTCTCACTAGCATCTCTGAAAGCTTTGAGATCCTCGATTAAGTCCTTGAGTACCTAAATCTTGAAGATCAGTGACTCCTTGATCTCAACGTAAGAGTCTTTGCTAGATATGACACCGATAGATATCAAGGTGCTCTTCTTCAAATCCTTCATCTCCATCTATTTACTAAGATCCTTCTCTGAACTATCGACCTCCTGAAAGATAAGAGAGAGAAGGTCATCTAATTCGGCCCTCACCTTCTTCATCTTGTCTATTTTCTCTGCAACCTCTGCAAGCAAGGAAACTCCCTGAGTATGCATTTTTTCAATATAATCCTCTAGGAATTTCACCTTCAAGTAAGTTTTCTCTACCTTTTGAATGACAGGGTCATCTACGAAGAAGGCCTTTGGAGTTGCCGCTTTAGGGGGAAGAGTGAACCTCCTTATTACTACCATCAATTGCTCTGTCTTGGCCCTGTAATATTATTTCATTTCCTTTTCTCGGTCAAAATTTTGGACCATGATGTCCATAGCAAATTGAAGGTCACTTTTCGTACCTTTGTGAGTAACTTTACCAAGTTCAACACGAGAGATGGAATAGCTACTCATTTCAAAACCCTCAAGGGTTGCATCCTGTGGAAGCTTGGAAATTTCCAAAAATTTCTATCCCTTTTCCTCGACCAATTTGGAGAGGATCCTTGGCCTCTTAGGAGCCTTAGCTTTCACCGGCACTATTTTGCCAAAGTCGAAGTCATCTGGAGAGATGGCTAACTTCTTCCTTTTGGGTGTGAATGTTGACATCCAAGGTAGGAGAGAAGAACTACCTGTTGTGGCAATGGTTCCCTTTGCTGGTGTTACTATGGTAGCTTCTACACTACTAGTGGTGATAGTGGTCACAGTTGGAGTAACAGGCAAAACTGTACCAACTACTATTTTTGGCTCTTGGGCAGAACTTTCCCCCAAATTGAAAGAGGGAGATGACAAACTTGGAATGGACCCAGAGGAGAGAGGAGTACCTGTAAAAGTGCCCTAAGGATCACCAAATATAACCGTGGAAGGAGAGGTGGCTCCAGAAGAGGGAACACTGATAGGAGAGAGAGGAGAAGGAGAAGCCACAGGAGATTGAGGTGGAAAAGGGGAAATGCTCTTGAGCAGTTGTGCTTCTTCTTGTGAAGGTAGAGGTTCAGTGCTTGGCTATCTTATCGGTCAGTCATCTATTTCCATTGGTTGAGCTGCCTGTATTTGAGGGCTCTATTCTTCAATTCCTTTAGCTGCCACTTCAGGCTCTTCAGTAGTCTTTGGCTTTTTGGAAACAAAGATGATTCTAGGCTTGTGAGGCCTAGAAGGGGAGAAAATATTGCCTTTGTTATTGGTCCTATTCTTTGCCTTCCTCTTCAACTCTGCTTGGTACTCAGCCTTTGATCCCGTGATAAATTCCTTCAAGATGATCCCTTTGGCTGCTAACCAATCATTAGTGTTAGCCAATATTGGTTCAAATCTTTTTCTCAAAAAAGTTAGTTCCTTCTGAGACCACTGAGTTAGAGGAAGAGGGGAGCCAACAACATTTTCAGCCAGGTATTTGATATTGATAATGTTCCCATCATCGACCAAATTAGAGGGGATCTCTACAAGCCCCAGATATTCAATCTGCTCTAGGGTCAGCCTACAATAGTCCATCTTCCTAATCTCTTCGGTCGTCCTCAGGTCTATCCAGATGTCTTCGATCATGGGTTCGTGAAACTGAGTCTTTTGCCTGATTTTGTCCTTGACTCCCCTATAATCAAATTTATCTCTTCTCTTGAATTGCTTTAGGGTGACCATCTACATTTATGTTTCCATGACTTTGGCTTTGGCTACTGTTGCAATGGAATACCTACCAATTTTGATTGGAAACCTGAAACCTAGCTTTTTTAGCTCCATTTGTCTAGTGTGCACGATAACCAATTGTCGGCAAAGTTCCATTAGAACTAATTTGTCAGAAGAGAACCTAGGGAGCATATAAGGGTAGCCTCTGAAAAAGCCAGCCCAAAGATAGCGAAAGGAGGTAAATTATAGGAACATACACCTATAGTCATTAACGACTGTCCAAGCCTCATCTGATACTCTCTTTTGCTCAAGCTGAGGGTCAAAGAGGCATAAAAATACTATAAAGAAGGCATCATTTACCATTTTGAAATGATGGGTTAACCCTTGAAGTATCAATTGGGGGTAATATGAGAACACTGGGGTCATCTTCCTATCCCCTTCAGTTGTTAGACCCAAAAAATTTTGCATTGCGGTAGCTATGTACACAAGGTACAAAGTCATATAAAACTTGGAAGAAGTCTGTACCTTGGTTAGTTGCTCGTGGAGGGCGTTGCTGATCTGCTCTCCCCAAAAGATGACCTGCTTGCCTTGGAGGATGATCTTGATGAATGGGTACATCCATTCATGGAACTATGAGGAAGATGGGAGGCCCCACACTCTGCTAAGAAGGGTGATTAAGTCACTGACTTCTTCGATGAAATCACTTTTAGGGAAGTTCTGCGGCCATCTGGATAGACTGGACCTGGGTGCCTTTAGCCACCTATTGTTCATGACTTTATTTGCCCTTTTAGGGTCTTTGTTGTATTCTTTTTGGGCATCAATGAAGTCAATCTTGGTTACTTCAATAGCTAGAGGGCACATGAAGACTTTGTCGATAAATTTAGGATCTAGCTGAATTACCACATTACCGCTGGCATCTGAGACTGACCTTGTCTCCTTGTTGTAGAAGAAGGCACATTGGAGGATGAACTCGATATGATGTGTTGCTACTGGGAAAGTGGCAACCAAGTGGATGTTGCTTTTGATGATCCTCTTTATTTCAATACTTGGGCTCATCGCCTTCGTTCGAGCCACGAACTCGGCCATATCTATGTGGTTAATTTTGGTGTCCCGAATGTCATCAACATTAGAGGTAACTGAAGTGAGTGGGAAGACACCCTCATATTTGTACTTCATCATTTTTGGCTTTTTTAGAGATGCTTTCGACATTGGAACTGGTCTTGATGGGATGGGCGTCAATGAGCAAGAGTTCTCTGATTGTACTGCGGTCATGATCATGAAATTAGGAGAGAGGAGACGAATTGGGGAAAATGCATTTTAAGTGATCATGGTCAATGGAAGTCACTTAAAAAGTCTGGGTTGGAAAAAGGGGTGGAAAATGAGGAAGAAAGAGAAAGGAAGGGAAAGGGCAAAAAATCCTTCGGAGTTAAAAAAATTTAGAGGAGGAATGCACGGGCGGTGAAATTCACCACCCATGCAGAATGGCCTGCACGGGTGGTGAAATTTTCTACCCATGCAAATCAAGAGAGAAACATGTAGGGGCAGTGAAAATTGCCACCCCTGCATGTCAGAAAAAAAAAGGGTAGGGGTGGAAAAATTTGCCACCCATGCAGGGTCGGCCTGTAGAGGCGGTGAATTTCGCTGCCCTTTCAGGTCGGGGAAGGAAAAGTAGGGGTGGTAAAAATTGCTGCCCCTACACATGGGATACATTAGAGGAGAGTGCGTGGGTGGAAAAATTTGCCACCCCTACCAGAAAAGAAAAAAGAAGGCTGAGGTACGGGCGGTGATTTTTTCCGCTCGCATAGGGTTTGGTGTTGAAAAATTGTGGGCAAGAGGAGGCATGGAAAAAATCGCTACCCTAAGAGTTTAGAGAGGAAAATCCATGCACAGGATGGAGGGAAAGAATAAAAAGAAGAACAAAAACTTTAAACAACCTTCAAAACTAAAATGCAGGGAAGAAAGAGGAAAGTAATGAAAATAAATGTTAAAAACAAGACCAACCTAGAAAGTTGCGCATGCCACAGGCTCAAATATATGAAAATGCACCTTAAATCGGTCATCAAATGGTCCAAATATAGAAGGCAGGAGGAGAGGAGGAATTAATGAGAGAAAAATAGCTCTAAACCAGATTATATGGGGTGAAAAACACCCCCAACCACCCGTTACGCGTGGCAATAATTGCCATGCATAGAAATCAAGGCATGCATGGGCAGCAAATTTTGCCGCCCTTGCATGTTCGATTTAGTTTAGATGCACGGGCAGAAAAATTTACCACCCTTGCAGGTCAAGATGTAGGCGTGGCAAAATTTTCCACCCTTGCAAGAAAATGCAAGGGCAGCAAAATTTGCCGCCCTTGGATTTGCAAAGGTTTAAAATGCACTGGAGATAAAATTTGCTGCTCGTGCGTGAAAATGGAAGAAAAGGCCAACTCTAAAAGAGGCAGTCTGGGGGAGGGGTTTTCTTGGTCACAATGAGATTGTAACTACTCTCATATTCTTAGGCCAAGATCAGAATGAATTCAAAACCCGTCTCAAAAATAAACTTAGAGAGATAAAAGATGAAATAGATAAGTTCTGTAGGGGGTGTTCCCAAAAATGGGCTAATCTAATTTTGGAAAAAATAGCTGGCTCCTATTGGGGAACTTCTGTTAATCAAATTGATTAGCGGGAGTAGAAACCAGTCTCTAAGTGCCTTCATCCAAGCCATTGGGCTACGGAGTCAAGCTAAAAATGAAAGAAAAATAGATAAAAAGTAAAAACTGTACATATATACGAATGGACTTGTTCCAGCTTCAAGGATGGAATAGCTTTAGATGTTGCCCACTATGAGGTAGTGCAAACAACATTCCATCTTGGTACTCCAGCAAGAAGCTAGCCTCACCACAGAGTTGTCGAATGGTGAACAGGCCTCTCCATAGGGAGTCAAATTTGTCGTGCATCCCTTTTGGTTCTCGTCTCTTGTCCCACAACAAGACTTGATCTCTGACTTGGAATTCATGAACCTTAGATTTTTTATCAAAGAGTGCCTTCACCTAGTTCTGATGCTCCGTAATCCGATCCACTACCATGGCATGATGTTCATTCAGCTCGTTTAGACACATGATTCTTTTGTCAGCTGAGCTTTTGAAGCTTGAGTCTTTGATTGCTTTAGTTAACCTGAGCACTGGTAGTTCAAGAGTGATGGGAATTTCCATATTCAATCCATATAGAAGCTAAAAAGGTGACATATCTATAGCCCTTTTGGGTGTTATTTTGTCTGCCCATAAAGCATCATATAATGCTTTGTGCCATGTTTTCTGATTGTCATCCACCAACTTCTTGATAATAGAGACCAGGTTCTTATTACTTGATTCTGCTTGGCCATTTCCTTACGGAAAATAATTTGAAGTGTGGGATAAGGTAATCCCATAATAAAAATAGAATTGATTAATTTCATGTGATGAAAAATAGGCCACATTATCTGTTACAATCTTTAGTGAGACCCCAAACTTGGAGATGATATTTTCTTTGAGAAAGCTGCACACTACTTCAGATGTAGCGTGTTTGGTTGGGATGGCCTCCACCCACTTAGTAAAATAATATGTTGCCGTGAGGACATAATCATGCCTAGCACTTGAAGATGGGTTGACTACGCCAATAAAATCAATACCCCACTGCTGAAATGGTTCCTCGATCACAACCGGCTTGAGAGACAAAGCGGCCAACTTAGGCTTCTCAATGAATTGCTGGCACAATTCGCACCTACGCACCCATTTGTAGGCATCCTAGAAAAGCATGGGCCAATAATACCTTGCTCATAGAATTTTGTGCACTGTCACCGGTACAAAAAAATTCCCTCCACAGGCCAGATTGTGGAAAGACTAAGAGTTTTTCTTGTTGCGCCTTATCAACACAACGAAGAAATGCCCCATCTAGGTTTCTCTTGTAAATACCATTGTCCCACAAGACATAGCCAACCATTTTTAATTTAACATTTCATTTCTATTTATAAGAAATATGAGTAGGACACTCACCATATGTCAGAAAATGAGCAATGTCAGAAAACCACTCATCAGTAGTTGTAACAAAGAGGACCGTAGGCATGCCTTCGATCCCTACTTCTTCATTTTTTGCTTCATCTAGAATGTTGTTGGTGATCAACTGGAAAAGACCCCTTCTTTATATGAGCTTGGTAGGTTTGATGTCTATATCAAACTTCTGTGTCTTGACAATCTAGTTACCTCTCTTTGTACCGAACTCCTGCTGAGTCAAAATGGATTTTACTGTTGTGTCAGGTACGAAACTTCGGTGTGAGAGTTTAGGATATAAAACCTGAAGTGTTTGACCGCTTTGATCACTGCATATGCATGCTTCTCCATAAGGGAATATTTTATCTCATGAACCTTGAGTGGATAACTCATAAAGGAGATAGGAGATTTTACACCTTGATTTTATTGGATTAGAATAGCCAATAGTGTATGCTTGAAAGCATAACTGTATATTTTGAAATTTTTGGTATAATCTGGGCAAACCAAGATTGGTGCACGGGTGATTTCTTCCTTAATTTCTTTGAATGTTGATTTGCCTTCAACAGTCCACCTAAATGTAGCATTTCCTTTCATCATGTTGACAATGTGACGGGTTTTTTCAGCAAAATCGAGAATGAACCTTTGAAGAAAGTTCACCTTTCCAAAGAAAGAGTGAACTACAATCTTGCTGGTAGGTAGAGTAAGTTCCTGGATGGACTTGACTCTCTCTGAATCAATTTCAATACCTTCATGGGACATGATGTGTCTGAGAAGTTTCCCCTCAGTTACTCTGAATATAGATTTCTTTGGGTTTAAAGAAATACTATTCTGACGACAGCATTCTAGTATCTTTTGCAAGTGATGAACATGCTCAGAACGGTGCTTTGAAAAAAATTATCAGATCATCCAAGTATACTATAATGAATTTTCCTATTTCATCTTTGAAATCAAGGTCCTTCACCCTTTGAAATGTGGTGCCTGCATTTATCAGACCAAAAGGCATTCTTTGATAAGCGAAAGTGCCCCAAGGTGTGGTGAATGTTGTCTTATGCTGATCTACTTTTCTGACTTTGACCTGATTGTACCCTGAAAAATTGTCCAGCATTGATAACATTTCAAAACCTATTACCATTTGTAAAACTTGATCCATGATAGGAAAAGGGTAGTTATCTTTTAAAGATAACTGGTTCAAATTCTTGAAATCCATGCAGATTCAAATTTTGCCATTCTTCTTCCTGACAGGCACTATGTTGGCAATCCATGTTGAGTGATAGATTGGAAAAATTATCCAGGTGTCAAGCATCTTTTGTATCTCAGCTAAAATAGTACCTGAGATTTTTGGGTTATATTTCCTGGACTTTTACTTGTAAGGTAGAGAGTTGGCCTTCAGAGGAATATCGTGGCAAATGTCATTTAGCCTGAGTGATTTTAGATCATCATAGGAATAGGCGAGCACATCTATATATTGGCAAAGTAAACTAGCAAGCTTAAATCTTTCCTCGAGAGTGTAACATTTCCCAATGTTTACCATCTTAGGATCTTGCTTGGTTCCCAAGTTTACCTGATCAAAATCTTGAGAAGATTTTGAATCTGTTCGCTGTTGTTTAATAAACCTATCATGGTTATCAAACAACTTCTCTAGGGAAACCAGGACTTTGGGAATCTTATTCCCTTTAAGCTGTAGGAAATCCTCACCTGTATTCATATTTGACTCGGGAGTTGCTTCACATTCTCAGAGTTCACTACCTTCAAAACGCAATTGTTCAAAACTATCCTTTTGCTCTAAGAAGGTGATGATTTAGTCATCATTATTAAATACTTGCCAATGGCCAACATTATCAGGTACACTTAGCCAAAAGACCAGTTCAATAGTGTAATTATCTCCCTTAAAGTCTGGGTGAGGGACTAAGAGAGTAGCAGAGATAGCTAATGCATCTGCTCGGTCATTGAATTCCCTTATAATGATGGAGATGTTGAAAGCATCAAAATTTTCAATCTGATCTCAGACCAGATTGCGATAGTGGCACAACCTTTCATTTTTTATCTGATAGAGGTTCCTCACCTGGCAAACTATCAACTTAGCATCCCCTTTAGCATGGAGTAGCCTAATACCCTTTTCTCTGGCAGCCTGTAGTCTGAGCAATACGGACTCATACTCAATCGTGTTGTTGGTATTATTAAACTACAATTTGTAGGATAAAGGAATAATGTCTCCCTGAGGAGATACCAACACAACCCCAGCTCCCAAACTAGTAGAAGAGCAGCTACCATCAAATTCTAAGGTCCATACCTTGTTAGACGCTAATTTTTCTTTGAAAACTCCTTCATTTGGGGGAAGAGACTCTTCTATGTGTTTATTTGGATTTGTTGATTTCCGCACTGTGTCAGCAGAACACAAACTCAAATTATCACCCATGAGAGTTTCATCAAATGCCTCATGGATCTCGTCTGTAGATAGGAAGTAGTTACCCATGCCTAAGGGTAAATAAAATTTGAGCTTCTCGTTCTGATGATTGGGTAACTACATACCTTGCTTTTTTTTTAGGAAGCAACTTCTTCATGACACCTTGAATTGGGAGTCTTGCTTCATACAAGTCCATACATAGCTCACCTCCAACACCCTTGCAGAAACTTTGCCTGAGTAAGATGCCGTAAGATGCTGGAACATCAGCCACTAAAACCATCATTTTTATTTTCTTTTCTATAAAATCCACGAAAGCATATTGAGCGTCTTTTATCTGACCTAGGAGGGGAACTTTCTTATTTTCCATAGAAAAGCACCTCCCAAAAGTTTTGGTCAGAGTTAGGCCAAGGGAATCCACCACCTTCGCGGGCATGACATTATCTGAGGCTCTAGAGTCTATAATACAATTACTCAGTTTATAACCATTTATAACCAGGGAAACGTAGAAAGGTTCTATTTTTCTGGGAGCAACAGGGGGAGTCACAACAAGATTGTTTTGGGTTGGTTTATCTTCAGGAGGATCATGAACGGCCTTCAAAGGATCTTGTCCTACGGGGATGGCTTTGTTCTTTACATATTTTACTAACCTATCAAACTACTCTGGGTTAGCCCTCAAATATTCATGTTTCTATTCAAAATTTTGCTTTTTTCAGATTTAAGAGAAAGAAGAAACTAAAGAAGTAATGGACAAGGCTTGTGAAGTACCTGGATAAAGACTGCGCACCGTAAATCCAGACGCTGTGAATACTCCTCTTTGGCTGTGAAGGAATAACACCTGAAAGAGATAAACACTAAAAACACAAAGAATGTTAGTCGATAAGAGAGTGGATTGCCAAGCAAAATCTTGGTCCTAGAAGCGCTAAGGCTTCTTCAAGGATGACAATCCACTGTTTAGACAGAATATAACGGAGACAAAAAAGAGAAATATTGAAAGATGTGAAAAGAAAAGACTAAAAACAAATGCGTACCTGATAAGCTGTAATCTGGTAAACACAGTCGCCGACGTCAGTGGTATTGCCATCATCGGTCAGAAGGTTGCCGACGTCGGTTGGGGAAGTGACCGGCGTCGATCGGGGTAATAGTCAAGAGCTTGGTTACAGGGTTGGTTTCAGGGCTATAGGATAGTCTATGGTCTTGTCTGGGGATCTGGGGTCTGTGAGGGTCTATTTGAGGTCTAAGGGACAGAGAATATTGTCTGGGAATAAACTGGGTAAGTGACAGAGGCGAAAGACAGAGAAAGGCAGATGGACAGGAGAGAGAGCTTTTCAGCGTCTCTGGGAGGAACAGAGAAGATTTTGGTGAAGGATATTGGAATAAACAGAAGACAGAGTATTTGATATAAATAAAATGATATAGAAATAAAGACAACACAAATACTTAGCTGTGTTGAATAGTTGATGAAGATAGCATGCAGTCCCGGTACAAAACGTTGGATCCAAGATCTCAGTGCCTGAGAGAAGTTGTCAAGTATGCTGATTCTTGCAAGAAAACAAGATGCCAGAACACCAGAAAGCAAGAGCACCAGAGCTTTGTTTCGCCGGAAGAGAGAGTTACGCCTGTTAGATCACCTGAGATTCGAAAACATCTAATTTTTATTTTGATTACCCGGAAAGAGGAAGAGAAGTCTGTTAAGTATAACCGACGTCGGCGATTCCGCCAGCGTCGGCCGTTAGGTGGCCGACGTCGGCGGGGTTAAAACGGGCAGAACAAGCCACCAAGCCCATTTTTCATCCGCCAAGTGTTCTTATGCATTGGAGAAAGCCGAGGGTTGTGCTAAATACGCACGGGAGTTTGTTAGGAGGTTAGAAGAATTAGGGAGAGATCTTGAGTGGTCATAGGGAAAGAATTAGTCTAAGGTGAGGTGTCTAGGCGAGGTGTCCTAGGCGAGGTGTCAAAGGAGGGAAGGGTTAAAGGGGCCTTATTTAATTAAAAATAGATGTTTATTTCCAATTAATAAGACTTAGGTGGGTTAGGGACCAAGGAGGACTAGGAGGGAGAAAGGACCAAGGGTTAGACACTTTTTCGGTGTCTACATTTGCCCCTTTTTGTCTTGTTGGTTGTTCTGGACGAACTGCAAGACAAAAACAGGAGTTGTTTGCCCCAGGTAAGGGATGATGTGGATTGCCCCGAAGTATGGACGAGGTATTCCCCCTCAAAGTGGGAGTCGAGGGAAGGAAACCTGGAATCGGGTGCTGATTTGACAAAGAGTAGATGAGAAGGGTGAAGAGTGAGTGAAAACACTGCAAAAGTCATGATTGAGCGCATGCCACTGCACGAGATGGTCGGGTCAATTGTCGCAGGTCAAGGGTCAAGGAGTGCCAAAATTGAAATAACCAGGCCCCAGCATTAGTCGTAGCTGATCGGGTTATTCAATCGAGGCTGAAGCTCCAAATGGTCGTCGTGTTCCAGGTATCCCGGGCTTAGGAAGTGCTCCTGAAAACATGAAAAAGTCACAAGTAGGGCGGATCAACTGGCGTGTGATCCTATACTTGTGAGGGTCCAAAAATATAGTCTGCAGACAAATTTGCTAACCAGTCGTGGAATAGCATACATGCAAAAACAACCAAGGCAAACGCTTTGGAAGTGGTCGCGGTTTTAGGAGATGGGCATGATCTCCAATGTCTGGTGGTCGATGGATAGAAGCAAAAAGTAATCTAAAAGTGCTTCAAGGGGCCAATTTGACATGGTCTGAAGGGCTTAACTTGATTAGAGCCATGATTCTGGTTGTTTGGAATACAGATAAAAGGTTAAAATCCACCGACGTTGGCTACATAACCGACGTCGGTGTATAAATAGACCGACGTCGGCAAAAATCGACCGACGTCGGCAGTATAGGGCACGAAGATGCCGACATCGACGGCCTGCCAAATCCGACAAAACCGGATTGGTGGCCCACCAAAAGTCATTTGCCATTTGATTGAAAGAGAAAAAGGAGCTCTGGAATTGGTTCAGTGATAGTGACCTTGAGCTGATTTAGGGAGTAGTGCGAGGTGGCAAAGGAGCATTGGTGGAGAGAAGGCGCTGATTGGACGCTGCAGGGACGTGTGTGGCCCAAGTGAAGTGTGCAGAGCCACTAGGACAAAAGTGATGGCAGAGGGGAGTAGAGGACCGGCGGGAGGTCCACCACCAGCGGCACCTATCGTGCCACCACGCCGGCATCGACGGGATGAGGTAGGAGGGTCTTTGAACCCCATTTGATTCATTTTGACTTTGAATTTAGTTTGTGAAATTTTGTTATTTTAGTCAGAAATTGAGGAGGGGAGGGTAGCTAGGAAGGTGGGTAGGTTGTCTAGGAGAGCTTAGGAGTAATTTGGGAGGGTTTAGGAGTGTTGGGGAAGGCAAAATGGGGAAGCCCTAATTTTTAGGGCTCGCCCCGTTCGGCTTTAGGGTCGAACCAGTCACCGACGTCGGTGAAGCCACCGGTGTCGATTGACCAGTGACCGGCGTCGGTCACTAACCTACCGACGTCGGCCACTAAGTGACTGACGTCGGTTAGGTGAGTGCCGTCATCGGCACGCTAACCGATGTCAGTGGCTGTCTGGTTGGAAATGGTTCTGAAAAATGGTCAAGTCAAAAGGTTGAGGCTACGCCAAGGGCTTCCCTGGTTATCGAGGTAGGCATAGATGATCAAATAGGTTGGTAAAATAGGAAAAGTAGAAACAATGTTAACATGAGATTGCTTTGGGTGGGTACAGGCTAGACAGACTCTGATGCTGCGGGATCGCCTCCCAACTTTGCTGATGCGGATGCGTGGAGGCGTGTCCGTCGAGGAGTGGGCGCAGATGAGCGCAGTCGGATTAGGCAGGCTGAGACGTTACTGCAGGGTGGCGAGGGACGTGAGCCTCATGGTGACTTTGATCGAGCGGTGGGACCATGCCACCAACACCTTCCACCTGCCTACGGGCGAGATGACAGTCACGGTTGAGGATGTCTACCAGATTTTACGGTTACCGGTGCACAGAGCAGACTTGTATGCGTGCTCGAGAGAGGTGCATGACATTCATATGGTGACGCTGTTTGGAGAGCATGCCGCAGAGATGAGCTACCACTCGGCGAGTTTTGCCTATGAGCCATTGTACGCGGCGGATGAGGAGGCCCATTGGCTAGCGATTTTGATGATGATTGGCATCACAGTATATGCATTGCCGGATGCAGAGGGCGGTAGGTTTCCAATTTCTATGACCAGAGTTTTGTTGGAGATGATAGAGTAGAGGACAGTGTTCACCTGGGCACCAGTCTTTTTAGCCCAGGTGTACAGAGAGCTGTGGGGCATCACCCAGCGATGGCGGTACAGTCTATGTGTGGGCCACCTGCTACATTGCTGGGCGTATGAGCACATAGTGGTTACGCGACCTCTTGGCCTCCCAGTGGCGATTCAGGCTGGCTTTAGAGTTGGATTCAGATGATGGAGGGAGATGATGGCGCAGACACGGGTGGACGGAGTGGTCAGGGACATCGACCACTACAGGGGAGTGCTGGAGGGTTTGATCCTGGCAGACATCATTTGGAGACCATATTTGGTCTATCCAGTATTCAGAGACCAGGGAGAGCAGCTGGTTGGAGCTCAGAGCCGGAGATGGGTTAGAGGTAGATGAGCCGGTGAGCTCGAGAGGATCCCTGCAGAGAGGGTACGACACCAGTACGGGCTGCTACAGGATGTGCCTCCCGCCTTCCCACAGTACAGACGAGATGACATAGAGGTGCCGCTCCCACTTCCAGAGGAGACAGAGGAGCCCGATTTTGAGGAGTTTCCGGCAGGACCTAGGATAGTCGACCCAGGGTGTACAGAGGCCTACATGGCATGGTGGGCAGGTCAGTACAGAGGGATATAGATTAGGCAGCAGCCAGATTTACAGGCCATCACCAGGGAGCGGGATACAGCCCGCGTGGAGAGAGACACGACACGGGAGGAGAGAGACACGGCTCAGGCTCAGGTCTCAGTTTTGCAGGGACAGCTAGCAGGAGTCATAAGGCAGTTGAGAGAGATGACAGGGTAGGTGGCAGCGTTGACAGCACAGGTTACTCTGTTACAGGGATAGCTGGTCGTAGCGCAGGGACAGGCAGGTGCAGGGCAGAGTTTTGGAGGGCAGGGCCCATGGTAGCAGCCATCTCAGCAGCCAGCATTTTCACAGGGGGCAGGACCATCAGTATCAGTGCACCTAGGTGAGCCATAGCCTCAGAGATCAGGACAGGCCACAGGAGCAGGGCAGATGGGTCCACCGCAGACTGTGTCGATGGTTAGATACAATGATGCACTGGACGAGATCGCGTATTATGAGAGGGCCATCAGGGGGATCCCTCATTTATGGTGATACTCGGAGATGAGGGCAGAGCATAGCAGACAGAGATCTATGTCACGAGCGATGGCTTCAGGGTCATGCAGACGGTAGAGATCAGAGGGAGGAGGAGATACAGCGTCTTCTCGACCACCGCCACCACCACCACAGCCATAGCCTTGAGGGTCGCCCCAGTGTTGCATTATTATTATTATTATTATTATTATTATTTTTGATGTATATACCGGCCTGCGAGCCGAAGACGAGAGATGTATGATGAGAGAGAGACAGACACTGGTTGTGTCTTTTTGTATAAAACTTATTTTTGATATATATGATGAGATTTTGGCTTATTGATGTGTTATGGAGATGTTAGTAAATATTGTGATGTGTTTCAAGTGATGCATGTTTTGATATGACATGTATGATGATTATGATGATGCTAATGATGATGCTTAATGATGTAAATGTAATGATGTTTTATGATGATGTTAATGATGAGAATGATATAAATGAGTATGTGATGATGACAATGTTTATGAAATGGTTATATGATGACTTTAGATTAGATGATGAAAGATGTGATAGATATGATATTGAATGTTTAACTTGTAGATTATGCAAATGCTTAATGAGTTATGATGGATGAAATTTATGACTAATGACTTATGAAAATGAGAGTATATAAATGATTATGATGTGATTGACAGGTGACGAGAGAAGGAGATTGAAGAAAATGATGAAAAAAGTGGCCGAGCTAACCCCAGAAGACCCCATGTCAACTGAGTGCTGCCTACATAGCCCCTATTGTTAGGGGCCTCAGGCCTATGTAGTTCTCCCAAAAGGGAGGAAGAGTCAAAGTGGGTGATGGTTTAGTCAAGGTCAAGGTTATGGTCATAGTCATGGTTATGTTTGAAAAGGGTTTGGTTGAATGTGACTAAAGTGTAAAAAGATAAGTGAAAGGCATATTTGCTCTTTCATTGACAAGGACCAAGAAGTCAGTATAGATAGGGGTTATTAGAACCAAGAACCCCATTATGCATTGCGTCGTTGACCATAAGTTATGCTAGAGTGGTGATCGAATCACTTTGACACTAAAGTGAGCTCGAAGTCCCTTGAGCAGGTTATAGGAAAAGAGGATAGGACAACCCATTTTAAGAGCAGAGATAACTTCGCCCCTTTTATAGGAGACCCTGAGACAACATAAGCCAAGTCCATGACTTTTTTTTTTTTTTTTTTTTTTTTGAGGCTGATCAATACGGGAAGCCTGTGTAGTGATGTCATTATGCTTGATGGTCAATTATGAAGCTGATCGATGCGAGAAGCTTCTAAGATAGTGCTATTTATTGCCAGATTTAGTCATAGCCATCCTTCAAGGGAGTGGTCTAGATCTTTGCTTAATAAGAGGGCTTTTGAATAGCTGTCCTTCGAGGGAGCAGTCTATTAGTTACAGCAATGATAGTACAACTGTCCTTCAAGGGAGCAGTCTGCTTTTTAATGTGATTTTGTGACCTTGGTTATTTTGACATCTTGATTGATTGTTGATAGAAATTTGAGTCATGGACAAGACTTATAAAAGTTCAAGGGCTCCCTTTTATTAGGACAAAGTATCCATACTATATAAAAAGGGTTTCAGAGGATTTATTAAAAGAAGTAGGGTTGAAAAATAATAGGATTAGCTGGATGAGGGATTGCTCAAGGGATGAGCTCAAGTTAAATGTTAAGTAAACGAGTACTCAACTAGCAATAAAATGGTCGTAGATGTAAGGCATTAAGGGGTTCAGGTTCTGGTCGGCCTTCAAGAGAAGACAGACGATAAGTCCCTGATCCATACTTGTGCGTGATAATGTAAGGTCCGAGCCAATTAGGAGCGAATTTGCCTCGCTTACTTCATTCCATATTAGTCACATGTTGATTCTCTTTGAGGATGAGGTCTCTGATATTAAAATCTCGTTCTCTCAGAGTTTTGTTATAGGCTCGTCTGATTCGACTTTGATAGATATGGAGATGATTAAGGGCAGCAAGACGACGCTCATCAAGTAACTCTAATTGAGCTAAACGATCTTGACGAAAGTCATCATTAGAAATAATGTCACGTAGAGAAATGCGAAGAGACGGAATCTGTACTTCGAGAGGTAGGACAGCCTCTGTTCCATACACTAGAGAGAAAGGGGTAGCGCCCGTAGAGGTTCGGATGCTAGTGCGATAAGCCCACAAAGCGAAGGGAATTTGAATGTGCTAGTCCCTTCCAGTGTCGTTGACCACCTTCATGAGAATTTTAGTCAAAATTTTATTGGAAGCCTCTGCCTGCCCATTTTCTTGTGGGTAGTAAGGCGAAGAGAAACTGAGCTTGATGCCAAATGAATCGCATAGCTTTTGGACAGTTTTGTTTTTGAAGGACTTGCCGTTGTCGGTGATGATTTTATGAGGGACACCGAAGCGACAGATGATGTGGTTATTGATGAAGTCGATGATCTTGTCGGCTTTTGTAGAGACAAGAGGAATAGCTTCCACCCACTTAGTGAAATACTCAGTGGCGGTAATGATGGACTGATGACGAAGAGATGAATGAGGATTAATCTCACCGATGAGATCTAAACCCCATTGTGAAAAAGGCCAGAAATCCTGAGCAACTTGTAAGGCGTGACTAGGGAGATGAAATAAGTTAGCGTGCTACTGGCACTTGACGCATCGCCGAACATAATTGCTACAGTCTTGATGAAGAGTGGGCCAATAATAACCTAGGCGAAGGATGCGTTTGGCAACTGAATTTCCACTGAAATGTCCACCACAAATCCCATCATGAGCTTGTTTGACAGCATGAGAGGCTTCAGTGGAGGTGAGACAACGAAGAAGGAGGCCATTGAAACCTCGCTTATAAAGAAGACCGCCTAGCATGGTATAGCGAACGGTGCGTTTGATGAAAGCTCGCCGCGCATTGCTAGAGAGGTTGGGAGGAATGAGAGAATGAGTCAAGTAGTCTTCAAGTTGTTTATACCAAACATCTTGTGAACTATAGTCTACGGTGTGGACGAGATTGATGTCAGTGGAAATGTATGAAGGCAATGGCACACGATGTACCATGACATAAATTCTTGATGAGGATGATGATGATGAAGGAATATGAGAGGCAAGTGAAGCCATGGTGTCAGCAAACTTATTCGTCGATCGAGGAACAGTCTGCAATAAGTGATGGTCAAAAGATGCAAGGAGAATGTCAACATGATTTTTGTACCTTTGTAAAATTTCATTTTTGCAGAGGTATGAACCGTTAACCTGATTGACGATGAGCTGCGAGTCACCGAAGATGTTGATGGTCTTAATGTCTAAAGAAAGGGCGGTTTGAAGTCCCAAAATTAAGGCTTCGTATTCGGCCATATTATTGGTACATTCAAAGTCGAGTTTAAAAGACAGAGGCATGGGCTCACCTTCGAGAGGGATGAGAATGACCCTGGCACCTCCACCAAGTTGACATTTAGAGCCGTCGAAGAACATGGTCATTTGATAGATGGCGTCATCGGTGGAAAGAGTGGCGATGGACTCGTCAGGAAACTCACAGTGAGAAGGTTGATTGTCGGGAAGTGGGGCATCGGCTAATTGATCAGCGATTGCTTGCCCCTTTATAGATTTTTGTTGGACAAATTCGAGGTCAAGCTCAGCAAGAAACATGAGCCACCGAGCCATACGTTGATTCTGATAAGGCTTGGAGTGCATATACTTAAGAGGGTCAGTGTGAGTGATGACAAAGGTTTTATGGTTAAGAAGATAATGGCGAAGCTTAGTAGCAGCAAAGACTAACGCCAAACAAAGTTTCTCGGTATGGGTGTACCGAGTTTCATAGTCGACTAATGTTCGACTGATGTAGTAAACTGCTTGTTCGCGGTGTTGCTCGTCTCGATGCGCGATCATGGCACCTAACGAATGATTGGTTGCAGAGATATAAAGGTAAAAGGGTTTATCATCTTGAGGTGGAATGAGGACAGGTGGAGAGATCAAATAGCGTTTAAGGGCTTCAAAAGCCTCTTGACAATCCTTATCCCATGTAAAAGAGATGTCCTTTTTAAGAAGATGATGAAAAGGTTGACAGCGATCAGAAAGTTGCGAGATAAAACCTCAAATGGACTGGAGTTTCCCTTGCAGGCTGCGAAGCTGCTTGAGATTAGATGGGGGTGGCATTTCGAGGATAGCGCGGATCTTGGTGGGATCTATCTCGATGCCACGAAAGGAAACAATGAAGCCTAGAAGCTTACCAGAGAGGACCCCAAAAACACATTTCTTGGGGTTAAGGCGAACATTGTATTGAAGAAGTCGAGAGAAGATGATTTTGAGAATAGTCAGATGGTCACGACGAAGTTTGGACTTGCCTAATAGGTCATCTACATAGTCTTCCATGATTTTATGGAGGAGATCGTGAAAGATGTAGGTCATAGCACGCTGATAAGTGGCGCCTGCATTCTTTAAGCCGAAAGGCATGACTCGATAGCAGAAATTCCCCCATGGGGTAATGAAAGTGGTCTTGTGTTGATCTTCCAGTGCAACCAGGATTTGATTATATCCTGAAAACCCGTCCATGAGAGATAACATCTCATGATCGGCCGTGAGATCAACAAGTTGGTCAATGTTTGGAAGAGGAAAGTCATCCTTGGGACAAGCCAAGTTGAGGTCACGATAGTCCGTACAGATTCGGATCCCCCCAGTTGCTTTGGTAACAGGAACGATGTTAGAGACCCACTGTGGATAATCGATGGGTTGGATGAAAGAGACTGAAAGAAGACGCTGAAGCTCTTCTTTAACAAGAAGTGCAACACGAGGATGCATTTTGCGAAGCTTTTGCCTAACAGGCTTAGCCTCTGGATTTGTGACGATGTTATGGGTAGCGATGGTGGGGTCAATGCCAGGCATATAGCTATAAGTCCAGGCAAAGGCCTTGCTATGGTCAGAAAGGAACTGGGTATAGTCAAGCTGCTCCTGAGTGTCTAAAGATTGACCAATCTTTAAGACATGAGGAACATCAGAGGATGGAAGGTTAATGTTAATGGTCGATTCATTTAACATAACCTGCGTTTCAGAAGGAAGAGAGCGCTGAATGAAAGAATCGTCAGCACCCATATATGTAAGAATGGCATCGTCGTCTACGCAGTGGATTGTGTTGATGGTTGATGAATCATCGTCTATCATGCTAGGATAAACGAGAGAAAGAGATTTGGGAACCCCGTTGAGTTGATAGGTTAGAGGTTCCAAGCGGATGGTGTTTATGCAAAAAAAAAAAACTATGAGGGATGGAAACCACCGACTCTGTAGGTGAGGAAGGAAGAATAGGCGAGTCTAGAAGAAATTGGTCAATGTCTAGTTCAGGAGAAAGGTTTGTGGAGGCCTCAGTGGGTTCTTGGAAACCCAGTCCATACCGTTTCTTCGCATTATCATCATTGGGTGTTTCGACAGGCTGATGAGAACCTTGTTCGTAACGTCTAAAGCCGAAACCCTTCCATGCACACCTATAAAGATAGGTATGTGCAAAGGTGGGGTTGCTAAGAAAAGAGAAATCTGATGTGAAGGTTTGGGGCGAGGAAGAAGGATTTGATTCAGTAGGGGCTTGATCAAGCCCCCCATAGACAAGATTGGTACGAAGGTTAGGAGGACCATAAGGAATGACCATCCCGATACGACAGTCATAGTTTGGGTGTTGATGAAGTTGTCCATACTCTTGAGGAGTTTGGAACATATCTAGAGTAAGGAGACGATATTCTCCTAGTGAAAGTCTTTGGAAGATGTCGTCCATAGGGTCCTTGGTTGGTAATTGAGAAGAGGATGTGGTGGCGACCACTGTTTGCGTACTAGTTGACGCTTCTGCGGATGGGGATGAAGTTCGGGTTGATGATTTGAGCGGTATAAGAACGTCGTTTGGGCTATAGGTCGTGTTACAGGTTTTAAAAGGTGATGGGTCGGTGGGAATGACATGGATTTGTTTGTCATGTTCAAATTTAACACAACGGTGGAGGGTTGAAGGGACGCAAGCCATGGCACGGATCCAAGGTCGCCCTAAGAGGATGTTGTATTGGAACTCTCCTTCGATGATGTAGAAGAGCTCCGGGATTGTGCGTGGCCCAACGTGGATGTGAAGGACAACAGTGCCGATGGTGTTAGCAGTTGTGTCATTAAATGATCTAAGGATTGCATCAGTTTTTGATACGCAATTCTTTGGAAGGGCCAGTTGGTCAAAGGCATGGGAGGAAATGATATTGATGCTAGCGCCCCCATCGATCATAACTCGTTTAATACGAGTTCGATCAACGTAGGCTGTGATGAAAAGGGCGGCGTCTTGATCTTCCTCGGTAGAGGTAGGAATCTCAAAATTATTGAAAGTGATGGATGCGATGGGGGATAAAGAATGGACTAAGGCAGCAAGTGGTTGAGGGTCTTCAGGTTGAACCTCAGCTACCTGTAAGGCTTTGATTAAAGCCTGGCGATGTTGGGGGGAGCTTTGAATAAGGTCATAGAGGGTCATCTTCACAGGCGTTTGGTGAAGTTGTTTTATCATGGATTCTGTGATTCCCTGTGAAGAAGTGGGTTGGGACGCACCTAAGATGGAAATCTTGGGTTTTGGTGGTTGAGGTGCTTGGACGAAAGGATAGGTCCAAGGGATAGCGGCTTTTTCTTTCGCTTTGTCCTTCTGCGACCTAGTGGTTACATGAATGGCGTTGATTTGGAAGATAGTTGGTGAAGAAGGGGTTATGGTATGTTGGATAGATATTGATGCAGTTGATGAGGCTGGATGGGAAGGTGACGAGGGTTGGTCGAGAGTGTCCTCAAGTAGAAGGGTGTCTTTCTCCATAAAGCGGCGAATGATGGCCTTGAGGGCACAGTAGGTCTCAGTATCATGTCCTGGTGTGCGATGATATAAACAAATTTTTGTATCATCAAACCAAGATGGTTTTGACCCGAGAGGTTGGACCCTAAAGCCGAACGGGGCGAGCCCTAAAAATTAGGGCTTCCCCATTTTGCCTTCCCCAACAATCCTAAACCCTCCCAACTATGTCATCGAACCAAGACGGTTTTGACCCGAGTGGTTCGACCCTAAAGCCGAACGGGGCGAGCCCTAAAAATTAGGGCTTCCTCATTTTGCCTTCCCCAATAATCCTAAACCCTCCCAACAAGCCGAAGTCAAACTATGTTTTTGAATGTTTTACAGTTTCCTATGTCATGTCCCTTGACACGATGGAAATTGCAGAAGTCAGTTTCCCTGTACCACGCAGGGATGGCGCATGAGGGATCGAATTGAGGCGGTGGTCGAATTTGGGGGAGGTTGATAATCCCCTGTTTGACAAGTTTTTCCAGTATAGATGCGTAAGATTCTCCAAGAGGAGTATATTGTCTTTGCACGTATCTTTGCTGGAATTGACGGGTGGCGCTCTGAGATGTGGAGGGTTCAGCTTGATTGGATGAAGAAGATGAGGGTCTAACGGCCACAGCGTTAGCTGCAGCTTTAGACTTAGAATTTGATGATGAAGGTTTAGATGAAGAAGAGTCATTAGTCTTGGAATTGGGGTTCTTGCTCCGCAATTTGATTTTGTTCTCCTTGATGGCACGTAATTCAAGTTTACGGGCCATCGTGAAGGCTTCGTCAGAAGTATGGAAGGTTTGAACCCTCAAAGTAGAAGAAATGTGTTTGGCACAAGCTCGGGCGAAGAGTTCAATGAGCTCAGTTTGTGGTAAGGAAAAGGAGAGTTGGTTGATAAGGCCTCTCCAATGAGCAACGAAATCAGCTACTGATTCGTCCTCAAATTGACGGATGGTGTAAAGGTCTGTGATCGAAACCTTTTTAGTGATATTAATGGAGAAATGGTCAAGAAAAAGCTGGGCCAATTGTGTAAATGAAAAGAGGGAATGGGTGGCAATGGAGCTGTACCAGTCGAGCGCAGCACCAGAAAGGGACATAGGAAATGTATGCAAGAGTAATGCGTCATCATGGGCGATAAGGTAGCAGGCATGTCTAAATGCCCGTAAATGTTGTTGTGGGTCTTCCTTGCTTTGAAAGCGTGAAAATTTGGGAAGCTCCCACTGGCTGGGGTATGGTCGAATCGGAACGGAAGGATGAATAGGCTCATTGCAAATTTGCTCGTATGATAGAGCATTGCGTGAGCCGAAAACGGATGTCTCTAAGCTAGACATTTTATCCATCAGCATTTTGATAATGTCTGCTGACGGATTCATGGGTGGAGCGCCCCCTAGATTATAAGGTGCTTGAAAGATATTTGGAGGGGCGTATGATGTGGATGGTTGCATAGACGCGACATATGGATAAGTGGTTATGGGAGCAAAATTTGGGGCCAATGGCACTTGTGTCATGGGGTTGGTTGGCACAAGTTGGATAGGAGCCGTCAAGGATGGTTGAGGCGTGGCTACGCTTATTGATGGGTAAACGGTTACTCTTGTATTTATTGGTGCAAGAGTAGGGGGAATAGAGACTAGAAGGTTTTGGAAAGGTGTGGGGTTTGATTGGGTGACTTGAGGTTGAGGGAGTATCGGAACCCCCATGGAGGTAGGTTTAGATGGAGAAGTTATGTTTGAAGGTAAGATACGGTTGGGTTATTAGTGGAGGTGTTGTCTAATGGCTGAATGGTAGGGGCGGTCGATGTGATTCTCATGTCAACTAATGAAGTCGGCATCCCATAGATTGGGTTGCCTAGGGAGTCTCACGTTTGGCTATTGGCGAGATAATGTTGCAAAGCTTTAACGTTAAGGTCTAAAAACCGTGCAAAGTCTTGGTCCCCTTCTGGGACGATAGGAGTTTGAGGCGGGGTTGGGCGAATGGGAGTTCTTTCAGTTTCTGAGTTGAACTCCATTATTGGACTGGTTGTAGGTGGTGAAGGAGGAAGCGGTTGTTGGCTAGCGTGGTCAAGAAGGGCCTTGGTTTGACTGCGTGTCAAAACCATTCAAGGCTGGGAAGAGGCAGGTTTCAGAAAACTGTGTTCTGTCAGTCTCAGAAAACCAGAATGGATGATTAGACAGTCAGAAAGTTGGATTTTATGCTTGCTGTTTTTGGGAAAAAGAAAAATGACAGAGACCGACGTCGGTAGAAAAACCGATGTCGGTTAAGAGGACTGCCGATGCCGGTCAGATGACCGATGTCGGTTAATATAAGTTGCCGACGTCGGCTACAGGACCGATGTCGGTTACTGTGTTTTCCAGAAACTCAGAAAAAAAGTTTTTGGAAATGAGGAAAACGTCCTTACCAGCTCAAAAAGACAGATAAAAAACAGAATAGATGATGGTGACAGACAGAGCCTAGCGTTAAATCCCTATAAAAATTTTTATTAGGATCGTATGGCTTATGCCTTAACAAGATGTTTGAGGAGGTTGGCTATAAGAAGGGTCCTAGAATAGGCAATCTAAAGATGGTTTCAGGTAGTTAAGGTGCTCAAAGATCTGTGTTAGGGTTTGGTACGTGGCCTGGTGCTAAGGAGCAAGCTCCCCTCACTTCACGATTCCAGTGGTTAGCTGGTCTCGCTTAGCCAAGATATACCTCGCCTATAGTTTATACTCTGCCAGAGAACAGAGTTGGCTTTCCCCTTGGTGGTGAAATCCAAATAGGATTGCCGGGTAGGGGTAAGGTTGTCCGCTGGGTGATGAAATCCCAGACGGGCCTTGTCTCAAGTGTGTTTGATGTTTTATTGAGTGCTTGTGGTATGGTAGTGTAACATCATGTGATCTACGGTTTATTCAATATGCGTTTAAGTTACTAGATGTGGACTAAAAAGATGCAAGAAAACAATAAATGAAATGCAACAAGTTTTAAAGTCCCAAATCGAAATATGATATTGGAATGAAAACAATTGGAGAAAGGGTTTCAAGAGAATGATTTTTCTTTCTAGTCTAGAAAATGCAAGAAAAAGTAAGAAAGAATTCTTTTTAATTTCCTGCTTATGATTTTTTTTAGAAAAGAAGGAGAGGTGAAGTTTAAGAAGCCTAATGCAACTAAATGAATACAGAAGAAAGGGAACCCACGGAAGGACCTAAAGGGGTCCCACCAGGCGTGCCAGAATGTTTCTATTCAAAATTTTGCTTTTTTCAGATTTAAGAGAAAGAAGAAACTAAAGAAGTAATGGACAAGGCTTGTGAAGTACCTGGATAAAGACTGCGCACCGTAAATCCAGACGCTGTGAATACTCCTCTTTGGCTGTGAAGGAATAACACCTGAAAGAGATAAACACTAAAAACACAAAGAATGTTAGTCGATAAGAGAGTGGATTGCCAAGCAAAAGCTTGGTCCTAGAAGCACTAAGGCTTCTTCAAGGATGACAATCCACTGTTTAGACAGAATATAACAGAGATAGAAAAGAGAAATATTGAAAGATGTGAAAAGAAAAGACTAAAAACAAATGCGTACCTGATAAGCTGTAATCTGGTAAACACAGTCGCCGACGTCGGTGGTATTGCCGTCGTCGGTCAGAAGGTTGCCGACGTCGGTTGGGGAAGTGACCGGCGTCGGTCGGGGTAATAGTCAAGAGCTTGGTTACAGGGTTGGTTTCAGGGCTATAGGATAGTCTATGGTCTTGTATGGGGATCTGGGGTCTGTGAGGGTCTATTTGAGGTCTAAGGGACAGAGAATATTGTCTGGGAATAAACTGGGTAAGTGACAGAGGCGAAAGACGAAGAAAGGCAGATGGACAAGAGAGAGAGCTTTTCAGCGTCTCCGGGAGGAACAGAGAAGATTTTGGTGAAGGATATTGGAATAAACAGAAGACAGAGTATTTGATATAAATAAAATGATATAGAAATAAAGACAACACAAATACTTAGCTGTGTTGAATAGTTGATGAAGATAGCATGCAGTCCCGGTACAAAATGTTGGATCCAAGATCTCAGTGCCTGAGAGAAGTTGTCAAGTATGCTAATTCCTGCAAGAAAACAAGATGCCAGAACACCAAAAAGCAAGAGCACCAGAGCTTTGTTTTGCCGGAAGAGAGAGTTACGCCTGTTAGATCACCCGAGATTCGAAAACTTCTGATTTTGATTGTGATTTACCCGGAAAGAGGAAGAGAAGTCTGTTAAGTATAACCGACGTCGGCGATTCCGCTGGCATCGGCCGTTAGGTGGCCGACGTCGGCAGGGTTAAAACGGGCAGAACAAGCCACCAAGCCCGTTTTTCATCCGCCAAGTGTTCTTATGCATTGGAGAAAGCTGAGGGTTGTGCTAAATACGCACGGGAGTTTGTTAGGAGGTTAGAAGAATTAGGGAGAGATCTTGAGTGAGTCATAGGGAAAGAATTAGTCTAAGGTGAGGTGTCTAGGCGAGGTGTCCTAGGCGAGGTGTCAAAGGAGGGAAGGGTTAAAGGGGCCTTATTTAATTAAAAATAGATGTTTATTTCCAATTAATAAGACTTAGGTGGGTTAGGGACCAAGGAGGACTAGGAGGGAGAAAGGACCAAGGGTTAGACACTTTTTCGGTGTCTACAATTCAACCTCTATCATTTGAATTTTAGTCTTTCTAGCATGATCAATTATATCAAATAATTTAAAAGAACTTGCAACAGAGGAAGAGAGTCCATCATCAGGGACTTTAGTAGGCATGGCACTGGTCTGAGCAACAGAAGTGGAAGGTATCGGGTTGTTGGAGGTACTTACTTTTTTATGAATTACCTGATCTTTTTATTGCAGAGGTAATGGAGTCCCTCATTTAGCGATGGAAACCGCTGGCTGGGGTTCTTCTTCTTCCTTTCCTTTGTCAGTCTATGAAGCCAACTGATTTTGAGATTTGGTGAAAATGGTGTAAGATCCATCCAAACCCTCCCCATTACTTCCAGCTTCATCCTGGTAATCCAAGAAACTGATATTGGAGTCGCCAGCTAATTCTTCTTCCCACTCATTGAAGAGATTAGCATCTTCTTATTGGTCTAACTGAGGTTGGAACAAGTTGTCATGTTCAGCCTCTAGGTAACCAACCGCTAAATTGGCAGGTGATACTTCAATGGCCAATCTCCCTGGAGGGGGAGGCAGGTGATTCGATTGCCCTTGGTTCCAGATAGCATTACCCTAATATTGTTGATTTTGGAACATTCTCCTGGGCATATCCTGATAGGTAGGGGCAGACGTACCTTGGGCTATTTGCCTCTTCAAAGCTATTAGCTCATTCATTAATTTTTGCACCATAGGATCTGTAGTGCCTGAAAAAGAACTTTCAGCAGATGAAGAGAATTTATTTTTACTAGGGTCTTTTCTGATCTTACCTGCCAGGATAAGATCATCTTCAATCTTAGTAGCTAAATTTTGAGCCAAGGCTAGATCCATAGGGCCAGCTCGCCTCAATAGAAAACTTACTTCGGGAAGCTGTGAATTGATGAAAAAGCACTTGAGATTTTCTGGAGTGGGCTGAGCCATAGTTGGAATCCGGTTCCTCAACTTATTGAATTTAGCTATGAAATCCCTCATGGGTTCCTAAGATTCTTTTTTCATGTGTTAGCTAAGCTAACAAAGCATGTGCATCTTCAACAAGTTTAAAGCTGGCTTCGAATTTGGATTTGAGTGTATCCCAGTCAATTACTAACCTGGCCTACAGGTGATAGAACCAATCCACGGCAGCTCCTTGCAGGGTTTCCATGAAGAGTCTCACTGCTACGTCTTCAAATTCGACACCAATTATGCCACATGCTATGGAGAAAGCTGTAATATGCTCATCGAGATGAACCTTTTTGTCACCAAAAAACTTAGGAAATTTTTTTCTAGAATTACGAGGTAGTTCATGCAAAGGTTCAGTTTAATTAAGAGAACCAAAGGAATTTCCCCACAGGCCTTGAGCCATTATGTTAAGGCGATTAAATGGTGGGATAACAAACTTTGGTAGGGTATTTGTAAGCAGGGCCTAGTTAACCATAGGAAAAGAAGCACTGCCTTGCATTGGTAACTTGATAGGGTCAGGAGGAAAACTCCTAGACCGTTGATGGGAAGGTGGTGGAGGAAATAGATCAAAATTGCTCTGCTGTGCCAAGTCAAACACGGGGTCAAAAACACCCTTGGCTCTCTGGCTTCTTGTGTAGCTGGTGTTGCCAAGTTTTGAATGAAAAAAGAACTTAAACTACTTCAAGTTGAAGCTTGAGGCTTCAAAATGCACATTCATATTCCCCAGTGGAGTCGCCAAAAATTGTTGGGTGAATATTTTGTCATCAACTAACTGAGGACAAAATGGGTATATCAACCACAGCATAGGGATATTTACACTACAAAAAGTGTGGGTTTACCAGATCTGGATGAAGTAAATCTCTCCTCTCATTAAGGGGAGGTTCCCTATAAATATTTATGCGCTGGATATATATATATATATATATATAATTAAGCAAAAAATAACACATGGGGTGGTATAACAACATCTATCTCTCTTTTTTCAGAGATGATATATAAAGAACAAAAGGGAGAAATTCTGGTCTTTAGCTAATAACATTCCTCTCCTTTCAGGAATGGTATCAAACGGGAAGCAGAAAATCACCTAAAGTAACAAAGTTCACAAGAACACTCATGTAAGCACAAAGTCTTCCATAGCCTCCTTCACTGATCTGGAACAAGCGTAACCATAGATTGAAATGAAGTACAAAGTCGCCACCTGAAACTATAAAAGATAACTGAATCACAAAGATAAAAGTAGCTCAAAGTCTATCCTCTACCTTTTAGAAATGCTATCGAATAATATAAACACACCCACTTTGCTTATTAAATCAGATAAACGATATATTACCAGGAAAAAGGACATAAAAACTATTTCCTAAATAATACAGATGATCTCAACACAAAATCTAAAATAAACCTGCTTTTCATTCATTCAAGAAAATATGATTTACAAGTTTGAGCACAAAGTCTCAAAAATTGCTTCAATTTCGGCAGAGTGTTTGCTCTTAGTTTTTCCAAGATCCATTTACAAAAGAGGTCTCCACTATATATAGGGAGAAAATCCTCAAAAACTAGAAAGTAATAAAATACATAAATATCTTGGTCAAAGATGACTCATCTTTGACTTTGAGATATTTTTCCAAACTTTTTACATGTAATTACATATTACAAAATTGCATGCACTTTTCACAAAAAAAATGCATAAGGAAAGAAGAGATAAGAGAGAAAATAATTTCAGTTCTTGCTACCAGATTTCTTCATATGAGCATCATACATAGCAATGGATGCCTGAATTCCTATGCTGTTTGGCTCAACTGTGTTCTTAGAGATGACTCTGGCTATGATCAAGGCATCTTTCAATGCTGTGATGGCCTTAACATGACCAGTTAACCTAGATTTTAGATTATCCAGAGTCAGCTGAGTATCTAAGATATTGTCCACCGAGGTCATTGAGAAGGCCTTTTCTTCAAAATCTCTCTGAATCATCCCTTTGAAACTCTAAATCATTTCTTCTACAGAGAGAAATTGATTATCCCTCAAACTTAGGTTGTAGGGTAGTTCTTCTAGTTTATTGAGTAGGCCCGTGTCGCTCTTCTCGCTAGCATCTCTGGAAGCTTTGAGATCCTTGATTAAGTCCTTGAGTACCTAGATTCTGAAGATCAGTAACTTCTTGATCTCAACGTAAGAGTCTTTGCTGGAGATGACACTGATAGATATCAAGGTGCTCTTCTTCAAATCTTTCATCTCCCTCCATTTACTAAGATCCTTCTCTGAACTATCAACCTCCTAAGAGATAAGAGAGAGAAGGTCATCTAATTTAGCCCTCACCTTCTTCATCTTGTCTGTTTTCTCCACAACCTCTGCAAGCAAGGAAACTCCTTGAGTATGCATTTTGTCAATATAATCCTCTAGGACTTTCCCCTTCAAGTAAGTTTTCTCTACCTTTTGAATGATAGGGTCATCTATGGAGAAGGCCTCTTGAGTTGCCACTTCAGGGGGAAGAGTGAACCTCCTTATTACTACCATTAGCTGCTCTGTCTCAACCTTGTAATAATCTTTCATTTCCTTTTATCAGTCAAACTTCTAGACCATGATGTCCATAGCAGACTGAAGGTCACTTTTCACACCTTCGTGAGTAACTTTGCCAAGTTCAACATGAGAGATGGTATAGCTGCTCATTTCAAAACCCTCAAGGGTTGCATCTTGTGGAGGCTTGACAATTTCTAGAAATTTTTGTCCCTTTTCTTTGACCAATTTGGAGAGGATCCTTGGCCTCTTAGGAGCCTTAGCTTTCACCGGCACTATTTTGCCAAAGTCAAAGTCATCTAGAGAGATGGCTAACTTCTTCCTTTTGGGTGTGAATGATGAAATCCAAGGCAGGAGAGAAGAAATACATGTCGTGGCAATGGTTCCCTTAACTGGTGTTACTATGATAGCTTCTACACTGCTAGTGGTGACAGTGGTCACAGTTAGAGTAACAGGCGAAACTGTACCAACTACTAATTCTGGCTCTTGGGTAAAACTTTCCCCCAGATTGAAAGAGGGAGATGACAAACTTGGAATGGACCCAGAGGAGTGAGGAGTACCTGTAAAAGTGCCCTAAGGATCACAAAATATAACCCTGGAAGGAGAGGTGGCTCCAGAAAAGGGAACACTGATAGGAGAGAGAGGAGAAGGAGAAGCCACAGGAGATTGAGGTAGAGAAGGGGAAACGCTCTTGAGCGATTGTGCTACTTCTTGTAAAGGTGGAGGTTCAATGCTTGGCTGTCCTATCGGCTAGTCATCTATTTTTATTGGCTGAGTTGCCTGTGTTTGAGGGCTCTGTTCTTTAATTCCTTTAGCTGCCACTTCAGGCTCTTCAATAGTCTTTGGCTTTTTGGAATCAAAGATGATTCTAGGCTTGTGAGGCCTAGAAGGGGAGGGAACATCACCTTTGTTCTTGGTCCTATTCTCTACCTTCCTCTTCAACTCTACTTGGTACTTAGCCTCTGATCCTGTGATAAATTCCTTTAGGATGATCCCTTTGGTTGCTAACCAATCATTGGTGTTAGCCAATATTGGTTCAAATCTTTTTCTTAGAGAAGTTAGTTCCTTTTGAGACCATTGAGTTGGAGGAAGAGGGGAGCCAGCAACCTTTTCAGCTAGGTATCTACTATTGATAATGTTCCCATCATTGACTAGATTAGAGGGGATCTCTGCAAGCCCCAGATATTTAATTTGCTCTAGGGTCAGCTTGTAATAGTCCATCTTCGTAATCTCTTCGGCTGTCCTCAGGTCTATCCAAATGTCTTCGATCATGGGTTTGTGAAACTGAGTCTTTTGCCTGATTTTGTCCTTGACTCCCCTATATTCAAATTTATCTCTTCTCTTAAACTGCTTTAGGGTGACCATCTACATTTTTATTTCCATGACTTTGGCTTTGGCTGCTATTGTAATGGAATACCTACCAATTTCAATTGGAAACCTGAAACCTAGATTTTTCAGCTCCATTTATCTAGTTTTCATGACAACCAATTGTCGACAAAGTTCTATTATAACCAATTTGTCAGAAGGGAACTTGGGGAGTATATAGGGGTAGCCTCAAAAAAAGCCAACCCAGAGATAGAAGAAGGTGGGAAATTGCAGGAACATACACCCGTAGTCATTGACGACTATCCAAGCCTCGTTTGATACTCTCTTTTGCTCAAGCTGAGGGTCGAAGAGGCATAGAAATATGGCAAAGAAGGCATCATTTACCCTTTTGAAATGATGGGTTGACCCTTGAAGTGTCAATTGGGGGTAATATGAGTAAACTAGGGTCATCTTCCTATCCCCTTCGATTGTTAGACCCAAAAAAGTTCGCATTGCGGTAGCTATGTACACAAGGTATGAAGTCATATAAAACTTGGAAGAAGTTTGTACCTTGGTTAGTTGCTCGTGGAGGGCGTTGCTGATCTACTCTCCCTAAAAGATGACCTGCTTACCTTGGAAGATGATCTTGATGAATGGGTACATCCATTCATAGAACTGTGAGGAAGATAGGAGGCCCCATCTGCTAAGAAGGGTGATTAAGTCATTGACTTATTTAATGAAATTGCTTCTAGGGAAGTTCTACAGCCATCTAGATAGACTAGACTTGGGTGCCTTTAGCCACCTATTGTTCATGACTTTCTTTGCCCTTTCAGGGTCTTTGTCGTATTCCTTCTGGGCATCAATGAAGTCAATCTTGGTTACTTCAGTATCTGGAGGGCACATGAAGACTTTGTTGATAAATTTGAGATCCAGCCGAATTACCACATTACCATTGGCATCTGAGACTGACCTTGTCTCCTTGTTGTAGAAGTTAGCACATTAGAGGACAAACTCGATATGATGTGCTGCTATTAGGAAAGTGGCAACCAAGTGGATGTTGCTTTCAACGATTCTCTTTATTTTGGTGCTTGGGCTCATCGCCTTCGTTTGAGGCATGAACTCGGCCATATCTATGTGGCCAATTTCAGTGTCCTGGATGTCGTCGACATTGGAGGTGATCAAAGTAAGTGGGAAGATGCCCTGGTATTTTTACTTCATCATTTTTTCCTTTTTTGGAGATGTTTCTAACATTGGAACTGGTCTCGATTGAATGGGCGTCAATGAGCAAGAGTTCTCTGATTGTACTGCAATCATGATTACAAAATTAGGGGAGAGGGGAGGAATTGGGGAAAACACATTTTAAGTGATCATGGTCAATGGAAGTCAATTAAAAAGGCTAGGTCAAAAAAAGAGGCAAAAAATGAGGAAGAAAAAGAAAGGAAGGGAAAGGGCAAAAAATCCTCCAGAGTCAGAAAAATCTGGAGGATAAATGCATGGGCAGTGAAATTTGCCGCCCATGCAGAATGGCCTGCACAGGTGGTGAAATTCACTGCCCATACGTATCAGGAGAGAAACATGTAGGGGCGGTGAAAATTGCCACCCCTGCATGTCAAAAAAAAGGGCAGGGGCGGTGAAATTCGCCGCCCATACAGGGTTGGCTTGCAGAGGCGGAAAATTTTGTCACCCTTATAGGTTGGGGAAGGAAATGTAGGGGCAGCAAAAATCACCACCCCTGCACATGGGATACATCAGAGGAGAGTGCGTGGGCGGTGAAATTCATCGCCCCTGCTGAAAAATCAAAAAGATGGCCGAGGTACGAGTGGCGATTTTTGCCGTCCATGTAGGGTTTGGTGTTGAAAAACCATGGGTAAGAGGAGGCACAGCGAAAACCACCCTAGGAGTTTAGAGAGGAAAAGCCACATGTAGGATGGAGGGAAAGAAGAAAAATAAGAACAAAAACTTTAAACAACCTTCAAAACTAAAATGCAGGGAAGAAAGAGGAAAGCAATGAAAAGAAATGTTAAAAACAGGACCAACTTGGAAAGTTTCACATGCCACAGGCTCAAATCCATGAAAATGCACCTCAAATCAGTCGTCAGATGGTCCAGACATAGAAGGCAGGAGGAGAGGAGGAAGCAATGAGAGAAAAAGAGCTCCAAACTGGATTATATGGGGTGAAAAACACCCCAAACCACTTGCCGTGCATGGCAATAAATGCCATGCATGGAAATCGAGGCATGCATGGGTGGCAAATTTTGCCACCCTTGCATGTTTGATTTAGTTTAGATGCATGGGCAGAAAAAATTTCTGCCCTTACAGGTCAAGATGTAGGGGCAGCAAAATTTACCGCCCTTGCAAGAAAATGTAGGGGCAGCAAAATTTGCCACCCTTGCATTTGCAAAGGTTTAAAATGCACTGGCGGAAAAATTTGACGCCCATGTGCGAAAATGGAAGAAAATGCCAACTCTAGAAGAGGCAGTCTAGGGGAGGGGTTTTCTTGGTCAAAATGAGATCGTAACTACTCTCACGTTCTTAGGCCAAGATGAGAATGAATTCAAAACCCATCTCAAAAACAAACTTAGAGAGACAAAAGATGAAACGGACAAGTTTCGTAGGGGGTGTTCCCAAAAATGGGCTAATCTGATTTTGGAAACAACACATATAATAAAATTATCTATCTTTAACCTCCATCCATTTATCAACTTTTACATAGGCAACTCTGACTGTTATAACAAATCTCCAAGAAATAAGGCCTTTTTTGGAGGGTCTACTCACTCCCCTGATAAAAAAATAACACTTGGAGGTGCCTACGAGATTTTAATACAACCTTTAATCCATTAAGTATTCAATCTAAACCATTCTAGGTTTTTTTTATCAAGATATTTCTCATCAAGTCAATGTTAGGGTTTTAGAGAGGGTTAACACTATTTCTGGTGTTAACAATTGTTCATAAAGATTAGCCCCTCATTCCAAAAAATAATGCTTGTAAATTTGAGATAGGATCCTTCACCATATATAATTAATTTATTATGTTCTCATGAAGATGTTACACATGCCAATGAGTACTTAAAATTTCTTTTTGGGTTGAAATTCCTTCATTCTGTGCACACAAGAAACCTTAAAACACTTTTTCTTGCCTTAACCTTCAATTTTTTGACCTAAAAATTGGTCAACATACTTGAAAAAACATGACAACTTTTTAAACACTCAATTTCTCATTCTTATCTTGAAATATGAAACTCATATCTTATTTGGCCACCATCTCTCTCTTTTCTCTCTAGGATTTGACTTGCAAGTCACATTAGGCCTTGAAACTGATCTTAAAGCCTATTTAAATGCACTCTCCACCTCACTAACATGATCAAAAAACATCTCACATGATAAAACACTTATTTCATCCTTAACATGCTTTGATAATATCTCATGACATCTTATTAGGTCAGGCAAGGTCTATAACTTATCTAGTTGCATGCTGGGTCTATAGGTCGTACTCTTGTAGGTTTACCTTGAAACAAACTTAAGTGATTAAATGCCTCATATGCACACTCAAAAAGCCTTATATATCTTATTATTCCTCTGTTCATCCATTTAACTAGGACACTAAGCTCATATCTTCTCTCAAGGTTCCTTTATGCTATGACTAGTGTCATGACTAGGCTTATCAAATATTTAGATCTTGACAAATGATATTTAAAACACTCTTTGATGCTTATATATCTTGTTCACATGCCTTACATATTTCATAAGCAATGTCATAATTATGTAGAAACCTCTTCATTCTCATTATGCACATGCTCATGATATGACTATACCTATTAAGATAAGGCTTCTCAAGACACTTTGTACTCAAAGATTGGTACTCAACCATGATTACCTTGACTTGACCTTAACATCCATCCTGGTAGAATTAGTAGGTTGACGTCAAATTGTCTCTCAACATAGAGATATTAGGTTCCTTTAAATTTTCTCTTGTCACATGCTTCATATCTCACAGACTACTCATTATGTATCTACACCTTGACATCAATGAAATCAACATTGATCTTGACATTTATGACATAAATCTTGACCTTGACATAAATGACAACAATTATCAATAGAAGGGAGAGTTTATCATAATAATGAAGATAAATTGATCACTCCACATATTGAAATTTCAATCTTTGATAATAATTATCAATTAATGTATCCCTCTAGAGTAGAAAATATAGGCTCACCTTCAAGGAGATATCCATTAAATCAATATTCATCTTATCTATCATAAATATCTCATGTTGATACTCAAGTAACAACCCCATCCAGTGATATTAGAAAAACAATAAGTTTTTAGGAGATATTTAAGACATCAAAGTATGCTAATAATAATTTTTCTCCTTTCTGTAGCACATGTTGGACATTATAACTTATAATAATATTGAACTATTGAGGTTAATGGCATCATCAATCCATTTATTTAATCAACTCATCAGTTGATGTCATTCAAACTAGGGCCAGTGTGCAATGGTTGTATGTAATAAGGTGTGTAATATGATGCTAATAGTTGTGTTTTGTGGGGTTTTGTAATGGATCAGCCAACTCTAAATTTATAATCTAATAATCCTTTAATTAAAACCTATCTAATTGTGTAAACATTCTAATACATAATTGAAATACTAAAATAAGCTCACTTGTTGATAAATAAACACTTTTGCTCTATGTTACCTTTTCATTCACTCCTATTCAATTTTTCAAGATCCTTCCCTTAGCAAAAAATTGACTTACCATCTTCCCTTATTGGTCATGTGTTTGTCTCTTAAGTCAGCTCTTTGTTTTTAAAAACAATACATCTGCCTATCATCTTATTTGAAAAATTACTATAGAATTGAACCCTTTTCATGGTTTAAGAGTTCAATGGTTCAAGAGTTGAATGGTTCAATGATTCAACATTCAATGCTTCTCAAAAATTCATGTACCCTTGGTCCCTTTATGTAATTCAACTTGTATCTTTGAACCTCCCGGTTGAACCTCATATTGAAGTTCAAAGGTTTAGAGGTTCAACATTCCCTCACTATAGTCTCATTTTCCTCAAACCCTTCCTTAAGTCAAAAACTTGTGGGAGATTTAAAGGAAATATATCTAGAACATATTATGAAGTGGAAAGTTCTAACTTTCAAAAGGTTATGAGTATTAATTACATATCAAGGTCTTATGTGAGAAATGCTTACAATTAATGCATCTGTCTGAGTTCATGTCTTATCAGGAATTTTTAGCATGAATTATTTGAGCTAGTAATTATTTGACCTGATTTAATGCATTTTTAGAGAAAGTGCAAGCCAATTGTAATAGTAAACACACAGGGTGATGCAAGAGGAGAACAACGTTGGAGGTATAAGATTTTATTACCTAGTTTGACAGTAATCTTTGATCCATTGAAGGTGAGTTTGACTTTTCCTATAGTTGATTCCATTACTTTGTTGGAAAGGAGAATCATTTTGTGTTTCTAGTGTTATTAAAGAGGTTCAAAGAATTTTCACTATATTTATTCAATCTATAACAATGAAATCTGCCTATTTTGGTTTTGAACACGATTCAAGCCTTATTTGTTCTCTTCCCAAACTTGGGATACTTCTTTACTTTAATATGATTTAGAATATTTTAAGGAGAGGGTTAAAAATCCTATGTCAACACCTATGATGGAGAAAATAGTAAAAAGTGGTTTAGTCAAAGATGTGGATTTTCCCATGGTGGTACAATGTCTTGAATTAGTTATGAAATACATGAATAGATATGACCCTCAAAATAGGTGTATCATAGCTATGAATGGCAATGTGTTACTACATGTCAATAGACAAACCTTAATGGATGTGGTGAAAATTGTTAGGATCTTAGAGTACAATTGATTACTTTTGTATAAGCAACTAAACATGGAATTGAAACCAGGAGTAATAAGTAACTAGAAATCAGAAACAACAAATAATAAGAGATACAAGAAATAAGCAATCTGTATTAAACTCTTCCAGAAGGAAATACAATGAAGAAATCTCTTTCTCCTCACACCTCGTAGATGTACAGTAATTCTCCCTCAAGAGTTCTCTCTCTCTCTCTCAATCAATTACAATCAACTCAATTACTGAATTGTCTTTCCCCCATAATTAAAATATTGCCCCATGGGTCTATTAAATATATTTCCAATTACAATAACTAGAAAAAACAAATCAAAGACTAATTTTAGTCTTTACATGCAAAATGTAACTCTAACAATTTAACTAACTATTTTCCCCAAAATTAGCAATTTTGGAAACGCACAGAAGTCGATGTCGGTCTATAGATGACCGATGCCGGCTGACCCCTAGCCGATGCCGATCAACCCCTAACTGATGTCGGTTGGTTTTGTCTGAAGATGACTGATGTCGGTTGGTTCTGACTGATGTCAGTTACTGTGTAAGCCTAGCAACCTCCACATTAGCTCATTAGTGAAGCTTTTAGCTCCACAACTCAACAATCTCCCACTTGGAGATAAACAACTGCACCTGTACCTGTACAGAAACATCTTCTAAAAATCTCTAGCTTGTTTCTCCCTCTTTAAGTCCAATCTTGAAAACCAACAAAAATTGAATGAAGATACAACTTCTCCTTTGTTACCGGCTTTGTTAACATATCAACAGGGTTCTTATCCGTATAGATCTTTTCCAGCTTCAACTGTTCATCCTCCAATACCTATCTAAAGAAGTGGTAACTAAGTTGTATATGTTTGGTTCTTGAATGAAAGGTTGAATTTTTTGCCAAATGAATTACACTTTAACTATCACTGTACAATCTGCAACTATCTTGCTCCTTTCCCAACTCCTCCATGAACTGAGTCATCTAAATCATTTCCTTGCTAGCCTCTATGACTGTAATGTATTCTACCTATATAGTAGACAAGGAAACAACCTTCTGCAACTTTGAAATCCATCTAACTATCATTCCACCAATAGTGAACACATATCTTGTGGTGCTTCTCCTACCATCCAAGTCACCTACCATATCTGAATCTACATACCCATGTAGAGAAGTGTTTGACCCTCCATAGCATAAATGCCTATTGTTGGTTCCTCTCATATATCTTAAAATCCACTGAATTACTTTCCAGTGTTCCTTTCTTGGATTGGCTAAAAACTTGCTGACAACTCCCACTACTTGGGCAATATCAGGTCTAGTACATACCATTGCACACATCAAGCTCCCAGCTACTGAAGCATATGGAATTTTACTCATGTACTCAACCTCATCATGTGATTTAGGACACTATTCTTTGCTCAACTTGAAATTTCCAGCCATAGGTGTGCTTACTGGTTTTGCATCCTGCATATTGAACCTCTCCAACACCTTATTCACATAATCCTCTTGAGACAAAATCAAACTGTGATTTTTCCTGTCTCTCTTAATACTCATGCCAAGGATTTTCTTTGCTGCTCCTAAATCCTTTATGGAAAATGTGTGAGCTAATTTTACCTTAAGCTCAGTAATTTCCTGCATGTGTGAACCTGTAATAAGCATATCATATACATATAGTAACAGGATAATATAACTACCATTATTTAATCTGTTAAAATAAACACAATGGTCAGATTGACATTTACTAAAGCCATGCTCTATCATAAACCTATCAAAATTCAAATGCCATTGTCTTGGAGCTTGCTTAAGACCATATAAGCTTTTTTTCAACCTACACACAAGTTTCTCCTTACCTTTAACCTCAAAACCTTCTAGCTGATCCATATATATCTCTTCATCCAAATCTCCATGAATAAATGTTGTCTTAACATCAAGCTGCTCAAGATGCAAATCCTCAATTGCAACTAAAGACAATACAGTCTGAATAGAAGTCATCTTTACTATAGGAGAAAAAATTTTACCAAAATCAATACCTAGTTTCTGTGCAAATCCCTTTACTACCATCCTGGCCGTATGTCTCATTTGTCCATTCTCTACTTCCTTTAACCTGTATACCCATTTTTTTTTAGTGCTTTCTTTCTAGCTGGCAACTCAACCAAATCCCACGTATGGTTCTCTTCTAAGGAATCAATTTCCTCATTCATGCCATGCTCCCACTATTTCTTAGATTCTACCTACATTGCCTCATAAATTTTTTTTAGTTCTCCACCATCAGTGAGCAACAAGTAGTATAAAGAAGGGGAATAATGAATTGGAGGTTTACTTGCCCTTTCAGAACTCTTTATGGGTATTTGAGACTCATTTATAGCTTGTTGTCCACCCAAATTTTCTTCTGGCAGTGATCGATCCCAGTCATCTTTGATCGATGCTATTCTACACCTGATCGACATCAGTTCTACCTGATTGATGCTGATTTTGACCAAACCGACGTTAGTTTCCATCTGATTGATGTTGATCTCTACTTGACTAATGTCAGTATATTTTTTTTCTATGAGTGATGATTCTTACTCGCGAGCTCATTTTGGATTATAACCTCTTCCAAATCAAGATTGCCTTGCTCAGAATTATTCAACCTCTTGAGCTGATCACTGTACATCACCTTCTCATTGAAAACTACATCACAGCTTCAAATAATTTTGTTAGTTTCTAAATTAGATAATCAAAATCCAAAATCTCCAAAACCATAACCAATGAAAGTGCACCACATAGATTTAGCATCCAACTTCTTTCTATTTTCTTTATCAATATGCATAAAAGCTTCAGAACCAAAAAATTTGAAAAATGAAAGATCTACCTTTTTACCTATCCAAACCTCTTCTATAATTTCACCATCCAGTGCAGTAGAAGGTCCTCTATTAATTAGATAAATTTTAGTATCTATAGCTTCTGCCCAAAACTGTAAGGGCAAACCAGCATGCAACCTTATACTCTGTGCATGCTCCATTATTATTCTATTCATCCTTTCAGCAACTCCATTTTGTTGAGGTGTCTTTGAAACCATCCTTTCCCTATGTATTCCACTCATAGAATAGTAACTGTTGAACTTATTACTGCAGTACTCACCACCATTTTCAGATCTAAGGTACTTCAATCTCAAACTTGTTTCATTCTCAACCAAATCTTTCCATTTCTCAAATGTGTCAAAAACATCAAATTTATTCTTTATGCAATAAACCCATACCTTTCTTATAACATCATCAATGAAAGAAACATAATACTATGATCCTCCAATAGAAGCTACCTGAGCTGGTCCCCACACATTTGTGTGAACAAGCTCCAACTTGTGCTTTTTCTTTGTTGACCTATTTTTGAGAAACCTCACTTTCTTCTAATTCCCAAAAATACAATGCTCATAGAAATTTAGACCTATGCTTTTCAAATCTGAAAGCTTACCTTTTGACTTAAAAACATTCATTCCCTTCTCACTCATGTGACCAAGCCTACAGTGCCACAACTTTGCATCTACATCTGAAGTAGATAAAACAGAAGGAGAATAATCAGTAATACAAGTAGATAAATAAAGTGTACCTACTCTCTTACCTTTTGCTAATACAAGTGCCCCCTTGGAATCTTTCCAAGATTCAGCTGTGAGAGTTACTATGCAACCCTCATCACCCAACTTTCCTATAGAAATTAGATTCCTCTTCAGGATGGGTACATGCATGACATCCTTCAACACCCATGTGTTGCCATTCTACAATTTCAGCTACACTTTTCCTTTGCCAATGATTTTACAAGGCTCATCATCCCCTAAATAAACTTTTCCAAAATCTCCATGGACATAATTATTGAAAAATTCTCTATTTGGGGTTGTATGGAAAGAGGCACCAGAATCTAAAACCCATGATTCTACTTTATTATCCAAATAAAGTATAAGAGCATCATGTGCAACAATACCTACAACTTTTGCTTCTTTATTACGTTCATGCTGATTTTCTTTGTTATCCTTCAACCAAAAATATTTATTTGCATGCCCTTTCTTTCCACAATTCCAGTAGGTTATTCTTCCATTTCTGGATTTGGATCTACTTCCCATCTTTGGCCTTGATTTCCCTTGCTTGCTCTTTTCTCTTTGCCTTCCCCTACTTTCAACACTTAAAGCATTACCTGATGTTTCCCCTGTGCTTTTCTTGTGAATTTCTTCATTCAATATTACACTAACAACATCATCAACTTTCAAGATATTTGAAGCAAATGCAGTATTACTAATTACCATTACCAAACTATGCCAACTTTTAGGTAAAGAGCATAAGATTAAGAGAGCCTTAATTTCATCATAAAAAACTATTTTGACTAAATTTAACTAATTTACTATTATATAGAAATCATTAAGATGACTAGATACAGATCCACCTTCTTGCATTTGCAAATTAAATAATTGCTTCATAAGATATACCTTATTCAAAGCTGAGGGTTTTTCATATATATTTGCCAAAGTATCCATTAACTCTAATGTTGTCTTTGCCTGTGATAAGTTGGAAATCACAGAAGCTTCCAGGCTCAACCTTATAGATCCAAGAGCATTTCTATCAAGAACATTCCATTCTTCATCTTCCATATCTATGGGCTTCCTTGAAACCCCACCCAATGGTAAATACAAATCTTTTTGATATAGATAATCTTCAATCTGCATCCTCCATAATTGATAATTCTTGCCATTGAATTTCTCCATTCTTAGTTTACTTTCTTCGACCATTGCTTTGCTCCCACTCAATCAAAAATCCCTGTGAGTGAATTCTGTAATCAACAAACACTAACATGCTATGATCCCAGTTGTTAGGATCTTAGAGTACAATTAATTACTTTTGTATAAGCAACTAAACACAAAATTGAAACTAAAAGTAATAAGTAACTAAAAATCAAAAACAACAAATAATAAGAGATACAAGAAACAACCAATCTATATTAAACTCTTCTAGAAGGAAATACAATGAAGAAATCTCTTTCTCCTCACACCTCATAGATGTACAGTAATTATCCCTCAAGAGTTATCTCTCTCTCTCAATCAATTACAATCAACTCAATTACTGAATTGTCTTTTCCCCATAATTACAATACTACCCCATGGGTCTATTAAATATATTTCCAATTACAATAATTAGAAAAAACAAATCAAAGACTAATTTTAGTCTTTACATGCAAAATGTAACTCTAACAATTTAACTAACTATTTTCCTAAAATTAGCAATTTTGGAAATGCACAGAAGTCAATGTCGGTCTACAGATGACCGATGTTGGCCGACCCCTAGCCGATGCTGATTGACCCTTAACTGATGTTAGTTGGTTCTATCTGAAGATGACTGATGCCATTCAACCACTAACTAATGTTGGCTGGTTCTGACAGATGTCAATTACTATGTAAGCCCAGCAACCTCCACATTAGCTCATTAGTGAAGCTTTTAGCTCCACAACTCAACAAAAATTCCACCCAAGGAGCCATACTCTGACCTCGGTATTACTTCCTCTTATGGTCATTTTTCATTAAAGGAAGTAAACTATAGGAGTGTAATTACTAGAAATTGGTTACTAAAATTTCAAAAAAAGGAGGTTTAAGACTACTTAGAGTATTAACTAGGGAACATATGATACAAAAAATTAAAGACATAATGGTATTGTTACATAGGGTGAAAGGCAGTTCTCAAGTATATTATTGGGAAGATTGGATCTATTTCTTCATCCAAGTGATCCTCTAAGGAGAAAAATATTTGGATTGGGCATGAATTATAGCTGAATGTTTGCATCAGGGTCTAAGTAATTATTTAGATAATAAGGAATTTTATATGTCCTCATATTTCTTCTATTGCCTAGCATCTACAAGACAATGAGGAGGATATCCTTATGCACCCTTGGTTGAGGATAGCAAAATTTATGATTATTATTCATAATTATAGATGTTAAATTTTTATGAGAATTATAGGAGAATTAATGATGTTTTTACTAGAAGAATGACTTATGAACTGATAGATAATATCAATAAGAGAATGCCCGATGAATCTATGTTGCTGATCAGTATTTATGGTAGTTTCTTTATCTAGTTTCCCAAATTTACTTATATCAGAGTTGGTGGTTTTGATGGTGAACCCGTGAAGCTACCCAGGTATGTTTTTTATCACTTTGTGTTGATAGAAGTGTGCAGGAAGTTAGCCCATATAGATAGGAAATTCCCAATGAAGAAAGAATCTGGTATATCTTTTCTTGTTGAACTTGGACACTATTTATGCTAGTCAATTTTTGATGCTTTGAATTTAGAAGTGGGCCTAAAATAGTGTAATTCTTAGTACTATAGTGCTGACCCCAATTTGACAGCAAAGGTTTTGCTCATGACAATTTGGGTTTTGGAATGGTATTTTCACACATCCCTCAAATGGAGGACTATTGGGAGGATTGTTTAGATGAATTTGAAGTAAGAAGGAGGCTTTGGTATAGGTTCTCCTCAGGGAAAATAGTTACCCTCAATTTAAATATGAATATTTATAGAATAGTTGATAATGAGGAACAGGTGATTGATCCTCAATTTGAACAAATAAAAAAATTACCTATTCCAAAAATTGATTGGAATAAAAATGAAGAGGATCAGATTGAGGTTAGAACCTTCCCAATAATAATAACTAAGAAATGGTTGAGGGACTGTAGATTGAAATAAGTTCAAAATGAAGATTCCTAACAATGTGCACTAATGGTTAAATCACCGTCTCCAATAAGCTCTTCTAATCGGCTTGTTAATATATGTGATGCAGGTACTCCAAATCCAAAAATTCTAAGGGGTCATATCATCAAAGAGTCTAAAAAATCCCTTACAACTATTCTACGTCCTTGTGCCACTAGATCAAGAACTAAAAGTAGTAAGAAGAAGCATATTTATAAAAGAATAGTTGTGGACTTAAACTTTGAAGAGGGTTCAGGAGAGGCAACAAGTGATACAATGTTTGATCTACCAATGGTAGAGGAGATTAGTGCATATCAACAAATAAAGGTTGATTTATATTCTATAGATCTGATGGTGATATCAAATATACCTTATAAATAATTGAATCTCGATATAGAAGTTTCAGTCTTTGCTCCCAAATGGTTGGAAAGTTCAATCAATGATAAAATAAAAAAAGTTCCATTTTAATTTCCATTGGAGGACATGGTTCGCAAGTGTCTAAGAAAGACTCCTAAATCTAAGAAGCTAAAAACAACATCTAGGGTGGACATTGACCCTAATATATGGAACTAGAGTGCAAAAATATCTTGGTCAACAACTGATGAGGAAGTTTAAGATCCCATAATTCAAGATTTTGCATTAAAAAAATAGATCTTGGGACTGCATCATGCAGCATGGATGAGCACCATCTTGATGCATCTACCAAAATGATAGTCAGTCATGCCTGGAAGGATGAAAAAGAAAAGAGGGAGTTGAAATAGACATTACGATCAATGGTAAAGTATATTAATGCCATTCATAATCCAAATCCATAACCTATTTCCCAACTACCTCTATCTTTTGACCCAAAATATCTGGTCAACTAGAAAATGCTAGATCAGATATAAGAATCAAAATGGTGACTAAGGTGTTTGATGATTGGTTGGATGGCATTATCTAGAAGGGTATGAAATACATTAAGGAATTGAAGAATATATATGATGAGACTATGGCTACCATCGAGGATTTGAAAACATAGAATGTTTCATGAGAAAAAGAGAAAGGAAAATGGATGAATGTGATAAATCAAATTGGTCATCTTTAGAAGTATGGGGTCACAAATTTTTTATCTTAGAAAAAAAGATGAGTATGAATGATAATAAATTGTATGTAAATAAGAGAAATATCAAATGGAGAAACTCAGTATCCAGACAAGGACAAATTGAACTTACAAAAATGATCAAAGAAATAACTGAGTTCACTCACTCCTTACAGCATGACTTACAATGTATTGATGTAAAATATATAAAAGATGATGGGGAGCTAGAAAAGGATATCAATACTATGGCTCAATCCTTTAGAGAGAAGATTAGTTTTGTTAAATAAAATGACAGCCTATTAATTGAGGATTTCTCTCAAATTTCAAAAGTAGAATCACTTCTTCACCTTTGTGTTGATGCACTCCAAAAACATGTGGAAAAAGTGGAATTTTTTTGAAGAGATAAAGATGTTTGGAAAGCATGGGTTAAACACATTGGCATCCCTAACTTCTTAAAAATCCAAGAATTTGTTATTACACATCAAGAATGAAAGGCACAACATTTCTCCTCAATAGAACAAAGTAAATCCAAAGATTTCAATCCGCTACCCTAGTCTTGATCTTGCTTACATAATATCTTTATTCAGTTATTTAGTTGAAATTTTTTTTAAAAACTATCTTTTAATGAGCTTGTATGAAACTAAATCCCGTATGGGTCAAAGTTTGTTTTAATTCTAGGTTTAAAAGAATAGTTAATTAGGGTAACTATATATGTGTTTTTAGTTGTTAAGAACTGATATACAAGATAGTGAAGAAGATAAGAAAATTTTAGAGTTGAAATTCTTTGTTTTATAATATATGTGATGATTGTTTTAATAATTTTCATCTATGAGTGAAAATAAGAAATGATTACTGCATACTTAAATCTGTGTGTTTAAGTATTTGAAATCAGGTTTTTATGTGAACTCTCCTTTCAAGTGGTAATTATTCTTTCATTGGATAACTCATCATATGTGTTTTATCTTTTTTTGGTTCAGTAATATACATATTTATATGTCTGATTATTTTTAGGATAGAATTTCTTTTTTCTATCACTAAATAATGTTATATAGAGGAAAGATACCACATTCATAGCATGGTGATGTATGAATGTTAGTTTGCCTTAAACACTTTCTAGTTAAAAGTGTGTCCGAATGATTAAAGTAGTTTAAATTCATTGAATATTTTAAATGGATTTGTACCTTAATTTAGAGAGGAATTATCCCTAATAGTTCACTCATTTGTTCTCAAAGAAAGGGTTATAGATTTAGAACAAAACATTTTTTTTAGAACAAGACAAATCTGTTAACCAATAGTTTTTGGTGAATCCACTGGGGAATCAAAGTCATTTGTTAAAAGATTAGTCACCTTATATGAAGTAATGATGGTACTTCCCCATGAAAATATAATTCATGTTCTACAACCTAATCTTTGTTTTCAAGATGAGCAAGAAGATATAATTGGTCAGTTAAACACTCTTGCATGGTGCACTCACCAAAACATTGAGGATTATAGAAGGGCCAGTGGAGTATTAGAAAAAGAAGAAGAATTGGATGATAATTTGAGATTGTTATTACTCAGACAAAGAAGGAGGAATGCAAAAAAAATAGTAAGAAATCAATCCCCTAAAGTCTAAAGAGGTCAAGAGTAGCTTAGAAACTAATATCATAAACTAGAGTCTAGAAGATATACAAGGTCTTTGAGGAGAGAAAGAGTTGAGGATCCTAACTTTCAAACACTACAAAGAATTAATTTTCCTTATATCCCTAATTCTATTAGAATAACTAGATGTATACCTCCTCACCCTCTTAGTTCTTCTACATCCTCTATCTTTCAGGCCTTAACCCTTTCTGGTACTATCATTTCCTCTGCCTTCAATTTTCTTCCAATGGCTCAACCTTGGGGAACAACTATAGGGCCTCTAAATTTAGGGGCTAACCTAAATCCTCTACCTAAAAATGCAAGGGAAAACTTACTCAATTTTAATGGAGATGGAAGATAATCACCAGATGAACATTTGAGTGATTTTGCCATAACATGTGGTGTGTTAGATGTGCAACATCAAGATGTAGTCATAAGGATTTTTTAACAAACTCTAACTGAAATTTCAGTAGAATGGTTTTATCATCTAACTAACTCTTCAATTACAAACTAGAATGATAGGAAAACTATGTTTGAAAATAGGTTTAAAATAATAAAAGAGGAACATTCCCTTCTTGCTCAATTGACTTGGCTCAAGAAAGAAATACATGAGCCTATGAGGGAATTTATAGCCAAATTCAATAGAACTGTGCACAAAATCCCAAATGCTAAAAGGATAACTCCTGAGAATTAGAAATGTTTCTTTATTAATTTTATACCTCTTGATATTAGTTTTCATCTTAGAAGAGGTGCAGTTGCTGACTTAGCAGTCGCACAAACCTTGGTACTTGGGTTAGAAGATGATCTCATTATGGCTAGAAAATTAAATAAAGAAGTCCAAGTACCTAATGCTCATCCCTCATCTTCTACAGATCTTGTGGTTCAAATATTATTTAATGATATGATTTCCTTAAAAAGACAATTGCCTAAGGTTGGTACTTCATTTCAACAACCATATCAAGATGTTGGCAGGAGAAATTCTAATCAACATGCAAATATTGGTTAGATATTGACACTTACATCATCACAACCAAGGTTAACTATTGAAGCTCCTCCTAGAAGAGGGAATATGTGTGCCTTTCATTTGACTACTGATCATGATAGAAATTATTATTATTAGGAGATGCTTAGATATGCTCAAATGGTGGCTACTCAAGATGTATTGGGAGAGATTACCAAAGAAGAAAGGAACTTTGAGGAACCTGGTGACTCTGAAATACACTTCCTAGAATATGAATCAGATTCAGAAAGAGGAGGTGAAATATTAGTTACTATTGAAGATCCTTCATGTGCTATGCTTACCAAAAGTTAGAAGAATCTGAGATTTTCTAATACTCAAGAAGTGTCTATTAAAGGTAAGGAACCTCTTATTAGAACCCCTGAAATTAATTTGAAGGCCCAAGAAGTTAAATTATTACATAGGAATGATCGTGAAACTTCTTTTAATATTATAGAATTTTGTAAGTCTATAAATATTCAAATATCTTTTGTTGAGTATCTTAAGTTGAATCCCAAAGAACTTAATAAATTGGTTAAATATGTCAAAGGTGATCCTTCAAATATTGAACCCAAAAGTCAACTAAATGTTAATATTGATTCTCCCATTGCCAAATTATTTGCTTCTCCACCTGAATCACCTAGGCATACTCCTAAATGACCATTGACTTAGCTAATGATACTTCTTATTATTAGTGTAAGATTTTATTTTTCCCTATTTATTAATTAGGGAAATTGTATTTCTTGCGCATACATGGAGTTTTCCTAAATTTGTGGGATAGGCTAGCTTATGTGGCGGTGTGTGTCATAGATGTGTCATAGGTGTCATAAGAATGTCATAAGTAACTCCCTTGATGGGAGTTACTTTTCTATTCTTAGCACCTTGTCACCACCTTTCATGGAGGAGTTACTGACTGTTTTTGGTGTGCCTTGTCCACTTTTTGTGGAGGAGTTACTTACATACTCTTCTATATGTATTCCTCACTTTGGCCATCTCATGTTAATTCAGATTTGGTTTTCTCCATTTTGTCTTGTGAAATTTATCTTCTTGTGTTATTTTCAAATTGATTTAGCATCTATGTGGTGTGAACTTGATTCATCTCATGTGATCACGCCTCCATTGAACTCGCATTATCTAGATTCTGGAAATAACTCTGATATGGTATCAGAGCTACTCTAGTAATCATGTGTCTGGTTATGCTAGTAGTTTATTTTGAAATTCTTACATTGTTTTCCTAGATTAACTTAGTTGCATTTGAGAGTTTTGGTAGAGTTTATTGAAAACTCATGCAAATCCATATGAAAATCTATTAAAATAATGACTTCTGTTGAGTTTTATTCAGATCCCACTTTATATATCTGAGTTAAAATTTGCCAAGACATCTTGATTGATCTATTGTGGCTTTAGTAAGGCAGAGGAATTTTTTTTATCATTTTGCAAAAAAAAATCTTTGCATTCTGTTTGTTGTTCTTGGTCACCACCTTTCTCTGCATTCTATTTGTGTGACTCTAGATTGAGGAAAGAGGTGAAGACTACCCAGACCAGGTGCTGCCCACTCACATCTTCAGCAGCTGCCCAGTCCTTATAGCATGCCAACTATCTACCTGGAACTCTGCACCTAGCTTCTAGTTTTCTATCTTTGCCATGCCTACCTTCAAAATAGCCATGCCTATCTTCTGCTACGCCTCAGACAGGTCGTACAACCAGTAGGTTTGTAATTGTTTTGTCTTTTCTGTTGTAAATTCTGGACTGTGTTTTATGGCGCTCCTTTCATGCTTGGCATCCCATGTGGACCCTTAGATGCTTGTCCAGTAGTTTAATTCTATCTTTTCTTTAATATTTTTAGTTAAAATTGACTTGTTAAAACAAAAATCAGTCAATTTAACTGAATATTCAGTTTTATAGACAGTTTTATATTTTTGGGGGTTTTAATTTTAACTTGTATCTTTGACCTACGAAGATGAAGGGTGAGGCCCAGGTTGGTAGGAGGCCAATTCCCCCCCCACACAAACCTCCTTTGGATTCCTCATTCCATGCCAAATCCAACTAGTGGTTGGAAGGCCACTTCCTCTCCCATAATAGGCATTTTTTTAATGTTTTAGTGTTTTTTTTGCAAAAACACAAGTTTATGGGAAAATTGTACCTTTAATATCTTGTAAATGGTAGCTTAGTTTTGGGTGCCATTTTTTGAAAAAATATTTGTAATTCAATTTTCCACAGCGTAGGCTTGTTATTTGTCAAAAAATCACTAGTTTATAAAGTGCCAAAAATTTGGGTCTCTCGAGACGCATTTTCAGCTGAGTCTGATGTCCTGTTTGCTTTAGTGTTGCACTGATTGCTCTAAGACACATTTTTGGCTAAGTCTGACGTCTTTTGAGCATGCACTTTCATATTTTGGGGGGGGGGCTCAATATTTTGGGGGAGTGTTATTACTTTTCACAACTTGCAGATCTTTGCTTTCATTCTCTTTTCTACATAATTTCACAGCTTGCAATCAACACAACTTCACCTAAAATTTAGCTAAAAATGGATTATTTTCAAATTAAACCCCTAACACCTTTCAACTATCATGAATGGAAAGTTAAAATGTCAATCATTCTTAGAAGCAAAGGGTTGTATAGGATCACCATGGGAACTGAAGTAGAACTCAACACTGATGCTAAAAAGGTCAAGTGGTACAACTGTAGTGATGAAGCCTATGGATGACTGAGCTTGTATGCATCTCCAAAACTTCTCTTCCATTTAGAATCCTCCAAGACTCCCAAGGACATATGGGATACCTTAGAACTCTTATTTGGGAAGCTTGATGAGATGAGAGGTCATGAGCTCAAAAATGAACTCATAAGTCTAAGTCTTAGTAACTTTCACATCCTACAGGACTTCTTCACTAAGTTTAAGGCCCTTATATTGCAATTGAAAGAATGCGGGATAGATAATAAAGATGATCAACTCATACTTTCTATTCTTGCAAAGTTAGGTCCAATATTTAGTCTTTGTATCCACTTTCCATGCCACAAAAAGTGCCCTTGGCACTACATGGAAAATGCCTTCTTTGGATTCATTCATTGCCGACTTGACTAGGCAGCAAGATAAGCTAATTCAGATGGACACAATGAAGTCTACTCAACCCCAAGCCTTGATATTTAGAAATGGTAAGGATAAAACTTCAACAAAGGAGAAGAAAAAAAAGAACAAGGACCAGGAGAAGAAAAAAGAAAACAACAATCCAGCTAAAAACAACACTGAGTCTTCATCCTCCAATGCTAAACCTAAGAAGGAGAAGGTTAAGTGTGCCTATTGTAAAAATATAGGGCCTGATGAACACAAATGCATGAAAAAATAAATAGATCACCTAACTCATCTTCTAGAGAAGAACAACATAGGTGTTCCTGAGTCCATCAAGCAAAATTCATCTACCCAATATTCTACTAAGGCAAAAGGCAAGGGTAAGGAGAAAGAAAAGGGAAAGGCTCTTGTAGCTACAATAGCTTCTACATCTTCATGGGTCATTGACTTGGGTGCTTATCACCACATGGGCTCTTCATTAGTTGAGTTTTCATCTTTAGAGCCTTGTAGCATGACTTCAATTAGTTTGGGTGATGACACATCAGTTTCTATTGCAGGGAGAGGGTTAGTTGAAATGGAAGGAGGAACATTCAATAATGTTCTAAGTGTTCCTTCTCTTTCAACCAATCTCCTATCAGTGTACCAAATCACTCACATTGGTCAGGGCATGAGAGTTGAGTTTTCACCAGATTCAGTGGTTATCAGGGAGTTGCATAGTTATACTACAGTGGCAGTGGGTAGGGCAAATCACCAAGCCAGGTTATACACCTTCTCACATTTTGCATCATATTATTCTCCAATAGCACTGCTGACTCATTCAGATGGAGCTAGAAAATTGTGGCATGAGCGGTTTGGCCACCTTAACTACCACTACCTTGAGCAACTTTGCAAAAATGACATGGTCATTGGCTTGCCTCGTGTCTAATTCTCAAAAGGACTTTGCGAGGGGTGTTCCCTTGGGAAGCATATCGAAGCAAAATTTGACAAAGGCAAAGCTTAGAGGGATTCACAACCTTTGGAGTTCATCCAAAGTGATGTATCAAGACCCTTTCCCAAACCATCTTTCACAAGGGCCAAGTACATCCTCACTTTCATTGATGATTTCTCTACGTACACTTGGATATATTTTCTCAAACAAAAGTCTAACGTGTTTGAAAATTTTCTAGACTTCAAGGATCTTGTTGAGAAATAGAGTGAGAAATCCATCAAGCTTCTTCAAACTGATAATGGAGGGGAGTATGTCAGCATCAGGTTTGAGCAATTTTGCACCATAGAGGGGATTGATTTGTAGTGCATAGTCACTTACAGTCCTTCACAGAATGGGGTTATAGAATGAAAAAATAGGTTATTGAAAGAATTGGGTAGCTATATGATTCACTCCAAATCCTTAGCACCATAGTATTGGGCCAAATCCATCAATTGTGCTTGCTACATTCAAAACATGGTTCCTCACAAAGCTTTGAAAGGGATAACACCCTTTGAAGCTTGGCATAAAAGGAAACCTGGTGTTGAGCACCTCAATGTTTTCAGATCCCTAGCCATGGCCTGCATTCTGAAGAAAAAATTCAAAGCTATGGAATGATAGTCCAAGCCTTACATCTTTGTAGGATATCCAGATGGTATTAAGGGATATCACCTTCTAGATCTAGTCACTCATGAGTTGTTCATTGAGAGAAGTGTCCATTTTTAGGACAGTCCTAGAGACTCAACACTTGGCACTTCTTCTCCCTCATCAAATCTACTTCTTCATGATGATTCCTCATCAGATTCAAATCAACCACAGCAGGTTCTTGAGCTAGAGACATCTTCTTCTTCTTCGAGTTCAGACAGCGAGGACAGTGATGCAGTGTCATCCACCTCTAGTCAGTCAGAGGATGAGGAGTTAGCACTTGACTCGCCCACTTTTAGGCCACTTTGGGCTAGACAAACGCTTGAGAGTGCTGGTACTTGGGTAGGAGATCCTGTAGATGACAGATGTACTAGGGGGATTTTTAGAGAGATCCACATGCCTTCTTTGCTTCCATTTTAGATCCACATACTTTTTAAGAGGCATTGGGGGTACCTGAGTGGGATAGTGCTATGGAGGAAGAATATTCTTCCTTAATCAAAAATCACACTTGGGATTTGACTTCGCTTCATAAGGAAAGAAAGATGGTTTGATGTAGGTGGATATATCAGACCAAGTTTGTAGTAGATGGGTTAGTTGATAAGTACAAGGCATGATTTGTCACCAAGGGTTTCTCACAGGTGGTAGGCATTGATTACTTAGATACCTTTTCACTCGTTACAAAGATGACTTCTATCTGACTCACCTTGGCTATTTCCACAGCACATGGTTGGGATGTGCATCAAATGGATGTGAAGAGTGCCTTTCTTCACAGAGACCTAGAGGAGGAGATCTACATGGAGCAGCCACCAAGATTTGTTCAGGATTCTTCCTTAGTATGCAAACTTATTAAATCTATCTATGGCCTCAAATAGGTCCACCAAGCCAGTATGGATTCCTTCCTTCTCATAGTGGGTTTCACTAGGTGTCATTCTAATCCCAATGTCTACTTCTTGTGGCAGGATGATTTGCTCTTGATTTTGGTTCTATATGTTGATGACCTTTTGATCACTGGGATTTCTTCATTGGCTATTATAGTGGTGAAGGTATCTCTCCAGGATAGATTTTACATGATAGACTTGGGTTTGTTGCACTACTTCCTTGGCATTAAGATTTCACAATCAAATTCAAGGATTTCTCCTGCGTAGCTTAAGTATGCTCTTGACTTATTAGCTCAGTTTCACATGGCTGATTGCAAGCCATCTCTGACTCCCTTTCTATCAGGAGTCAAGCTTGAGGTTGATTTTTCTTCACCATTGGTTGATGCCACTAGGTATCGACAACTTATTGGTAGTCTCATCTACTTGACTCACACCAGGCCTGACATTTCATATACAGTGGGACTTGTCTCCAGATTCATACAGGAACCCCATGAGCTACATTGGAAAGAAGCTAAGAGGATCTTGCATTACATAAAGGGTTCACAAAGATATGAGATTCATTACAAATTTGGCACAGAGGTTGACTTGGTTAAATATACAGATTCAGACTGGGCTGGCGATTCATAAACTTACAAGTCCACTTCTAGTTATAGTTTCTCTCTAGGTTCTAGTCCTATCAGTTGGTCTAGCAAGAAGTAGAATGCTATTGCTATATCATCCATAGAGGCAGAGTACAGGGGAGCTGTTAATGCAGTTACTGAGGCTATTTGGTGTTAGGGGATTCTTTTTGAGTTTGTCATTCCTATCAGACAGCCCACCATCATTTATTGTGACAACCAGAGTACCATTCAGATTTGCGGGAATCTAGTTTAGCACCAGTAAACCAATCACATAGAGATTCACATGCATTTCATTCGAGAGCTTATTCATAGTCAAGTCATTGAATTGATATTTTGCCAGTGTTCAGAGCAAGTTGCAGACATCTTCACCAAACCTTTCACCGAGAGCAAGTTCATTCATCTACGAGCTATTTTTTGGGTGCGGTCCACATCTGCAGTAGCATCATCTTCAGGAGGGCCTTTTAGCCTCTTTTTTTCTTTTATGTCTCTCTTTTGGGGGGGAGTTTTTTCCTACAAGTTTTCTCCTTTTCTCTATCTTATGGAAGATTGCATTTTTACATGGGTACCTCATCAGGCCTATTTGTTGGGACCCATTTTATATTTCCACACTGCCCACCTAAGCTGCGCTTATGGGGGGTATTAGTGTAGGTTTTTATTTTTTCCTATTTATTAATTAGGGAAATTGTATTTATTGTGCATACATGGAGTTTTCCTACATTTTTGGGATAGGCTAGCTTATGTGGAGGTGTGTGTCATAGATGTGTCATTGGTGTCATAAGAATGTCATAAGTAACTCCTTTGATGGGAGTTACTTCTCTATTCTTAGCACCTTGTCACCACCTTTCATGGAGGAGTTATTGACTATTCTTGGTGTGACTTGTCCACCTTTTGTGGAGGAGTTACTTACGTACTCTCCTATGTGTATTCCTCACTTTGGCCATCTCATGTTAATTTAGATTTAGTTTTCTCCATTTTGTCTTGTGCAATTTATCTTCTTGTGTTATTTTCAAATTGCTTTAGCATCCATGTGGTGTGCACTTGCTTCATCTCATGTGATCACGTCTCCATTGCACTCACATTATCTGGATTCTGGAAACAACTTTGATACTTATATGGTTGATATGAAACCCAACCCATTTTATGTTTCTTTATTCATAAATGGCCATAAACTTAGTAATTATTGTAGACACCTATAAAGTGTCAACCCCCCTTGGTCCCTTCTAAAACATTAACACTCCTAACCCACACTTGCACACATTAATTTAAAAACTTATTTTAAATTAATTACCTCACCTACACCTCACCTAGACACCTTGCCCTAAGACCATTTCTTCATCCATGAGTCACCCTGAGACTAGGTCTTTCAAACTCTAACCACCCATGACCTATTCTTACTCCATCCTAACTCCCTAACTAACTCCCGTGCCTTATAAGCCTTTTTTTTTACCGTTCTCCAATGGCAAAGGCACTTGGCAGGTGGAGAAATGGGAAAAGGGCTAAAAATAGCCCCTTTTACCTATTTTCCATCCACTAACGTCAGTCAGCCATCGGCTGACATCGACAGTCCCATGCCGTCACTAGCGGAATCACCGACGTCAGTTATATAAGCCCAAGCTCTAACATTGACCTGCCCCCCCCCCCCGACCCCTGCCTTTTTTCAAATTGACATGCACACTCTGAGTCTTGAGGCTCCAAAACTCAACTATCTTCTCCTAGCTACCAAATCTCTACACAAGTGATTTTAGACATTGGATTGAAACATTATACAAAGACCTCAACAATAGCCACAATGAGAACAAGCATTCTGACACCTTTGGTTCTTCACCTAAGAGAGCTAAGTACTCTAATTCTTATTTCAGCATTTTAGAATACATTGGTAATTAGTTTCCATTTGTTATTTCTAAATACTATTGAGAGGCCCGACTTCTTCCATGGAGGGGCTAAAAGGCCTTCCCCTTATTCTTACCTTCTCTTCACACCTATCTTCTACCTTTACCCTTCCTCAAAACTCATTAACCTTCACTCGCAACCTTGCACAAACCTCCAAACTTTTAGATACTCCTCTATCCATCACAGGAATACCTTGAAAGCCATTAAAAGACCAACTGCCCCTATCGACATTGGCAACTTGACCAACATCGGCACCATTTATAGACTAACCTCAGTGGACCTACCGACGTCGACGACTGTGACACACAGACTGTGAAGAATAGGGACATGTTATCTTTCTCTTTCTTAGTCTTTTATCATTTCTTTTTATACAAAAATCTTTTCTTTAAATAGTGGACTATCATCCTTCAAGGAGATTTACGCTTTTGGGACTGAGCGCATAGCTTGGCAGTCCACCATATCGTCTTCTAACATCTTCTTTGTTTAAGTTTCTTTTTTATTGCAGGTGTTTCCTCCACAGCCAAAGAGGAGCTCCCAAAAAGCTTGGATACAGTGTGCACTTAATCCGGGTAATGTCAAACCCACAACTCTTAACCTTTATTTCTTCCTCTTTTAAATACAAGTAGAAAAAATATGGAAAAACATTCTAGCATGCCCAGTGGGACCCTTGGAGTTTCCCTTGGGTTCATTCTTCTTCTTTTAAAAAATCAAACTTTCATATAGATGCATTAGGGAAAATATTCTCTTCTTGCATCCCCTCTTTTATCTTTTTGTTTCAAAAAGAAACCATTAGCAGAAGTTAAAAAGAACATCTCTTTTTCTTCTTGTTACCTCTTGCATGCATCATAGAGTAGTGAAAAAACTCATACTCTTTACCTCTTCTCTACTTGTTTGCATTTGAACATCATATTTCAATTTGGGTTAAAAACTACTGCATTTCATTCTTGCTTGGATGCATACTTAGCCCACTTAGTAATTAAATCATTATGAATAAAATTGTAGTGCACAAATGTTACACAACCAAACCACAATCACTTAAAATCAAACACTTAAACTTACTTGAGACAAGGCCTGTCTAGGCTTTCTTCACCTAGCAGATACTTTACCTCACCCGATGATCCTACTTGGAATTCACTACCAAGAGGAGGACCCACTCTGTTCTCTGGCTAAGCGGCCCAGCTTGGCTTTAGGCTCGTGAAGTGAGGGGAGAAAGACCCTAGCACCAAGCCACGTACTGACCCTAATACAGATATTTTTGAGCACCATAATACAACCTGAAACCAGACATAGACTTCCTCTCTAAGACCTATTTTACAAGCCCAACTCCCAACATATTCTCTTAAGGCATAAGCCACCATGACTTTAAAACTTATTCCTAGGAATTTAACGTTTTAGAGGTTGCTTGCCTAATCATCTATTCTACTATTTTTATCTGAGTGTTTGAGCTAGTAAGGTCATACCATTCTGAAGTCTAAAACAACTTAGAATATCTTCTTCTTTCAAAACTATCAATTTTCTTTATTTTTGGAGTTACACAGAAACTGACATCAGTTTCTCCACCGATGTCGGCAACATTTTATAACCGATATCGGTTAGACAACCAAAATTAGTCACTATCAAAAAATAAATAAAAATTCCAGACAACAAGCTTAAAACCCAAATTTCTTGTTGTTTAACACAAACTCTAGTTTTTTGAAACTCAAATACATAATTTTTGAAACTTGAACCCCTTTCACCTTGATGGTCCTGACACGCAGTCAAGTCAAATCTCTTGTTGACCACGCGAGTCAACAGCCACTCCCACCTTCACATTTCATGCCAAGTCATCTAATAGAGTATACTTCAGACACCGAGCATACTCTAATCCAACCTACTCTCGATCAACCTCCTATTGTTCCCAAAAGGGATCAAGATTTTGAGAGATTCCTTGACCATAATGTCAAGGCTCTCCAACATTATCTCACTAGAAGCCAAATGTGAGATCCTATTGGTAACCTATTTATGGGATGCCAACTTCTTTGGTTGAAGTGGCAATGATATCAATAGCGTCTGCTACCCAACCTATGGTCACTCAGGCCACTACCCTGACCAATAACCCAACCATGGCCAATGTTCAAGATTTGGCCTCCCCTTCTATCCTTTTTGGCCCTACCTCCATTGAGGTTTCTATACCCCCTAAACTGCAAACAATTCAACCAAGTTTGACACCTTTCCAAAACTTGATTATCTCTATCCCATCCACTCTTTCACCTATAAACATGAGAGTGACCACTTATCCTTTCACTAGTGTCACCGCCATTCAACCACCCTTGGTGGCATCTAGTCAAGTTGTGCTCTCTAACTTCACGCTACAAGCCCTCATGGCCTCAACATTGGCCTTTATGACGAATTATCAGTATGTTTCACCTATGCAAATACAACCAAGTATGTCATACGCCCCTCCCAATGCCTTCCAAGTACCCTATAACTTAAGGGGTGCCCCTCATGTCAATCCATCTACTGATCTAATTAAGATGCTGATGGATAAGATGTCCAACCTTGAGACATCTATTTTAGGTTCAAGGAATGTTATTTCGTACGAACAAATATGTAACGAACCTATCCACCCTTCAGTTCCTATTCCACCATACCTTAGCCAGTGGAAACTCCCAAAATTTACTCAATTTTAGAGTAAAGAGGACCCAAAACAACATCTGTGAGCATTTAGACATGCTTGCTACCTCATAGCGCACAATGATGCGTTATTACTTCACACATTCCCCTTGTCACTTTCTGGTGCCACCCTTGATTGGTATAGCTCCATTCCCAGCCATTCCCTCTTCACCTTCACTCAACTCACTTAGCTATTCCTCGATCATTTCTCAATCAATATTACCAAGAAGGTCTCCATCACAGACCTCTATTCCATTAGACAATTTGAGGATGAGTCAATAGTGTTAGCACACCTATGGATGGACAGTTCACAAAACTGTGTTCCCAATCACATGATGAGGTTAAGTACAAGTGTATTGGACCTGAGTTTTCCCAAGCAGTGGGTGTTGTCAACAAGTTTGGAGCCAATTTGGGAAAGAAGCACTGGAGTGCACTTCAGTGGATTCTCAGGTATCTAAGAGGGACCAACAACAGGGAGTCATGCTATGCAGGGTCAAGTTCTTTTCTACATGGGTTTGTAGATGCAGATACGATAGGTTACTTGGATGATAGGAGTATCACCATAGGACATGTGTTCACTATTGGTGGATCAGTGGTTAGCTAGCTTTCAAATATGTAGATGGTTGTTGTAGTCACAGTGACTAGCAAGGATGAGAACCCTACAGGTATGTTAACTCAGTTGGGAACAAAGGAGGAGTTGAATCTTCATTCAACTTATGTTGGTCTTCAAGACTGAACTTGAATATGGATACAAGCTAGGAAACATAATTAGAGGATGTATTATTAAAGGTATATATGCAGCTGTTTATCTCCAAGTGGGAGATTGTTAGTTGTGGAGCTAAAAGCTTCACTGATGCAAACATGGAGGAGGTTGCTGAAGTTTCACAGTAACCGATGTCGATTAGGCCAACCGACATCGGTCAGAGGTGGACAAGAAGCTACTAACATTGGTTAGAGATTGGATAACGTCAGTCTTTTTTGGATAGATAGGGACCAACGTCGGTCACCTATGTGCGTGCATGAGTTTGCATGTGGTTCTAGAATTAGACTTGGTCTATTCTTGGAAGGTCCGAGTGTTTGCATGTGAAGACTAATTTAAGTCTTGAGTCTATATGTCTAATTAATTTTTTTATGGGATCTACTTAAGAGACCCATGGGCCATATTATAAACTTGAGGGATCACTGTAGAGATCCTCTAAGAGGTTGAATCATAAGGACTTACATAGGCAAGGATAAGGGTTCTTCCAGGTGTGTATGATCTAGGTTAGCAGGTGTGCAAGACCAGGTTGATCTACAGGAGTGCATGATCATGTTAGATCTACATGGTATGTAAGATCAGTTGATCTTACATGTGTAAGTATTGTCTCAACTGATCTGCAGGTGTGTGTGTGTGTGAGATCTAGTTTTGTAGGTGTGCAAAACTAGGTTGATATGTAGGTGGCAGCAAGATCAGGGAGATCAACAACATAATAAGGAGCAAGATCACTGAGATCTACTTGGAGTATGTTGTGTACTTGGACTGTTAGAGGAAATAATGGTTGTGTTGGTTGTCACTTACTGGTGGACTGGTAGTGATTGTCACTTACTGGTGGACTGGCAGTATTATTACTATTGGTGGAGGTGAACAATAGCTCTTGTGTTTGAGTTTTTTTTGTGACTGTAATTGAGAGAGGAGACTCTTGAGGGTGAATTACTATACACTTGGTGTGGGAAGCCTGAAAGGTGTGGAAGAGTGTGGAATCTCTTCATTGTATTCCTTTTGGATGAGTATTAATACAATTGTGTATTGTCTCTCATATTTTGTATTATTTCTTATTTCTAGTTACTTATTACTTCTGGTATAATTTTGTGTTTAGTTTCTTATACAAAGGTAATCGTGTGTGCTCTTAGGAGTTGGTAGGATCTTGATAAATAGCTAACTTCATTGCCTGTTGGAGAGGTTTGATCAACCAACTCTCCTTCTCACTACCTCAACCTGAGCTCATTGATCTCTTTTCAAGAGCATGTGCCAAGCACATCTCATCCACTTTGCGGGTTTAAACTTTTTGCACATTTGATGAAGCTTTCACCCTGGTCTGAAAGCTTCAACTCTGTGAAATCAAGGAAGATAGGATCAAATTGCGTAGCAAAAATACCAATGCAAAAGATAATGACCCTTATTCTTCCAAATATTCTTCTTCTCATTCCAAGTCTAAGGGATTGGCAAACGTTGTGGTCCTTAGATCATCATCTTCTACCACAACCAACCAATCTGAGCCTACCACTTCACAAAACATCACTAGACAATTCCAACAATGGTATGAATAGTGACGATACACTCCAATAGGAGAATCATATGCTTCCGTATTGGATAATTTAGTGAAGCAAGGAGTCCTCAACCTCCCTCAAATTTGACCACCTATCCAATTTGACCCTTCACAAGCCATCCCTTCATGGTATAGGTAAAATGACTTTTGTAACTATCATCGTGTCAAGGGTCATGACACAGATAATTACAAAACCCTCAAAAACATTGTTCAAGACAGGTTAGACAAAGGAGACCTTGTTTTGGATAACCCTAATGCACTGGCCAACCAAAACATGGATGTCTTTAGGCAACCATTTCCTAACCATCCCCTAAGTCAAAAAAATGTTCAGACCATGGCTGATGACCCTCAAGAATGCAACATACGCACAGTTGACATGGTCTTTCCTTTCATTCCTAACCAACCTCTCCCACAATCTGAAGAAATTGGTTAACCCATTTCTCCACCACGAGTAAAAGAGCCTATTTTACCCATACCACTCCCACGTAATGAAGTGCTCCCTTTGCCTCGCCCTCTTCCTCACGTGGATGAACCCATTTCACTTGTATCACCCCCATGACATCAAGCATCTCCTTTACCCATTCTTCTACCTCATGAGGAACCCATATTACCTATTCCTCTTGCCCCCACATTCCCTCTTCTTATACCATTGAAAGAATTTACCATTCATACCCCACGCCTTCATGTAGAAGGGGCCATCATCCCTCGACTTTACCCTTTAGAGGAGCCTTCCTCTCCTATTTATCCTCCACCAATTGAGGATATTCCTCCATCCACCCCCCTTTCACATGTAGGAGAGTCTACTTTGACCTCTCCCATATTGGAGGATGCTTTGACAATACCAACACCGGTAGCCCCACCATTATCCTTCTTATTACCAATGGAGGATCATACTTTACCCGCTCCTAGACCACATGTGGAAGGTATGATCATCCCTATGCTCTATCCACTTGAAGAACCAAATTCTTCAATTCCTTCTCCATTGAGAGAAGAACTCGCCACCTCTCCCACTTTGGCCAAGGAAGATCCAGTGATGGTTCTCTATCACCTTTGTCCCATGATCACTACATCCAACATGTTTTCACTCTCGCAATCACCCAAATCCTCCAAAGGACCGACTGTAAAGCCTCATGCAAAGTCATCTAAACCCTTCTCTCAATTGGTAGAAAACTTAGGATTTCTCCATTCTAGGAACCTAGAACATGAGGTGTTACGGGAGCAACTTAAGGCTCCTTATCCTACACATCCTGCTTCACCTTATATTGACAACCCTTCCATGACGATTTACCCCAAAGTCTCTGATGAGGATTGGGCTTCCATTTCTAAATCTTTAAAATCTCAACCTTCCATGTCTAAATGCAAACCCTTGCAAGCATCTACCATGCTGAAATAGATTAGATCTCTCATTGTTCACCCTATATCAAACCTGACTCACCCATAAGTCAAGTTAGAATTGAACCTTGCCTTGAAAAATAGTAGTCCTCGCACTAAACTAAAGAAGGCTTCTAAACCATGTCAGTATACTCCTCCCCCACCTTCACCATTACCCTCTATCTCAGGTCCACATCTTTCAACTTTGATAAGAGTGCTCCCTATTCCAAAACCTCATAAAGACAAACTGCCTCCATTACTCCCCCTACCCATTAAAAACATATTTCCTCCAAAAAATTCAACACCTCTCATCAAGAAAGTGTCATCTACACGTGTGACCACACCACCAACCAAAAAGGTGGTATGAAAAACTCCACCTATAACTCCTAAACAAAAGTTGTCAACTCCTACTACAACAACGAGCATAGACCCATTAGTGGGTTGTTATGCTTCGTTGTTATGCCAATTGTTGTAGTCTTCTAGCATCGTTCTCCTACCTATTAATCCATATCAACCTCTCAAATCAAAACCATCTTGGTTCGATGACACTCAAATCTGCTGGTATCATCACACACCTGGGCATGATACTGAGAGTTGTTGTGCCCTTAAGGTTGTCATTTGCCAACACTTAGAAAAAGACACCCTTCTCATTGTAGATTCTCCTGACTACCTTTGTGACAAAATACCAACACCATCCCATGCCTCCCAAACCTCCTCACATGAATTGGGATCCTAACGTGAGACTATGGTCCCTCTACCACCTTCTCCTCCTTTGTTTGATATCAACATAGTTAATGTGGCCACTAGGTCCCAAACCTTAAAGGATAAAGGAAAATAGCAAGTTTCTATCCCTTGGACATATCCATTCGCTAAGCCTTCTCAACCACCAAAACCCAAGATTTCTATCTTGGGCACATCTCAACCAACATCGATTGACATCAACTTTGTTGACAATATCGACTCTAGTCGACATGATGTTTGGTATAAACAACTTGTCGACTACTTGACTTATTCTATCATTCTTTCTGACCTCTCTAGTAATGGAAAGTGGGCTTTTATCAAGAGTATTTCTCGATACACCATGCTAGGGGGTCTTCTCTACAAATGAGGTCTTAACAGCCTCCTTCTCTGATGCTTAACCACCACTGAGACATCTCATACCATCAAATAAGTCCATGATGAGATTTGTGGAGGACATTTCAGTGGTAACTCAGTTGCAAAGTGCATCCTCCGTCTGGGATATTATTTGCCCACTCTTAACCAAGACTACAATAACTATGTTCGGCATTATATCAAATGCTAGCAACATGCTAACCTACTTCACATCCCTAGCCATGCCACTCTTAATCATCTTTGCATCAACCAAAATCACATCAAATGTGCCTACAACAAAAATCTGAAAGAGCGAGATTTCAAAATCAGAGATCTCATCCTTAAAGAAAACCAACATGTGACCAATATGGAAAGAAGCAAATGAGGCAAGTTTGCTCTTAATTGGCTCAGACCTTATATAATAATGCACAAGTATGGATCAGGGACTTATCATCTGTCTTCTCTTGAAGGCTGGCCAGAACTTGAGCCCCTTAATGTCTTACATATGCAACCATTCTAATGTAAACCAAGTACTCATTCACCTAATGTTTAACTTGAGCTCGTCCCTTGAGCAACCCCCATCATCCTCATTCCTATTCCTTTCAATCCTCTTTCCCTACAAAGATTAGTTAACCCTTTTTAAAGCATTAATGCTTTGTCCTAATAAAAGGGAAACCCTTAAACCTCTATATTCTAGTCCATGACTAAAAATTCAGTCAACAAAAAATCATAAAACTGGGATGCTTAACAAAATATTAAAAGGTCATAAACTATAAATGTAGACTGCTCCCTTGAAGGATAGCTACATCATTTATGTAATTAATAGACTGCTCCCTTGAAGGACAGCTATCCAAAGAAAACAAAACATACAAAGCAAAATATAGACCACTCCCTCGAAGGATGGCTATGCCCAAATTTTTCTACAAAAATAGCATCCTCTCAGAATCTTTCTGCATCGATCATCTTCACATGACCACAAAACAAAAACATCCCCAAGTAGACTTCCTACATTGATCAGTCTACCAAAAAAAATGACTGACAAATTATTAAGTCATGGACTTGCCTATAGTCGTTCTTCGGGTCACCTATAAAAGGGGCAAAGTTATCCCTGCTAAAAAGGGTTACACTATCCTCACATATCACATAATCACACCTATTACCCCTAAAATACCCAAGGGATTTTGAGCTTACTTAACGTCAAGTGATTAGGGTATTTCCCTAACAAAAAACCATTGGTCAAAAGATGTAATGCATGAATGGGACTTTTGTTTGAAAAAAACCCTATCTATGCTATCATTATGGTTCTTGTCAATGAAAGAGCAACGCGCCTTTCACTTCTTATATACCTTCGTCACATACAACCAAACCAAACCAACACATTTTCTAACCAACCCAAATCATACCAAACCAAACCAAAACATTTTCTAACCAAACCAAACCAAACCAACACATTTTATAACCACTAACACAACATCATGATTTATTTAATGCAAATATCAATTTGTGCTATATAAATTATCATAGCCCATTCACATTAGTTTCTATGGAAAACAATACACATGGAAACTATCAACCAAAAATAATTTATGTCAAGCATATACCATCACCAATATGGAAAACTGTTGAAGCATAAATAAACTCATTTCATTTTTAGCATACACCATCACCAATATGGAAAATTGCTAAAGATGAAAAACCACATAACCTATGTTACAACATACACCATCACACAATATGGAAAAGGCTCTAACATCATCATACACTCATCATTTCAAGCATATACCATCAAACATATGGGAAATGCTAAAAACACTAACATAACCAAAACAACTAACACAAAGTCACATCCATAACATGACAATATCTCAAACATCTCTTATATAAATAACTGTCAAATGAAGGTATACATCAAAAATATCTGAAATAGTATAATATATGCATGTCTCTCTCAAAATGTATGTACATCTCACATTGACATGCAGGCCGATATATATATATATATATATATATATATATATATATATACAACTCAACTAACTACAAACACCTTAAGGCTGTGGTGGTGGTCGTGGTCGCGAAGATGCCAAATCATCTCCACTCTCTGACCATCACCATCTCCAAGAACTAGAAATAGTAGCACTCAACAAATATCACTACTAAGCTAGCATCTCAGAATACCACTGGATCTATGGATACTATCTAATGGCACCCTCATAATACGTGATCTCATCTAATGCAGTATTGTACCTAGATATAGGTATAGTCTGTGGTGGACCCATCAATCCTGATGCCATGCCCTGTAGAGAACTCTGTGGCTGTGGCTGAGGTGGCTACTAAATCATTGGCTACTGCACTGGCTACTATGGTGGTGGTTGAATAGGGCCCTACCCTCTGAAACACTACCTTACCAATACCTGTGCCTGGGCTATGGCCAACTGCCCCTACAATGTAGTAACATGCCCTGTTAAGGTAGCCACCTGTGCTGTCAAAATTGTCACCTATCCCTAAAGCACTGCCACCTATGTTCATGCTACATCTCTCCTAGATGGTAGCATCTCTCTTTTTGTTGACCACCTACAGATTGAGAGGTGGTCCCCTCTAAATACCTATATAGTGACATGCCCAACAAGCTGAGTATGCCACCGTACACCCCAGATCTACCACATCTGAACCTGCGGGTATCTCCTCAAAATCTAGCTGCTCTATCTCCTCTGGCAGTGGGAGGGGTGCCTCAATATCATCCCATCTATACTATGGAAAATCAGGTGGCACATCCTATAAAAGCCCATACTGGGGCTGCACTCTCTTAGTAAGAATTCTCTCGAGCTCGCTAGCTCGCCTGCCCCTCACCCATCGTAGGCTCTAGACCCCCACCAACTACTCTTCCTGATCTCTAAATTTTAAATATACTAAGTATGGCTTCCAAATTATATCCACTAAGATCAAGGCATCCATTACCCCCTATAATAATCAATATCCCAGACGATGGCATCCACATGTGTCTGTGCCATGACCTCTTGCCACTGCCTGAAACTAACTCTGAAGTGAGCCTAGATCACTACTGTGAGGCCAAGAGGTCACATCACTATGATATGCTCATAAGCCCAATAGTGTAGGAGGTGGCCCACACATAAGCTGTACCATCACCACTGGCTGATCCCCCACAACTCCCTGTATAGTTGAGCTAAAAACACTGGAGCCCATGCAAAAATTGTCTGCTCCCCTAGCATGTCTACCAAAAACCCAATCATCCTGATCGGGAATCTCCCTCCCTCTACATCAAAAAGAGCATATACAGTGATGTCGATCATCATCAGGAAGGGTAGTCGATGCTCATCCTCATCTATAACATAAATCAGCTCATAGGAAAAACTTGTTGAATGGTAGGTTGCCTCAATAGTATGCTCCCCAAATAATGTCAACATATGAATGTCATGCTCCTCTCTCAAGCATGCATATAAATCTTCCCTATGTATCAGCAACTACAAAATCTAATACACATCCTCTACTATCACAGTCAACTCTCTAGTCAGCAGGTGAAAGGTGTTGGTGGTTTGATCCCATCGCTCGATCAATGCCACCATCAAACTGACATCCCTAGCTACTCAGCAATATTGTCGAAACCTATTGAGCACTACAGTGGCCATATGTGCCCACTCCTCCCCTGTGATGTCTCAATGCATCTGCATCAGCAATGTCAGGAGATGATCTCACAATGTCAATGTCTGCCTAGCCTGCATCCAACCAACACACATGCAACAACATTAGAAAACATTACACAAATAACTAATAACCTCTTTGACTCTTCTTCCCTTCTTGGGATAACTACATTGTCCTGAGGCCCTTAAAATAAGGGCTATGTAGGCAGCACTCAGTTGACATGGGGTCTTCTAAAGTTAGCTCAGCCATCTATTCATTCATCTACCTAATGGACTAACTACCTTGAATCCTAGGTCACTGCCAATCTTAAACTACCTCATTTTTATCCTTTTTAATCATCTAACCTTTAACCATGACCTAACTTAGTCACATCCAATCCATGACCTGCCTGATGATGGCTCTACTTAATTGACATCGGTGGCTAAAAGCGACTAATGTCGATCATTTTGACTAACATTAGTTACTTTATCGGTCGACGTCAGCGGTATCACTGATGTCGGTGACTGGTTCGGCCCTAAAATTTAGGACTTCCTTATTTTAACCCTAAACACCTCCCAAAACCCTCCTAAATCTACCTAAAACACCCTACCTAACCTACCCACCCTTCTAATATACCTTTCCCCCCGATCTATCGCTAAAAACTCAAAAAATTACAAAAACTAAAATCAAATTAAAAACCAATCCAAAATTCAAAAGACACATCCTACTTCATCTCATCATCACCGCTGAGGTGGTATAATGGGTGCCAGTGGTGGTGGTCCTCCTGCAAGGCCTCCTCCAACGTCTACCATCTCCGTCTACCCCATTTCCTCAATCTAATTGCTGGTGGCCCACTACACTCCCAAACACTGACAACCACTCCAACACTCACCCACACTCCTCACCACTCACAACCTGACACTTAGCACTACTGCCCTAGATAAACTAGAGATCTCTATCACTCAACACCTCAGAGCTCTCTTTTTCAACACTTCAAAAGTCACAAATGACTTTTGGTGGGCTGCCAATCTACTTTTGTCAGGTTTGGTAGGCCACTGATATCAGCACATTTGTGCCCTATCCCACCAACATCAGCTATTTCTACTAACATCATCATGATATGCCTTCCTACTTACCAACATCGGTGGTCTAACCGACATCGGTGACATAAAACCTGCCCAAAATCATGACCAAATAACTAGCTCTGACACTATAGAAGTCATCTTCGACTTCTCATGGGGAAATTGGATATCACATGCATCTCCCTAACCACAACAAGCAACACTTGAGATCACTTATATCTTAGCCTAACTTGACAAATGACTTTGGAGATCGCGACTATCTCCTCAAACCATGACCACTTTTGAGACAACTTTGCCTTGGTTGTTTTGATTGCATATGCTACCTCACAAATAGTTAGCAGATTGTACGTGCCCCTCACACCTATTATCAGATCATGACCAAGTTTATCCCTAATATTTGTGACATTTTCATGTTTTCTAAGAGCACTTCCTAGCCCAGATACTTGGAACATGATGACCATTGGAGCTACAACTTTGATCGATCTAACCCAATTAGCTACAACTAATAAGCTGGGGACCGGTTACTTCAATTTTAGTCCTCCTCAACCATTGAAGCTACAACTTTGATCATTTAACCCAATCAGCTACCACTAATAAGTTGGGGACTAGTTACTTTGATTTTAGTTCTCCTCAACCTTACCTGTGACAATTTGACTTGCCTATCAAGTGAAGTGGTATATGTGTAATCTCAACTATTGTAGCGTTCACACTCCAACCTCACCTTACCCATCCACTGCCTATCAAATCATCAACTGATTTTAACTTACCTTTTCTCGATTCCTGCTTTGAGGGGGAATACCTCATTCCATTCTTGGGGTAACCTACATACCTCATCCCATACCTGGGGCAACCTACATCTATTTTTGTCTTACAATTTGTCAGAACAAACCACAAGACAAAAAGGGGCAAATGTAGACACCTATATTGTGTTAACCCCCCTTGGTCCCTTCTAAAACATTAACACTCCTAACCCACACTTGAACACATTAATTTAAAAACTTACTTTAAATTAATTACCTCACCTACACCTCACCCTAAGACCATTTCTTAATCCATGAGTCACCCTGAGACCTTCCAAACTCTAACCACCCATGACCTATTCTTACTCCATCCTAACTCCCTAACTAACTCCCATGCCTTATAAGCCTTTCTTTTGACTGTTCTCCAATGGCAAAGGCACTTGGCAGGTGGAGAAATGGGTAAAGGGCTAAAAATAGCCCCTTTTACCTATTCTCCATCCACCAACATCGGTCAACTATCAGTCGACGTCAGCAGTCCCACATTGTCACCAACAGAATCACTGACGTTGATTATATAAGCCCAAGCTCTAACATTGAGCTACCCCCTATCTTTTTTCAAATTGATGTGCACACTCTGAGTCTTGAAGATCCAAAACTCAACTATCTTCTCTTGTCTACCAAAGCTCTGCACAAATGATTACAAAAATTGGATTGAAACATTGTACAAAGACCTCAACAACAGCCACAATAGGAACAAGCATTCTGACATCTCTGGTTCTTCACCTAAGAGAGCTAAGTACTCTAATTCTTATTTCAGCATTTTAGAATACATTAGTAATTAGTTTTCATTTGTTATTTCTAAATACTGTTGAGAGGCTCGACTTCTTCTATGGAGGGGCTGAAAGGCCTTCCCCTTATTCTTACCTTCTCTTCACACCTATCCTCTACCTTTACCCTTCCTCAAACCTCATTAACCTTCACTCGCAACCTTGCACAAACCTAAAAACTTTCAGAAACTCCTCTGTCCATCACAAGAATACCCTGAAAGCCATCAAAAGACCAACTGCCCCTACTGACATCGGCAACCTGACCAACATCGGCACCATTTATAGACTGACCTCAGCAAACCTACCAACATCAGTGACTGTGACACATAGACTAAAAAGAACAGGGACATCCTATCTTTCTCTTTCTTAGTCTTTTATCATTTCTTTTTATATAAAACTCTTTTCTTTAAATAGTGGACTGTCATCCCTCAAGGAGCTTTACGCTTCCAGGACTGAGCGCATAGCTTGGCAGTCCACCATATCATCTTCTAGCATCTTCTTTGTTCAAGTTTCTTTTTTATTGCAGGTTTTTCCTCCACAACCAAAGAGGAGCTCCCACAAAGCTTGGATATGGTGCGCACTTAATCTGGGTAACGTCAAACCCACAACTCTTAACCTTCGTTTCTTCCTCTTTTAAATACAAGTAGCAAAAATATAGAGAAATAATTATATTATAGACTCAAGTGCCTCTGATAATATCATGCCTTATTCTATAGCCAAAGCCCTAGGCCTATCCCTTACAAAAACATTTGGTAGGTATTACTCCATGGATGGCAAATATATTTCTTTGCTTGGGCTAATCAAAGATGCATGGGTCACCCTTGCATCCTATCCTAATAAAAAAGTGAAATTGACTATCTTGGTAGTAGATATTCTTGCTACTTATGGAATGCTATTGAGCAGGACCTTTTTCAAAGACTTAGGCGGGGAGATTAAATTAAATTGATCAAAAGCTACAATTCTAGTGGGAAAGAAAAAAGTTAAACTAGAACCTGAACCTAAATGCAAGTTTACTGTGTATCCTTCTGATGATCCTAAATCTTAGATCCTATTTGAAGAATGTGAATTTGGAAATTATTTTCTCTCTTCTGAAGACATGAAATAAGAGTCCACCCCAAAATATACTCATTTAGATGATCTATGGACCATGAAATTTGATGGTAGTTGTGCCACCATTGGTTCAAGAGTAGGGGTTGTTTTGATCGCACCTGAAGGTAAAAATTTTCCTTAATCTTTCAAGTTAGAATTTAAAAATACTAATAACACTGCAGAGTATGAGGCATTATTTCTTGGGTTAAATGAAGCCAAAGAAAAGAGGATAAAGATGCTCAAAGGAAAAAAAGATGATGAGTTGATTGTTAAATAGGTGAGAGGCATTTTATCAGTTAAAATTGAAAGATTGAGACATTATAAGAACAAGGTTTGGGATGAGATAGAATATTTTAATGCCTTTTTTATTGAGGCAATTCCAATAGATTAGAATACACAAGTGGATTCTCTAGCAGTGTTAGCTTTCCTTCTTCTCCCACACCCTAATTTCAAAAAAGATTCATATAGAATATAATTGATCTATCATCTTAATGTCCCAGATAATGCTAAGAATTATTGGAAATATTGTCATTGATGTCAAAGGTCTAGCATTATTGGTGATAAAGACCCCATTGCATTTAATGTTGTTTGTAATAAATATATCTTGGCTAATATGAGTTAATATTTATTTAATATTAATGAATATATTTTTGGTTACATATGAGACAAAAGAAGGGCCCATGGAGGAGTCAAAGAGCCATGGGATAAAGGAAAAAGAAGGATGGGATGCATTTTTCCATGAAGAGTCATCTTGGGGAATTCCAAGAGTCACCAAGTGAATACAAAATAGGAAGGGCACAATTTCTCATGAAGGGACACTTTAAGGAATACGAAAAGTCACCAAGATGAGGACAAAAGAGGGAAGGACATTTTTGGTCATGAAGGGTCACCACATGACTTTTTAAAGGCTTGAATATGAAGGGTCATACAAGTTTGGTTCCATTTTCCATGAGGATTGATGGGTCACAAAGGGGGAAGGCCAAAGGTCATTTGGAAAGCTATAAATAAAGGATTGAGAAGCCATTTGTTATATGAGAGAAAGAGGTTGATTTGAAATTGTAATATCTAGCTTAGAAGAGCAATTGTGAGAGTGAGAGAGAGGAAAGAGATGTTGTATTGATCTATCATTTATTGAGATATCAAAATTGAGAGATAGGTGTGTGGTATACACAAAGGGGTTGGTGCTCATGAATAGTAGCTAGTTTGGTGTTCGGAAAAGGGGTGTGGTGCTCCTTTGGGTTGGTGTTCACGAATAGTTGCTGGGTTAGTGCTCAACAAAGGGGTGTGGTGCTCCTACAAGCTTGTCTTGAGAATATTGTTTAGGTTGGTGCTCATTCATATACTTGAGATTGTTCTCTGTGGTTTTTCCCACATTGGGTTTCCATGTTATATCTGGTGTCTCTCTCTATCTTGTGTGGTGTTTATTGTTTGAGTTTTATTGCATATCTTGAATGATTGATTAAGTAAAATTTGGTTAAGGAAAAGATTAATAAGATATATGATATATTGATTCACCCCCCCTCAGTATATCCCATGCTTAACAATTGGTATCAAAGCAAGTTCCTTTTTTAAAAGTTTTACAGCTTGAAGGTAGATCAGGAAAGCACGATGTCTGGGTCATAGGAAGGATTTTCTACAAATAAGGCACCTTTGTTTGATGGGATGAATTATGATTTTTGGAGCATGAGAATGAAGGTTTATTTGATAGCCCTTGGATTCGATATATGGAAAGTAGTGGTGGAGGAATATGAAGAGCCACAAACATTTTCAATTACTCCAGTAGAAAAGAAGGCAAGTTATGTGAATCTGAATTTGTTAAAGTTATGCAATGTAAATCTGCTCATGAAACTTGGGTAAAACTTGAGAATATTTACAAAGGTGATGGAAAGGTTTAGCAAGCTAAGCTGCAGACTTTTAGAAGGTAGTTTGAAAGTTTGAAGATGGAAGAAGAAGAAGAAGATATAGCAAGTTATCTTTTGTGAGTTGATCAAATCGTAAATCAGATTCAAGGTCTTGGAGAAACATTGGATGAGTCAATGGTGGTGTAAAAGGTTTTGAGATCTCTACCAATGATATATGATGCAAAGGTTTTGGCAATCGAGGAGATGAATAATTTAGCCAAGCTAAAGATGGATGAGCTTCATGGTATTCTCATGGCATATGAGATGCGGACAGAACAAGATAAACCCTCAAAGAGAGAAATGGCTTTCAAGACATCAAAGAAGGAGAAAGCTAAGATTCAAGAATCAAGTGATAGTTCTAGTGATGATGAAGATGACAATGGAGCACTTTTCATTTGCAAGCCAAAAAGAGGAACATGTAAATATCAAAGAGAATTACCTTTTAAATGTTTTAATTGTGGAAAGATTGGACATTTTTTAGCTAGATGCCTAGATAAGGTTAATGATGATGAAGAAGAAAAGCCTACATACAATAATAATTTCAAAGGCAAATCTAAGAAGGGATTCGAGAAGAAGAGCCTGTATTCTAAGGATCCTAGCTCAGGTGAAGATAGTGGAGTCAGCGATTCAGAAGAAGAGATTCTATTCATGGCCATACATGGAGATGATCAAGAAGAAGAAGAGGAGGAAGCTGAAGTGAATATGGAAGGAGAGCTCATTTGTGCCTTAGAAGAGTTAGAAGCTATTCATAAGAAGAATCGAAGATTAAAGCACCAAATCAAGAAAAATGAACAAGAGTCAAAGGAAATGATTGAAGATCTACAAGCACAATTTGAAGAAGCCAAGAAGAATGAAGAAGACCTCACAACATAGTTGGAAATAGCAAGAAAAGAATGTCAAATGTATATTATTTAAATTTCCTCTTTAAAAGAAGATATTAAGAAAATAGTCAGTGATAAAGTAGTCAGTGATTCAAAATTTGAAGATAGCACTAACATTCTAAATAAGATATTGGAAAGTCAAAAAGCAAATTCAGATAAGACAGGGATCAGTTTTGAAAATTGAAAGAGCTATGTTGGACCTCTTAGACAAGAGGAAACAAAAAAGGGAGAAGTGAAGAATACATAGGACATTTCAAATAGAGAAGGCTGGAGAGAACAAAGCTACAAAAGGCATTCAGGTCAAAGATATACAGACAGGTCTTATTTTTATGGCTATTATTTTTATTGTAATGGATATGGTCATAATAAATTAGAATGTAGAAAAAGAGCTATCAATTTCAAAAATAAGGAGAAGGAAAGTCAAAGAGAGTCATAACTCGTTTGCTCCTCTATCAAGCTTTGATGAAGAGACCATAGTATGCTATAAGTACAACAACTTCAGACACATAGCTCAGTATTGTAGAAGCGTGTTTGAGTCAGTCAAGAAGGATCAGAGTTTCAAAGCTCCATTCATCAAGAAGAAGGTTCAAACATGTTCATGGCAGAAGAAACAACCTAAAGATTCTATGATGGTTCAGACAGCTCTGCATGTAAGAGGTAAAGATCAGCCATGGTTAATTGATAGCAGATGTTTGAGGCATATGACAGGTGATAAAAGTAAGTTCACAACTCTAAATAAGATCAATGGTGGTATAGTGAGATTCAAAGATAAAACCACTGCTAGGATAGCTAGAAAAGGTACTTTAAGTTTGGATTATGGTAGAACTAAGACTAAGAATGTTTTATATGTAAAAGGTCTTAAGCATAATCTATTGAGTGTTAGTCAAATATGTGATCAAGGATACACATTAAAGTTTCATAAAGAAGGTTGTGAGATTAGAAGAAAATATTCAAATGAGTTGATTGTAGATGCTCAAAGGATAGGGAACAATGTATATGTTTTGTCAGATATCTTCTCAAAGGCACGATCAAAGGATACATTCAAAGATCATCAAGAGGAGTTGGGAGTAATTTCTATTACTTCCTGCCATTGATGTTCAGCATCAATTGAGGGGGAGCTAAGTGTTATCTCCAGGTAGGGCCTTTGCCATTGATGTCAAAGGGGGAGAATAATAGGTACAAGTACAAGTGCAGAAAATAGGTACAAGGAATAGGTACAGGTTGCTATAGTAAGGGGGAGTTATTGTATGTTGTCAGATGACAATATGTGTAGGTGATAGGATGTGGTAGTTTCAGGATTGAGGTTGCCATCAATGACAAAGGGGGAGATTGTTGGAAATATTGTCATTGATGTCAAAGGTCTAGCATTATTGGTGATAAAGGCCCCATTGCATTTAATGTTGTTTGTAATAAATATATCTTGGCTAATATGAGTTAATATTTATTTAATATTAATGAATATATTTTTGGTTGCATATGAGACAAAAGAAGGGCCCATGGAGAAGTCAAAGAGCCATGGGATAAAGACAAAAGAAGGATGGGATGCATTTTCCCATGAAGAGTCATCTTGGGGAATTCCAAGAGTCACCAAGTGAAGACAAAAGAGGAAGGGCACAATTTCTCATGAAGGGACACTTTAAGGAATATGAAAAGTCACCAAGATGAGGACAAAAGAGGGAAGGACATTTTTGGTCATGAAGGGTCACCACATAAATTTTTAAAGGCTTGAATATGAAGGGCCATACAAGTTTGGTGCCATTTTCCATGAGGATTGAAGGGTCACAAAGGGGGAACGCCAAAGGTCATTTGGAAAGCTATAAATAAAGTCTTGAGAAGACATTTGTTATATGAGAGAAAGAGGTTGATTTGATATTGTAATATCTAGCTTAGAAGAGCAATTTTGAGAGATGAATATGATTTGTATTTGTTATATCTAGCTTAGAAGAGCAAAGGTGAGAGAGAGGAAAGAGATGTTATATTGATCTATCATTTGTTGAGATAGAAACATTGAGAGATAGGTGTGTGGTATACACAAAGGGGTTGGTGCTCATGAAATTGTTGTTGGGTTGGTGCTCGACAAAGGGGTTGGTGCTCCTGTGGGTTGGTGCTCACAAATAGTAGCTGGGTTGCTGCTTGATAAAGGGGTGTGGTGATCCTGTGGGTTGGTGCTCACAAATAGTTGTTGGGTTGGTGCTCAGCAAAGGGGTGTGATGCTCCTACAAACTTGGCTTGCGAATATTGTTTGGGTTGGTGCTCATTCATATACTTGAGATTGTTCTTCGTGGTTTTTCCCACATTGGGTTTTTAGGTTATATCTGGTGTCTCTCTCTATCTTGCGTGGTGTTTATTATTTGAGTTTTATTATATATATTGAATGATTGATTAAGTGGAATTTGGTTAAGGAAAAGATTAATAAGATATATGATATATTGATTCACCCGCCTCTCAGTATATCCCTTGCTTAACAAGAATTGACAAGTTTTTGAGAATGACAGGCAGATCAAAAACTTCTTGGAGAATGTTGAAATGTTCTTGGGGACTTATTTTGAAGGTTATGAATCAAAATGTAAATAATTTAGTCCTGATCCAAGGATCAATTCAAAGGATGATGTAATTTATTTAAAGGGAAACAAAGTACCCAGAGGACTAGTCTCTCTAGAACATTTATTCACTAAACAAGATGAATATACCAAAGATAAACTTGCTCACAACCCTGACAAAATAGGAGATCATGAAAAGATAAACATTGGGAGTAAGACTGATCCTAAATGGATTTCCATTGGTAGGTGTTACTCACCAGAGGAGAAAAAAAATTATTAATCTGTTGATTAGGTATAATGATGTCTTTTCTTGGTGATATGATGACCTAAAATATTTTAGGGGTGGGAAATTTCAACATCATATTCTTTTAAAAATAAATGCAATTCCATTCAAGCAAAAGTTGAGAAAATATAACCCAAATGTTGTTGAATATATCTTAAAAGAGATTGACAAAATGTTGAAATTCAAGATTATTTATCCAATTCATCACTCCACCTAGGTGGAAAATATTGTCTCAGAACACAAAAAAAATGGAGAAATAAGAATATGTGTTGATTTTAGGAATCTGAACCAAGCTAGTTTGAAAGATAATTATCTTTTACCTATGATGGATCACATTTTATAGATAGTTTCTAGATCAGAGATGATGTCCATGTTAGATGGATTCTCATGTTATAATTAAATAAGTGTAGATGTAGTTGATCAACATAAAACTACTTTTACTATACCTTGGGGAAATTTTGCTTATAACCATATGCCCTTTGGTCTGATTAATGTTGGTGCAACTTTATAATAGGTGATGAATTCATATTTTAGAGAGATTAAAGATAAAATTATTTTCATTATCTTGATGATTTGAATGTTTTCTCAAGAAGAAGAGAAGATCATTTGAAAGACCTTGAGACTATTTTACAAAGGTGTCGAAGTCATGGGATATCTCTTAATCCTAAGAAGTTAGTTTTTTGTGTAACAAAAGGTAAGTTGCTAGGACATTTAGTTTCTAAGGATGGAATCAAGATTTATCTAGAAAGGGTTAGAGCAATACAACAACTAAGTCTTCCTTCTAATGGGACTAGAGTTAAGTCTTTCTTTGGCCAGATTAATTTCCTTAGAAACTTCATTCTTGATTTTGCTAAGATTATGAAGCATATTGTGGGGATGATGAGAGAAAAACAAGCATTGAAATGGAATGAGGCTTCTAATAAAGCATTTGAAGATATTAAATAATTGATTTCAGAAACACCTACTTTGGTAAACCCTGATTTCCAAAAAGATTTTATTATTTATTGTTATGCTTCAGAACATACCCTGTCTGGTGTCTTTCTATAGAAAAATGAATTGAATGAAGAATCATCAATAGATTTTATGAGTGTTCCTCTTAAGAAACATGAACTTAAATATTATTTAACTGAGAAGCAATCTTTCGCTATGGTAAAGGATATTAAAAAATTTAGATATTACATACTACACTCTCATTCAATTGTATTTGTCCCTAGTTCAGCTATAAAAATCATTCTAACTCAACAAGATGTTGGGATGAATAAAAGAGAAACATGGGTTCCTAATATTCAAGAATATGACTTGGATATTAGGCCAACTAAATTATTTAGTGGTCAAGGCCTATGCAAATTGATTGCTGAAAGTAAAGAAGAAGAAGAAGAAGAAGAAGAACTTCCCACTGTCTTATTGGTGAGTTTACAAGATCCATGGTTCTTGAATGTCACACATTATCTTACTTATGGAGATTATCCTAGTCATTTATCCCCAAAGGATAAAAGGAATATGAAGTTAAAATTATCTAAATATGTCATCTTGAGGTGATGTCTTATACAAAAATGGACTTGATGGAACCTTTCTGAGATGTGTTGACAAAGAACAACAATGCAAGATTTTAGAAGTTTTTCATGACAAAGCTTGTTGTGGACATTTTTATTCTTTAGTCACAGCATTCAAAATCCTTAAAAAATGTTATTATTGTTTGGGCATGTTCAAAGATGCATATAGATGGGTGGCTAATTGTGAAAAATGTAAAATGTTTTTAAGAAGACCATAACTTGCAGCATTGCCTCTGAGGCCTATCGTGATTGAAAAAACTTTCAAACAATGGGGTTTAGATTTCATTAGACCTCTTTCACCACCTTCAATTGTCAAACATAGACACATTTTAACAATGATGGACTATTTTATGAAATGGGTTGAAGCAGTCCCTATGAAGAGAACCACTTCAAAATTAGTATGTAATTTTATCATAGAAAATATACTAGTACATTTTGGTGTTCCTCAAAATCTTGTGGTAGATAACGCTACCATATTTTATTTAATTAAACTTACTTCTTTTTGTTATCAGCATAGTATCTCTTTTTCTCACTCAATAGATTATTACCCTTAAGGGAATGGATAAGTTGAGTCCAGTAACAAATATCTGATAGCCATCATGAGGAAATTTGTGAGTGATAATCCTAAAGATTAGCATAAGAGGTTGTATGAAGTGCTCTAGGTTGACAAGGTAACCCCAAAAAGGGAAATAGGAATGGAACCTTTTGAGTTGGTTTATGGAATATGAGCTCAGTTATCATTACCCTTGGAATTATCTACAACCAAATTACAAAATGTCATTGAAGATCAATATTTTCAATATTCCCTAGAAATGAGAGTTATGTACATAACCAGGATCAAGAAGGAAATGAATGAACTAGTTGATCATATTATCAATCATCAAGCCAAGGTTAAGAAGATTTTTGATCAAAAATAAAGGCCCAAAAAATTCATGGAAGGAGATGAAATGTTTCTATGGGATAAGAGGAGAGAACCTAAAGGAGCACATGGAAAGTTCGATTCACTTTGGAAAGGCCCCTTCAAAATTCATCAAGTACTCAGCCCTTATTCTTTCAAATTAGAATATTGAGATGGAACTATTCTAACCCTATCCTATAATGGATAGGATCTTAAATTGTATCAACTATAAAATAGGTGTCCCTTATTTTGTACATAGTCTTTCCTTTATTGTTGTGTGTTGTTGTTTTCCTTTTCCAATTTTGGTTTGCCTTGGTTATTTTTCTTCTATTCTTGTGTTTCAGTTTATATGTAACTAAAGTTTCTAAGTTCTCTACATTTTGTTATAAAATAAACTCCCCAGTTAGAGCCAATGTTACCTTTTCATTCACTCCTATTCAATTTTTTGTGATCCTTCCCTTAGCAAAAAATTGACTTACCATCTTCCCTTATTGGTCATGTATTTATCTCTTAAGTCAGCTCTTTGTTTTGAAAAAAATACATCTCCCTATCATCTTATTTGCAAAATTACTATAGAATTGAACCCTTTCCATGGTTCAAGAGTTCAATGGTTTAATGATTCAACATTCAATGCTTCTCAAAAAGTCATGTACCCTTGGTCCCTTTGTGTAATTCAACTTGTATATTTGAACCTCCTAGTTGAACCTCATATCGAAGTCTAAAGGTTCAAAGGTTCATAGGTTCAATGTTCCCTCACTATAGTCTCATTTTACTTGAAGCCTTTTTTAAGTCAAAAACTTGCAGGAGATTTAAAAGAAATATATCTAGAACATATTAAGAAGCAAAAAGTTATAACTTTTGAAAGGTTATGAGTAATAATTACATATCAAGGTCATGTGCAAGAAATGCTTGCAATTAATGCATATATCAGAGTTCATGTCTTATCAGGCATTTTTTGGCATGAATTATTTGAGATAGTAATTATTTGAACTGATTTAATGCATTTTTCAAGAAAGTACAAGCCAAATTTAACAATAAACACACAAGGTGATGCAAGAGGAGAACAACATTAGAGGTATAAGATTTTATTGCCCTGTTTGACAGTAATCTTTGATTCATTGAAGGTGAGTTCAAATTTTCTTATAGCTGATTCCATTACTTTTTTGGAAAGGAGAATAATTTTGTGTTTATGGTGTTATTAAAGAGGTTCAAAGCATTTTCACTATATTTTTTCAATTTGTAGAAATGAAATCTACTTGTTTTGGTTTTGAAAATAGTTCAAGCCTTATTTTTTCTCTTCCCAAACTTGGGGATACTTATTTAGTTCAATAAGATTTAGAATATTTTAAGCAGAGGGTTAAAAATCCTAAGTCAACCCCTATGATGGAGAAAATAGTAGAAAGTGGTTTATTCAAAGGTACAACTTTCCCATGGTAGTATAATGTCCCAAATTAGTTCTAGAATGCATGAATAGATACAACCCTCAAAATAGGTGTATCAAAACTATGAATGGCAATGTGTTACTACATGTAATAAACAAACCCTAATGGCTTTGATGAAAATTCTACTCGAGGAGCCATACTCAGACCTCGGTATTACTTCCTCTTATGTTCATTTTTCATTAAGAATGAAAACTATAGGAGTGTAATTTCCAGAAATTGGTTACTAAAATTTCAAAAAGGAGGTTCAAGACGGCCCAAAGCATTAACTAGAGAACATATGATACTAGAAATTAAAGACATCATGGTATTGTTACACAAGGTGAAAGGTAGTTCTCAGACATTCTATTGGGGAGACTTAATGTATTTCTTCATCCAAGTGATCCTCCAAGGAGAACAATATTTGGATTGTGTAGAAATTATAGCTGAATGTTTGCTTTGGGGAATAAGGACTTTTATATGTCCTCATATATTTTATATTGCCTGGCATCTATAAGATAATGGGGAGGGTTACCTCATACACCCTTGGTTGAGGATAGCAAAATTTATGGTTATTATTCACAATTATAGATGAAAAATTGATATGAGAATTATAGGAGAGTTAATGATGTTTTTATTGGAAGAATGACTTACGAACTAGTAGATAATATCAATAAGATAATATCTAATGAAGTTATGTATTTTATAAGTATTTATAGTATTTTCTTTATCTAGTATCCCAAATTTACTTATATTAGAGTTGATGGTTTTGATGGTGAACCTGTGAAGCTACCCAAGTATGTTTTTGACTGCTTTGTGTTGATAGAAGTGTGTAAGTAGCTGGCCCATATAGATAAGAAATTCCTAATGAAGAAAAAATATAGTATATATTTTCTTATCAAACTTGAAAACTATTCATGCTAGTCAATTTTTGATTCTTTGAATTTAGAAGTGGGCCTAAAAAAGTTTAATTTTTAGTACTATAGTGCCAGATCCCAATTTTATAATAAAGGTTTTGCTCAGGACAATTTGGGTTTTGGAATAGGATTTTCACACATCCCTAAAATGGAGGACTATTGGGAGGATTGTTTAGATGAATTTGAAGTAAGAAAGAGGATTTGGTGTAGGTTATCCTTAGGGAAAATATTTAACCTCAATTTAAATATGAATATTTTTGGAATAGTTGATAATGAGGAATGGGTGATTGATCCTCAATTTGAACAAATAAAATAATTACCTATTCTAGAAATTGATTGGAATAAAAATGAAGAGGATCATATTGAGATTAGAACCCTCCTAGTAATAAGTAGAACTAAGAAATGGTTGAGGGAATGTAGATTGAAAGAAGTTAAAAATGAAGATTCCCAACAATGTGCACTAATGGCTAAATCACCACTCCAATAAGATCTTCTAATTAGCTTATTACTATCTATGATGTAGGTACTCCCAAGCTAAAAATGGGAAGGGGTCCTGTCATCAAAGAGTCTAAAAAATCCCTTATAACTATTCTACCTCCTTATGCCACTAGATCAAGAACTAAAAGTAGGAAGAAGAAGCATATTTTTTAAAGAATAGTTGTGGACTTAAAATCTGAAGAGGATTTGGGAGAGGCAACAAGTGATAAATGGTTTTATCCACTAATGATAGAGGAGATTAGTGTAAATCAACAAATAGAGGCTGCTTCAGATTCTGTAGATCTGATGGTGATATCAAATGTGCCTTCTAAACAATTGAATCCTAGTAAAGAAGTTCTAATCCTTGATCCTAAATGGGTGGAAAGTTTAATAAGTGATAAGATAAAAATAGTTCCATTTTCATTTCTATTATAGGACATGTTTATCAAGTGTCTAGGAAAGACTCCTAAATCTAAGAAGCTGAAAACAACATCTAGGGTGGACATTGCCCCTAATATAAGGAACTTGAGTGTAGAAATAGCCTGACTGACAACTGATGAGGAAGTTCAAGATCTTGCAATTCAATATTTCATAATAAAAAATAGATCTTGGGATTGCATCACATGCCATGAATGTGCACCATCTTGAAGCATCTACCAAAAAGATAGTTAGCCATGCCTGGAAGGATGAAAAAGATAAGAGGGAACTAAAATAGACCTTATGATCAATGGAAAAGTATATCGATTCCATTCATAATCCAAATCCATAACCTATTTCCCAACTACCTCTATCTTTTGACCCAAAATCTCTGGTCAACCAAAATATGCTAGATCAGATACATAAAAACAAAATGGTGACTAAGGTGTTTGATGATTGGCTGGATGGAATTATCCAAAAGGGTAAAAAATACATTAAGGAATTAAAGAATATATATATGAGACTATGGCTGCCAATGAGTATTTGAAAACATAAAATGCTTCATGGGAAAAAGAGAAAGGAAAATGGATGAATGTGATAAATCAAATTGGTGATGTTTAGAAGTATGGGGTAATTAAGTTTTTATCAGAGAAAAATTTGATGAGTCTGAATGATAATATATTGTATGTAAGAAAGAGAAATATTTAATAAACAAACTCAATATCCTGATAAGGACAAATTGAATTTACAAAAATGATCAAAGAAATAACTTAGTTCACTCAATCCTTACATCATGACTTACAATGTATTGATGTGAAATATATAAAAGATGATGGGGAGACAGAAAGGAATATATATACTATGGTTCAATCCTTTAGAGAGAAGATAAATTTTGTTAAATAAAAGGAAAACCTATAAATTAAGGATTTCTCTTAGATTTCAAAAGTAGAATCACTTTTTCACCTCTATGTTGATGCACTCCTGGAACATGTGGAAAAAGCGGTGAAATTTTGAAGAGAGAAAGATGTTTGGAAAGCATGGGTTAAACACATTGGCATCCCCAACTTCTCAAAAATCCATGAATTTTTTACTACATATCAGGAACGGAAGGTAAAATATGTCTCCTTAGAAGAACAAATCAAATCTAGAGATTCCAATTCACTGCCCCAGTCTTGATCTTGCTTATGCAATCTCTTTAATTAGTTATTCAGTAGAAATTATGTTTAAAAATTGTCTTTTAATGAGCTTGTATGAAACTAAATCTTGTATGGGTTAGTGTTTATTTTAACTCTAGGTTTAAAATAATAGTTAATTAGGGTAACTATGTATATGTTTTTAGTTGTTAAAAACTGATATACAGGATAGTGAAGAAGAAGACAAGAGAATTTTAGAGCTGAACTTCTTTGTTTTAAAATATATATGATGATTTTTTGAAGAATTTTAATCTGTGAGTGAAAAGAAGGAATGATTGTTTCATACTTAAATATGTGTGTATAAGTATTTGAAATTGGGTTTCTATGTGAACTCTCCTTTCAAGTGGTAATTATTCTTTCATTAGATAACTCATCATATGTGTTTTATATTTTGTTGGTTTAGTAATATACATATTTATATGTCTGATTATTGTTGAGGATAGAATCTATGTTCTATCACTAAATAATATTATATGGAGGAAATATACCACATTAAGAGCATGGTGATGTATGAATGTTAGTTGGCCTTAAATGCTTTCAGGTTAAAAGTGCGTTCTCATGATTAAAGTAGTTTGAATTCATTGAAGATTTTAAAGGGAGTTGTACCTTAATTCAGAGAGGAATTATCCCTGATAATTCACTCATTTTTTTTAACTTATTTGTTCTCAAATAAAGGGTTATAGATTTAGAACAAAACATTTTTTTTTAGAACATGACAAATGTATTAACCAACACTCTATAAAGAAACACTCTTGCTATAAAGAAACTACTAAACTATTGTTAACTAAACACACTTGCTTGTCAAAGAAAAACACACTTTAACCTAATTGCAAAATTGAATTCACTTGTAATGATAATGCTCTAATCTGATTGTAGAATTAAATTTAATTGTAAAGATAATGATTGAAAAGGAAATGCTAGAAAAATCATACTCAATAACTTGAAATGAACACACATAGTCTTGGAAGTTAATCAAATCACACTTAATGTTATAAACACTTTTGAAAGGGTTAAAAGACAAATAACATAAACAAACATACATACCAACAAATATTTTATCTCCTTGGGTGAGTGGGCCCTTTTTCTCCCTTAGAATATAATTTATATCAACTCCATCTTCTAGGAACATTCAAAGCTTCATTGATTTCTAAAAAGGTTAAAATATGGAAATAGATCTAACACGTACTTACTATGCTTACAATCTTCAATTATTAATTTTTATAAACATCCTTGAACACTCAAATCATTAGGAAGACATTGTTTTAAGCTTAAAATTTCCTATATGTCTCATATATCTCCTTCAAACTACAATACAGTAACAAATTGATGAACTTACTGGATCAAAACTATATTCCAACTTATTCTGAAAAATAGAAAAGGTGTCACAAGCATTTCCCATGTTTCAAGGTGGAATGTTGGGGAAAATGGTGTAATAACATGCATGGATTTTATTTGGTTACAAAATATTTCAATTATAATGTGATCTTGTTCTAGTAACCAAAAATATCACAATGTCTATAATGGTGTTTTTACAAACATTACCATGAATAATAAGACTATAAATATAATTCTATAGATGGTAAGTGTCTATATGAGTCAGAGAGTCACCCCTATACATCTTGTAAAGGTGTATATAATATTGAATATCATCCAAAATGCCCTTAAAAATCTTTGCATATGGATAGAATAACTTTGGAGGTTTATGAATGTATTTTGAGCTTGTTGGTAGTATTCTATAACTTTCATGTAGAGTCATGGAGATTACTATTCCATTTTATATCTTGACTAACAAAATCTATAGCTTACTGTTTACTCTGGAGATTAGCTGCCAAACTCTGGAGCTTCAGTAGAGTGTTCCATCATATGTGTTGAATTATTTTTTTCCTTGGGCTTAGAAAGGGTCAATGTATTCCTATGAGAACCTTAGCTCAACCTTGGTAACATTATTGCATTAGGGTATTTCAAGGAGGGTTCACTTGTCATTAAATTATAGGTAGTATGTTCAAGTGGTATACCTATATCAAGAAGTATCATAGTGGTCATCTTCTCACCCTTTTGAACTTGTGTTAATTGTACATTTTGTGTTAGCTATGTATAATATCCCATAACAAGTCTTGATGTGGTCCTAATGATCTAGTCACTCATATTGAATATGACTCAAATGTTATAGCTCATGCCCTATTGTGAACACATCTAAACATGTTGAGAACTTGTAATATATGGAAAAATCAAAGGATTAGAGCTGATATAAATAAAATGTGATGACCTTGCTTAAATCCTTGGCATGATATAAGGTATTTTATCAAATAATAAGGTAACATACAACTGATATTTCACTTGAGATCATGCATAATTGCCTTCAAAGGGTATTCACACCATGGAATGGTATTTTTATGGACCCTATGATGCCATTAAATCATTATCAAAGTAAAAATGTATTAAAATGGGTCTCATTATCACCATAATTCCATTATAAAACAATTTCATATGTAAAAGGGTCTTATTTTATAAGTCAAATGATTTTATTCACCACCAAAAGGGCCCACACATGTGAAAAATGACTTTTTTTTGAGGTACAATCAATGAGAGGGGGTGAATCAGTGATGCAAGCTATTATAAACTTTAATTGTAATCCTTTAAAAATCTTAATCAATGACCTCAAACATTCATAAAGCATACAATATGTTCATAACAATGAATAATCAAGATGATGCAAGATCACACACATAACACAAGATCTATGTGGGAAACCCTCTTGGGGAATAAAACCTATTCTCAAGCCTGTGAACACTTAGACTACTTGTTCTATAATATGATAAAAAATAAGAGACCTTTTAGTGAAGCACTAGCTTCACAAGGAGTACCCACCCCTAAGTATGAACAATCAACCACTTGTTCTAGATGTTGAGCACCCACACACTGCCTTATGAAATCAACAACTCCAAAACTCTAATTTTAAATCAATCTGATTGGAGAAACAATGTATATCACCTCTCTTTCAACTCATCACACATACTCAAACTTTCTCATACAAGAAATGCATGCAAACACACTTTTGGATCACTCTAGGCTTCTTCTCTCATCCTCAATTTGCTATGTACTTCAGTCCATCCACTGAGCACACTCCCTTTGATCTCTCTTCTTCATCTCTATCTTATGTTGTCTCAACACATTCACATTAAAGTCTAGAAACCATTACCTTGGTCTCCACTATTTACAGAGTCTTTATGAATATCAACTTTTAAGTCAGCCATAATAATTTCCTTAACCATTAATACATCTATATATCTCAAATTCATCCTCACAGGTTAGCCATAGCATTTATGGGTCACACTTAAGTAGCTACGCCTTTCAAATAGGCCTTAGTATCCCTTATAGGTCTCATGGAGACCTATTACCCTTTAAAATTTCTCTGAGCACATTAGAAACCCATGACCACTTTCAAATGTATATATCCACTCAACATGACCCTTATGACATCTTTAGGTGATTACTTCTATCAAATCACTCTTTTGCTAAATCACAAATTGCTCAAACATTATTTTGTTGCACATGAACACCGTGAATAAACATATAGTCAATTTTGAAGATCCATATATTTGAATGTATAGATCTTCAAACCTCTAACTAGGTTCTATAGATACACCTTGAAGTCCTCTTGAAAATTTCCTTTTACATCATGATCAAATTATACATATATCAAAATTTATAGCAAAAAAACTATAGACTGGTCTTTCCCTCACAAATTTGAATATTTAAATTCCAACTGTCACTAAGCAAATGTTAAACAGTAGACACTTTGATCTCATATCATGATTCCTATAAAATTTAAAAAAATACACACCATCGATCTCCTTAGAAGTATCTTGGTCTTTATCTTGTAATGCTCACCATTGATCTTCGATCTGAGCTCCTATGATTTTCCACTTGGCAGCTCTATGTACCTTCTATACATTACTATCAGTTCTTGCTTTTGTGCCAATAGGCAGTCCTACATGTTTTCTTAGTAAATTTAATTTTTGAATTAATATGAACTTTTGATATTTAATTTTCACTTATATTATTAAGACACTTGGCACCCTTGTGTGCCTTCTGAGTACCCTATAGTTTGTCCTCAAATGAGCTTTTACCACTTGGTAGCTCTGCATGCCTTCTGAGCACTCTATTGACATATTGACTTAATATGAACCATTTAACTTGGTTTGTATGATTAAAAACTCATTGTTGGATTTGTCTTGACTAATTGACCTCAGACTTCAACATAGTTAAACTTGACAATCTCTAGCCCATCATAGTCTACTAGAGCAACTTTGAAGGATTAGATCTTGAGCTAGAAAACACTTCAGGATTCCAAATCTTTAGGGTACCTTATTAGCACTATAGAAAACATCTCCATGAAATATTTTGACCTTGACTAAATTTTTTAGTACCTATAATAAATACACAAACATGTTGGTTCATTCATATTTACATGATGTGCAGTGATGGTCTGGCTTCTCTTAAGCTAGAATATAAATGTTGCTCTTTTCAAATGATCAAATGACATACCAGAGCTTCATCAAGACATCTATGGATGTTTCATAGCCTATTATTTGTCCTTATAGACATAAAAATGTGTCATATCTCTCCAAGCTATCAAACACAACCTCTTTGTCATTCATGCACTACAACCATAAGCTCTCTTTGACATCAATGACAACCTAAGACATTAATGACCATGTTCAACAATCTCCCCCTTTGTCATTTATGGAAAAATAACCTCAAAATGACTTATTACTCATTTAAACTTATTCATTCTAATCTTTATTCCCCTTTGGCATTAATGACAAAGGGTCTCTTCCTCAACATGCCAATAAACATTCCTCAACATACTAATAAGCATATTTCAACATTAAGTATGAATTCAAATACTATCTAAGATTCTCAGGATACTTACATACTTTTATGTATATGAATCAATTGTTCCCCCTTTGACATGCTCCAATCTAAATTTGAAATTCTCTGATCCTTAGGCCTAATAAACTGCTCACATAGCTTAGAAAGATTCCCATACAATCAAGATCCATCTCATGTCATTCAAGATAATTGAGTTAGATCTCCCTCAACCAAGAATGTTCTATTTATTTTTAGAAAATGAGATGACTCCCAACCTTTGTCGTAGATACTCAAATGTTGATTTTTTTAATGATTTGGTCATAATGTTTATAAGTTATTCTTTTGTAGGCACATATTCTAACTTAACATATTGATTGCTCACTTGTTCTCTCAATAAATGATGTAATAGGAATGTGTTTATTTTTTGAGTGCATGATAAGATTCATTGAGATATTAATTGTATTAATATTGTCATAGTAGATGGGATAAGCTTCTTTTTGCATTACCTTATAGTCTTCTAAGTTTTGATTCATCCATATAGCTCGAGTTTAACATGAGGTAGCAGATATATACTCAGCTTCAATATTGGATAAGGATATTGAGGCTTATTTCTTGCTTAGCCATGATACCAAACATTCACCCAAGAAGAAAACACCACCACTGGTACTCTTCTTATCATCCACACAACCAGCCCAATCTACATCAATGTATGTCTTTAGAGTGAATTTTTTGTTCATATGATAACATGAACCATATTCTATGGTGCCCTTAAGATACCTTAAGATTATTTTAACTTATTTCAAGTGAGATTCTCTATGATTAGCCTAAAATCTACCAACAAGTCCTATTTCTTGCATGATGTTAGGTCTAAAGGCAATGGAGTATAAAGACTTCCAATCATGGATTTATACAAGGTTTGATCAACCTTTGGTGAGTCATCTTGCTTACTCAATTTTAAACCTATAATCATTAGTGTGCTCATTGGCTTACACTCCATGATCTATAATTGACAATAATCAAGTTTCATAAATGTGGATGACACACTTGTAATGGATCGAAACCTTTTTCTAATAATGATTTAATAAAATAAATTTTAAAGCATTATAACATTTAAAATATACACATGGATGGAAATTCAAAAGTGAAAATAGAGACAAATTGATAGAAATACCGAACATGATTTGATAATGGAGTTTAGCTTAAAAGCTTACGTCTCTAGATCCGCTTCAATGGGTATCACTCCTATTAATTTGTCACAAAAATGCTCATAAATATTTTAGAAGTCTTATAAATCATCTCCATGGGCTTATATTTTGTCTAAAGTATACTCTCAAACCAATTTATAGATTTTGAGGCAATTTTAAAATACTTTATAACTCTCTTAACACCCTTTATACTTGGCTTTTTTACATCTAAATGTCCAAAACTTGATTTTAAATGATCCACAATAAATTTATATAGTACTTAGGCTTATGGGTACAATAGTGGGAGCCTTATCTTTTTACCAGAATTGGTAGGGTTCAAAACCCATGCCATGGGCATTGTTTACTATGCCAATATTATTATCCCACATTGGGGAGTTTTGAATGGTTTTCATCTTTTTTAAGACTCCATTTCCTCCTTTGTTGTCATCGTAATCCTTTTATTGGCTAGAGTGATAAATATAGTCAATTATTATTGTGGCATGTTCCAAACTTGGCATTGTGTCTTTGTCTTTGATGTGATCCATGGGATTTGGAACATGGCATGGAACTTTTAGTTGGAATGTTCTTGAACTCAGAATATGAGCTTGGTGGGATGGCATTCATGCTAGAATTCAAGTTGGGAATTAGGATTAGGCATGGAAGCTTTGATACTAAACATCAAACATTGAGTCCACCATGGTCAGTTTAGTGTGGACATGTTGGTGATCTCAAACTTCCACTTGGCATGGTGAATAATTATATAAAAGTGTAGTCACTAGGTGACTATTTAATAAAATTCAACCATAGAAATAGTTAGTGATGGTAATCCACATGGTGGCTTGAGGACCCACCATGTGGAACACTCTCAATTTAACACTTGTTGATGTCCAACTGGGTGCTTTATAGCTCTATGTCTATCAAAGACCAATTATAAAACCAATTATTTTTTCCCACGTGAATTGACCATCACATGTCACTGCACCATGGGTCCACGTGACTTGCTTGAACTATGCCACCTATCCTTTGTGAGACCATATGCCCTTTTTTTGCATTGTTTAGTCTAGAAACTTTAACATGTGATATCTTACACATATAGGCTCAAAATCAACCCATTCAAATTACACCAGAAAGCTCTCGATGAGATCTACATTGTGCCATTAATAAAATTAAAATTTGATGACTTCATTTTTGGAGTAAAACATATATCCTCTTGGATCAATCCATCATATCAAATTTCCTTATCATATCATTGATTTATTTAGTTAGTGAAATGAATATCCTTACATCTAGTTGGTTAATTTGCAATCCCAAAAAGAATGAAAGCTCCCCCAACATAGACATCTCAAATTTAGTCTTCATGACATCTAAAAATTATTTACTCATATTGTCATTATCAGAACCAAATATTATGTCATAAACATAGACAACTACAAGTAATTGATGAGTACCTCTAGTATTAATGTACAAATTGCTATCAGCTACCCCTATTTTGAAACCTTGACTCAAAAGATACTTGTCTAGTCTATCATGCCAAGATGTAGGAGCTTATTTAAGACCATATAAAGCCTTCTTCGATCTACACACATAGTATTGATCACTTGACAAGGAGAATCCTTCAAGGAACTCAATGTACACTTCTTATTCCAAATTTCCATTAAAAAAGGTAGATTTCACATCCATTTGGAATACCCTAGAATATTTAAAACTAGCATATGCCAAGAAGAATTTGATTACTTCCATTCTTTCCACTAGAGAAAAATTCTCATCAAAATATATCCCTTCAACTTGAGCATATCCTTTACACACTAGTCTATCTTTATTTTTGTGACCTCTCCTTTCTCATTCATCTTATTTTTGAAGACCCACTTAGTGCCTATCACATTCTTGGTTTTTGGTCTAGGAACTAGATCCCATGTTTCATTATTTACTATTTGATTAATTTATTCATCTATAACACATGTCTAACTTTCATCTTTGTTGGCTTCCAAGAATTTTTTGGGTTCAACCTTAGATAAAAAAGCTGTCTTATTGATTCTAATTTATCAACCTTCTTCTCCTAGTCTACAAACTAACATTCACATCTCCAATAACTTGGGAAAATGGATGATCCTTTTGTATTCTCCTAGAAGGGGATTTAGTATCCTATCTTAGTTCTTCCTCTTCATCATTTGATTGATCAGGTATGCTTTCATTATTTGAAATAGCATCCTTAGTAGCGTCAATTGTCTACAAGTTGGGCTTCTTGATGTCTCCTACCTCGTCAACTCTCACATTATAGCTTTCAATAACCTTGTTCAGTCTCTTATTAAAACACATATAATCATAACTTATGGAGGAAAAACCCAACAAGATGCCCTCATCAGATCATGAGTCCAATTTTCCAATATTTTCTTCATTCCTCTTGATAAAATACTTACTCTAAAACACTCTAAAGTGTTCAACATTAGCTTTCCTATTTTTTCATAGCTCATATGGATCCTTATCACCATTTTATCTAACTTGGCATCTATTTAATATATAAATAAACGTATTAGTATCCTCTTCCCAAAAACCATCTAAAATTTTGGAATCTTGAAGCATGGTTCTAGTCATCTCTTGGATAGTTTTGTTTTTCCTCTCAACTACCCCATTCTATTGGGATGTCCTAGCGATAAAGTATTACCTTCTAATTCCTTGTTCCTCACAAAATTCATCAAACTCATAAGACCAAAATTCACCTCTTATGTCTAATATTACACACTTGATTCTTGATCCTTTTTCATTTTCTACAAGAGCTTTGATTGCTTTAAATTTTCCAAAAGCTTATGATTTATCTTTAAGAAAAAATATCCAAGTCATTCTAGTGAATTCATTAATTAATAATATAAACTAGCTATTAACTTGAATGCCTTGAGTTCTCATAGGTCCACAAGGTCTGTGTGGATCAAATCCAATGGTACTATGGTAGAGTGTTCCTTAGATTTGTATCTTATTTTGACTTGCTTTCCATGAAGGCATGCTTATAAAGTGTATGAAGAATCTTAGTGATCTTAGGTATATGCCTCACTAGTCCTTTTGAACTAATCCTTAATAAATGATCAAAGTTTAGATGTCCAAGAATTTTATGCCAAAGCCACATTTCCTCTAATTGATTCATGAAGCACCTTTCTTTATTGGATTCATGGAACACATAAGTTATTATCTACCTTGTAAATGTTTGCAACTAATTTTCCAAACTTGGAACTTCTCAGTTCACATCCTTTGTCATGAAAAGTCACAACATTTCCTTATTTACACATTTGGTTAAAACTTAGAAGATTGTGTTTAATACCTTTTACATATGGAACATTTTTAGTTCTAGTATGACTATTATCCAAACTTATAGAGCCTTTTCTAACTATGCTATAAAATTTGTTTTCACCAAACCTTACTAAACCTGAATTATGGTTTTTGAGAGAAATAAACTTACTCTTGTCTCATATCATATGACCTGAGCATCCACTATCTATGTACCATTTCTTATTTTCATCCTCTTAAGTATGTAAGGAAGTTTGTACAAACATGGATTCTTATTTTGAGTCTTGCTCCTCCTTTCTTTGAATCTTGGTTTTGTCTTTCTTGAACCATTTGATGGTGTCAATAACTTGAAATTCCTTTTTCCAATAGTCCCTTTTACAATACTTGGCTATATGTCCTTTTTTATTGAAATTATAGTAGAAAACCTCATTTCTTCTTCTTGGAGAGTAAGTACAGTCCTTATATCTATGACCATATTCATTACAAGTATAACGGTGTCCATTGAAATCATAACTATGGTTGTTCATGTCAATCACCCCTTTTGTTTGATTATCAATACCCCTAGACATCTCATCCATAAATTATTTTGTAGAAATGGATTTCTACTTGTCTTTAGATAAAAGTGCATTAGTATAAGTCAAAATTTTACCTTCCAATTGATCTATTAGTTGATTAAAATTTATATCAACCACAACCTATAAATTTTTGATAGTTTCTTCTATCATTCTTGTTTGTGTTTTCACACTATCAATACTTGCAAGTATCTCATGACATATAGAGGAAATCAGGTCTGAATTTTCACTTCCTTTCATGTTATTCAATCTTTCCATCTTTTCTTTTAGATCTTTATTATATTCCCTTGAACATTTGATCTTTGATAAAGAACATATTATTTCACCTTGAATAAAAATCTCAACCTCTTTGTCTTCCATTATACCTATGATCACCTTCAATTGGTTAAACTTTCAATGATGGTCCTGCTTTGACACCAATTATTGGAAGTGAAAAATCACTGAGAGGGGGGAAAATTAGTGATGTATCTATTTCAAACTTCAATTGTAATCCTTTCAAAATCTTAATCAATGACCACAAGCATTCACAAGGCATATAAGATTTTCATAATCATGAATAATCAAGATGATGCAAGATCTTACACATAACACAATATCTATGTGGGAAACCCTCTTGGAGAATAAAACCCATTCTCAAGCCTACAAACACTTATAATACTTGTCTTATAAGATGATCACAAACATGAGACCTTTTAGTGAATCACCCACTTCACAAGGATCACTTACCCATAAATATGATTAAGTACCCACTTTTTCTAGATGTTGAGCACCCACACAACACCTTATGAAATCAATAACTCTATAAATCTGATTGTAGATTAATCTAATTGGGAAAACAATGTGTATCACCTCTCTTTCAAATAATCACACACACTCAAACTTTCTCATACAAGAAATGCATCCAAACACCCTTTTGGATCACTCTAGGATTCTTCACTCATCCTTAATCTTCTCTATACTTTAGTCCATCCATATATCACACTCCATCTAATCTTTCTTCTTTATCTCTATCTTCTTCTCTCTCAACACATACACATTCAAGTCTAGAAACCATTGCCTTGGTCTCCACTATTTATATAGTCTTTATGAATATAAACATCTATCTCAGCCATAGTACTTACCTTAACCCTTAAGACGTATATATAGCTCAAATTCATCCTCACAAGTTGGCCATAGCATCTTTGGGTCACACTTAAGTAGTTACACCTTTAAAATAGGCCTTAATAACCCTTATAGGTCTCATGGAGACCTATTACCCTTTATCACTTATCTTAGCACATTAGAAACCCAAAACCACTTTAAAATGTATATGACCACTTAAAATGACCCTTATGACACCTTTAGGTGATTACTTCCATCAAAGCACTCTTCTACTAAAGCACAAATTTCTCAAACATTATTTTGTTGCATAAGAACACCATGAATGAACATATAGTCAACTTTGGAGATCCATATATTTAAATGTATAGATATTCAAACATTTTAACTAGGTTTTATGTATGTGAATTTAATTCTTCTTAAAACTTTGCTTTTAAACCATGATCAAAATTTTCATATATTAAATGTTATAGTACAAAAACTATAGACTGATCTTTCCCTCACAAATTTGAATATTTAAATTCCAACGGTCATTGAGAAAATGTTAAACATCAAACACTTTGACCTCATCTCATGATTCTTAGAAACATTGAAAAAATATGCACCATTGATCTATTCAAAATTATCCTAGTCTTTATCTTGCAATGCTCACCATTGATCTTTGATTTGAGTTCCTGAGATTGTGTTACTTAGAAGCTCTACATGCCTTCTACACATTACTGTCAATTCTTGATTTTGTTCTTCTTAATAGTCTCACATAATTTTTGACCCCATTTAATTTTTGAATTAATAACCATCATTGATCTTTGATCTTCACTTCCATGATTAAAACACTTGGCACCCTTGTGTGCCTTATGAACACCCTACAGTTTGTCTTCGAATGAGCTTTTGCCACTTGGCATCTTCACATGCCTTCTGATCACTCTATTGAGATATTAGATTAATATTCACTATTTTTATTTATTTGTATGATTACATTCTCACCGTTGGATTTATCTTGACTAATTAACCTCAGACTTCAAAGTAGTTAAACTTGACGGTCTTTGGCCCATCACAGTTTACTAGAACAACTTTGAAGGATTATATATTGAGGTAGAAAACACTTCAAGACTCAAAATCTTTAAGTTAACTTATTGGAACTATATAAAACATCTCCATGAAATGATTTGACCTTGATTCAATTTATGAGTACCTATAATAAATGCACAAACATTTTTGTTCATTCATATTTATATGCGTGCAGTGACAATCTGGCTTATTTTAAGCTAGAATATACATGTTTATCTTTTCAAATGATCTAATGACATACCATAGCTTCACAAATACATATATGTATTATTCAAATCCTATTATTTTTCCTTACAACCCTGCAAATGTTCCATATCTCTCCAATATATCAAACACAACCTCTTTATCATTCGTGCACTAGAACCATATGCTCTCTTTGACATCAATGACAACCTAAGATATAAATGACCATGCTCAACATTTTCACCTTCCCTCCACCCATAATCCCTATTTGAAAGTATTTTTATTTCCCTCCTCCTACCCACCAATATCATTTCAAGATATGAAACCTAAAAAACTGAAGAAAAATATGTTTTGTAGGTTTTTCCAAGCTTGTACAGATCCATATAGTATGGTCATGGTAAGAAGATTTTATGTATATTTATGTGGAACTCATTGCATACATCATATAAGATAATCCATGAGTTTTAGATTTAAAAAGATCAAAAACCAACCCCTTCTATTCATCACATTTTTGGTAGCCTTGGATAGCCTTTTAGGTTCTTGTTTAGTACAGATAAGAGAGATACAATGGTGATATAAGCTCTTAGACATAGGAATTAGGTATAATGTTAATTTAATCCTTATCATTATTTTTCATATTGATGACCCATGCTTTATGAACAATGGTTAAGAACGTAGGTATTCAAACTAGTATTCTACATCTACATAGGATCAATCTTGGAATGCTTTCAGTGAATTTATGACTTGTTTGATGAAAATGATGGTTCTATTGTCTTATATAATTAATTAAGGTCCTTCCACTTCCTTATCCTTCAATGAACCTTCAACTTTTCCAAGATCTTATCTTCAAGTGGGACTACCTATGTAATTTGACCTCTATTACAAGTGTGGGTAGAGTGTTTCATTGTTGATGGTTATTGAAGATAATTATAATGTTATGGATCATACAGAGGTGTTGTACACATGTGGAGAATCCCCTATATTAGAAGGAACAAACTCCATAATGGATCTCAAGGGAAAAAACCATAAACTAGATCTCAGTGCTTTCATAGACCTTTTAGCAGGGTTTAAGGTTCATTAGCAATGTTTAAGGTTTTTGTGAAATCCTAGGTTTTTGTGAAATCTTAGGTTTTAGTTTCTCCCTCATGTGCCTGATTAACTGGCTCAAAATGTTTTGCCTTGTTGGTTATATAAATAAGGATGTCTAGGGTCACCATAGGTGGTCTTAAATAAGGATTAACAGTCTATATGAGATCTCTCAAAATGCATTTTTTGTGTAATGGTCTTATTAAGCCATTTCCACCCCATAGTAGGCTTTGATTTCCAAACGTAGAACTTCATACGACTATATAACCACCACCTACAGGTTTAACACATTTTACACAAGTTTAATGCATAGAATCCAGGTCAAATGTTTTACAATTCCAATGGAAGGTTAATGGAGTAGTGAGGAGGAGAAAGCTTAGTTAAGTTTAGACACATGGTTGAATGTTAATGACAGGGTTTAGGAAGTTAAGTTTAAGTTTAGCCTTTAAGGTGTTTCCAAAACTATCACCTAAAATTGAGCCTAGTTAGAATCAAGAGAGGATTGTATGATTTTTAAAGTGACTATATTAAGGGGAGGTATTGATATTCAATTAAGGTCTACTAGATCTCTTGCATAGTGTATAAGCCCTCCTCTTACTCATGGACATGTGTAAGAACACCCTTGGTAGTTGAAATACCCCTAATCACCACCTATGGGAACACAAGAAGTCTACTACCAACCTTGAATGTGAGATGTTATATGCACATGAAATAGAGAGATCAAGTAGAGGGGTAGAACACATGGGTTATATTGTTTAAATACAAAGTAAACTTGAAGAAATAACCAAGACAAGTCGACTCAGGCATAAACAATGAGCTAAGAGTATATATGTATACCTATTTAGTTGGGTTGTCTAGCTGCTTTGAATGATAGTGTCAAAAAAATATGCAAGGATAACCCCATGGTAATGTATGGCATCCATATTCCTCAGGATATCTAAGGGTAAAATCAAGCTTGAGAGATTTGTCTGATCTTGGTTGAACATCCATGACACACATGCCTGTATGTATAATAATAGGGGGAGTTTTGAGAGAAAAATAAAGGGAAACCCACCTAAAAGAATGTTGTCAAACCCTAAGTATACCCTACATGATCCCCAACTCTACCATCAATAAGTTAAGAGAGACACAGACCATTTAGGGCTCTAACATCAACTAATCTAGACACTTAGACTAGGAAATGATGGTCATGGCAGACCTACAAGAGAGAAGGACATATATGGGAGTTTTTGAAGCTAAGGACAAATGAAAATGGTTTAAATTAGATGGATAAGGGTAATAATATAACCTATAAGTCATCAATACATCTACATGTTGTTTAATGTCCTAAGGCCCAATTTAGGCCTATAAGGCCAAAAACCCTCCTTAGGCCTCAAAACCCCAACTTCCTCCTTATGACATATCCAACCCCCTAAGTAGAAATAAGGTCATGAAAAGACATATTATGATGATATAGGTCATAAAACATATTTTGGATAGAGGAAGGTACATAAGTGATCAATTTGTCCTCATTACCCCTCTCGAGCTCCATCAACCCAATCTGCCATTTCGGTCTACCAACTCAAATGCTCATATCGTACATGGAAAGATGAGTGGGGCTCAGTGATATTCGGTGAAGTTTGATTCCCATATGCACTTACTATAAATTAAATATAAATTTGCATTTATGAGGTCAACTCAATAAATGATCTTTAACACTATCAACCTACCCAAAATGCTTTAAAAAGAATCTAAGGCTACCAAATTTCACTCAGAAATCATTGTACAAGGTGCATGGGACCAATAGTTATTAGGGAGTTTTGAAGGGTTTTATGGGATCAAAATCCATGCAAATAAGTTTTCATTATAAGGATTGTAGTCTATGAACCATTGTTAAGATGATAGGGCATTAAAACCCTTCATAAACCCTGATAAGGACCTGATGAATGAATTTTACCCTAAAATGCTTTTGAATGAGGTATTTGAGCCTTGAAATTTTCTTGATGGTCTTTTCAAGCCTCATGGTCACCCAAATGAGCCATTGGTTGGCATGTGTAGAGTATATAGTGTATGGATTAGGCCCGAAAAGACTAATACATGCCTAAGGAGGACCGTTACAAGCCTATGTGCAAGAAATTGGAGAAAATATACATGTTTTACATAAGTATAAAGGGTAAAGGATATCAATATATTGAGAAGACTATAAAATGACCACTTACAAGGGTCTCTAATTCTGATGATCACCTACAACTATGTCTAGATACCTAGTTAGTTGAATGTGTATCCATGAAGAGCAAGTAAGTGGCTTAACCACGCTAGCACAAGTCACCCAAGGGATATGAGGGGTAGGTTCCATAATCTCAATATTAGTGAAATTCTTAGACTACTATCTTTAAAGGAAAAACATAGAAACACTACCACTAGGTCTATTGGCTTAATACCTTTCTTAGAGCTTTACTACTTGGAGACTGAAGTTAAAAGATAAGAAAGGGATGAATAGGACCTAAAAATAATATATAGGTTTATATCAAGGAGATTTAGATGTAAAATTAGCATTGGTTTATAGAGGAGATCTCAAAATTGGCCATTTTGGCTTAAAATTACCTTGAGAGTGTGTTGTTTCCAAAATTAGCCACACTTGTTTTTGGGACAACCCCTACAAAACTTGTCCATTTAGTTATCTTTCACTCTAAGTTTTTTGTTTAAGGTAGGTTTCTCTTGTTCTCAAGAGAATTTGGATAACATCTTGGAAAAGTTCTTGATGCGCCCTCATCATGATTTATCAAAAAATGTGAAACTCATTGCAGTGTCGATCCGATCAGGGTTCAGTTTTGGTCAAATTTCAAGATGTTAGACATTTTTGGGTTTTCCATGCAAGAGTATAAATTATTGACACTCTTGCATGTCTTTGGTATTTTTAGTGCAATGGTGGTTAAAATCACCACCCTTACAGGTTTCATTGTTTTCATGTAGGAGTAGTGATTTTCACCACCCTTGCATATTTCTTTCTTCCTTTCTCATGTAAGAGCAGTGAAAATTGCTGCCCTTGCATCTTTTTCACCTCAACTTGCAAGAGTAGCAATTTTCATCACCCTTACATGATCTTAGTTTCTACACCTGGCATTTATGACCACGTGCATCGATTGGTTGGCATTGATTTTAAACCTTTTAAATGCCAATGTGTGTCTTTTTTTATTGTTCTAAGTTGTCTACTCCCCCTCTTTGTAACCAGTCGATGGCATGAGTAAGTAGGATTGCAATTTTTCTAGCTTCAAGCACAGGTTTTTGATTTACCAGGTTAGTTTTTGTGTTCTTCTCTTTCATTTTTTGGTTTTCATTTTCATTTTTTCTCATTTCTTTAAAGTTTCAATTTTTCCATTTTTCTCCTTTATAGGTTTTATTTTTCCTTCTTTTTAACTCCTTCCTCTCCTCCTTGAAGGGATATTCTAAGTGAAAGCCTCAAAAAACCCAAAAATACCTTCCTATTCATGTAAAGGCATCAAAAATCATTGTCCATACATAATACCGAGTTAATCCTGGTAAAGGTGGCAATTTTCACCACCCTTACTTAAGCTTTGAACCTTTTTTGCATAAGCGGCAATTTTTGCCACCCCTGCACAAGTCAACATGCAAAGGCAAAAAAATTTGCCACCTATGCAGAAATTAGCCCTCCTTCACATGCTACGGTGGCCTTTTTTGCCAACCATGCATGTTTTCTATTTTAATATGCTTGGTCGGCAATTTTTGCCACCAGTTCTCCCCCACATGCAAGGGTGGAAATTTTTGCCTCCCCTTCATGCTTTTTCTCAAATTTCCTAACTCTAAGAATTTCAAATTTTTTCTTTTCTAAGCCCACTTTCCTTTAGCTTTCCTTCCTTCTCGCACTCTAATCCTATCAGGTGTATCTCCATGGTTATGATCATCAACATGCAATTTTCATAGATTGCCAACGTTTCCCCTAATTACATGATCATGATTTTGTTGTAGTTTCTCTCAAAGATCCTTATTCATTGACATCATTTTTATGAAAGCTTTTCTAGATGATTGAGGTTTCTCCAAAGAAATTGAAGATAATGAAGTACAAATACCAAGGTGTTTTTCTAATCACCTTGGTTACTTCTAATGTCGATGACATTAGAGATACAAAGATCGGTCATGTAGATATGACTAAGTTCATGGAAAGAACTAAATCAAGAAATCCTAGCCATGAGATGAATAATATCATCAAAAGTAATATTCATCGACTATCTTCTTTCCTTGTAGCAGATCACAACATAGAGTTTGTTTTCCAATGCACTCAATTCTACAACAAGGATACTAGGGCTGTGTTAGACGATGGTGGTAATGTGATGATTAGAATAGACCTTGAGTTCATCGATAAAGTGTTCATGTGTCCTTATGCTACTGAAGTATTAAATCTTGATTTCATCAAAGCATAAAGGGAATATGATAAAGATCTCGAAAGAGAGAAGAAATTAATCAATAATATACAGCTCAAAACTCCAAGGTCAAAATTTGTCAAGATGGCCATGGAGCTTTCCAAGAAGTGACTTTATAGAAGAAGTCGATGACCAGATCACTTTTCTCAATAGGGTAAGAGGCTTACCTACTTCCTCACAGTTTCATGAATGGATGTACCCCTTCATTAAGATAATCCTCCAAGGTAAACAAGTCATTTTCTAGGGAGAACAAATCAACAATGCTCTACAAGAACAATTGACAAAGGTATCCACTACCTCTTAATTCTACATGACTTCATACCTAGTGTACATTGTGGCTTCGATGAGAACCTTTCTAGGTTTGACATCAGAAGGAGATAAGAGAGTAACCCCAGTGTATCAATATTACTCTTAGTTGACATTAAAGGGCTCTATTCATCATTTTAGAAGAGTTAATGATGCCTTATTTGTAGTATTTTTGTGCCTCTTTGATCCCCAATTAGAGTAAAGAAGAATATAAAATGAGGCCTAAGTAGTTGTGAATGATTTTGGGTGTTTGTTCTTGCAATTTCCTTCTTTTTCATATCTGCAAGTTGGATTTTTCCAAGGTCACCCTTATATGCTTCCAAAATTCCCTTCAAAAAAATTGGTCTTAATGGAGCTATGTAGGTAGATAATTATCGTACATAATAAATAGATGGAACTAAAGAAACCTGGCTTTAGATTCCCAATTGAAATTGGCAGGTTTTCAGTGTTAACCACTGGAAAAGCTAGAGTTATAGAAACTAAAATTCAGGTCATAACCATGAAGCATTTAAAAAAGAGGCCAAATTTTGATTATAGGGGTGTAAAGGATATAATCAAGAGAAAAACCCAGTTTCATGAGCCCATGATCAAAGATATTTGGGTGGATTTGAGGACAATAAAAGACATCAAAAAAATGGACTACAATAGATTGTCTCTTTAGCAGATATAATATCTGGGACTCGCTGATATCCCTAAGAATATAGTGGATGATAGAGATTTGATCAATAATATATACCATATTGAACAGGTCACCAATGCCCCTCTTCTCCTAATCTAATGGTCACAAAAGTAGTTGACTTCTTTAAGGAAAATATTTGAACCAATATTGGCAAACACCAATGATTGGTTAGCGAATAAGGGAATCACTTTGAAAGAGTTCATCACAAGATCAAAAGCTAAATTTTAAGAGAAAAAAAGAAGAAGAGCAAAAGATAGGACAAAGAATAAAAGTGATGTTCCTTTTTATTCAAGGCCACATAAACCTAAGATCATCTTCATGATGAAGAAGTCAAAAGTTATATAAAAAGAGCTAGAAATAACATAAATGGAGGTTGAGAAGCAAAGCACCAAAAAATTAGTAATAGAACAAATGGAGACTGATGATAGGCCTATAGATCAACAAGAAAAGGAAGCTTTGCCTCCTCAAAAGAATGTGCAACAAGGAATAGGAATTTATTCTTCCCTGTCAGGCATGCCTGTTACAACTCCTTCACCTATTTTTCCCATTAGTGTTCCTTATTTTGGATCACCCTCTCCATCTAAGGTAATTTTTGATGACCCTGAAGGCACTTTTGTATATGTTCTTCATTCCTCAAGATCAATTCCCAATTTTTCATCCCCATATTTTAATATTGAATATATTTATACTTTTGATCACTCAGTAGAAGGTGCAATTTTTACTGATACTCCACCTATTATTTCCACTAATGGTGCAAGTGCAACTCTAGTAATGCTAATAATGGAGATTGATACTAATGTAGGTACTTCTGTGCTTCCACCTTGGTTGTCATCTTATACACCCAAAAAGAAGAAATAAGCCATCTCTCCAAAATACTTTGATTTCAATAAAATGGTTCCAGTAAAAGCCAAGGCTCTCAAGAAGCCAAATATTCTTTTTAAGATGATTAAGGATAAGGGACACAAATTTTTGAAAGTTTTAAGACCTCCACCAGATGCAACTATTGAAAATTTTGATATAAGTGACGACTCTATCTCTAGAGTCGAGTTAGAGAAAATAACTCATGAAAGTGCTAAGAGTGATATACAGTCAGCTATTAAATCTTGGTTTAGAAGTTTAATAGAGAGAAAGAGATGAAGGACCATTATAAAGCACTAGTGGAATAACTAACTGGAGTAATAAGGAGAATTAATTTCACTCTAGAAATAGTAACTCTAAAGGCTATTTCTATAGAAGACCCCATGATTCAAAAAGCAAAAAAGACCTATCTCAAGGGAAAAGTACATAAGATTACTTGGACAAGATGCATGCACAAAGAATTTCCTTGCTCATAGAGTTATTTGAGAAAATAGGTAAAATGAGAAAAATAAGAGTATAACTAGATGATATTATTACTATTATTTCTCAAGATATTGAAATCATAAAAAAATATCTTGACAAGTGGATGGATATGAATAAGATAAAATTAAGCACTCGAATATCAATTGGCATCAATTACTGATAGAGACTCTTACAATGAAACTAAAGAAGCATTGATATATAGGATTTGAGTGCTTAAATAATTGATCAACAACCTCAAATCATCAAAGGACCTTAGTGGACAAAGTGACATCAGTCTTTTGCATAAATTGGAGGAGCTACCTTGCAAGCTTACATTGTAAGACAACCAATTCCTTTCAGTATAAGAAATGATTCAAGAATTTGAAGGTATGTTCTGAAAGGAATTTGAAGATAAGGCATTCTCAGTAGCCTCTGTGGACTATATACTGAATAATCAGTTAACTCTAGATAATCTAAAAACTAGGTTAACTAGTCATGCAAAATTAGTCACAACAGTGAGAGATGCCATAATCAGGGTGAAAATGATTTAAAAAAATAATGTTACTCTAGATAGTATCAGGATACAAATAACTATCACCATGTACAATGCTCACATGAGGAAAGATGGGTCTACAAATTAAATCAATTTTTCTTTGATTTAATTTCTATTTTTTCAAATGCACTTTTGCAACCACTTTGGACATTTGCACATAAATTTTTGTCATGTGTAATTACATGTAAGAATATGGAAAGTCCAAAGTCAATAAAGAATTTTATCTTTGACTAGGTCAAAATATTTAAGTCTTTTCTAAATCAGTCATAATAGTGAGAGATGCCTTCCTAATTGTCTTTAGTTTGCATTTTTTTTAGTACAAAGGGTATTGGAGAGGCTTTGAACTACTTTTATCCTTTGTGGTCATATACTTTGTTTTAGTTTTCGGTGGAGACTTTGGGTTAAACTTCATTCTACTATTATATAAGTTATAAATTAGTAAGGGAAGCAATGAAAGACTTTGTGCTTTCATGGGTTTCTCATAGTTTCAGTTACTACCCAAGAAGTTTTCCTTTTGTTTTGAAAATATCATTTCTGAAAAAAGAGAAATGGATGGTATGACCTCACCCATGAGTTAAATATTTAGTTAGATTAGTTTATAATAGTTTATAGGGAACCTCCCCTTGCTAAGAGGAGAGATCTATCTCATTATGTTGTGGCTGATATACCCATTCTGGCTTCAGATAGTTTATGAAAAAGTATTCACCCAACAATTTTTGGTGACTCCACTAGGGATTACATGCACTTTGAAGCCTCAAGATTCAAATTGAATCATTTCCATTTCTTTTCCATTATATACTCTGGTAGAGCCATAGTATAGTGAAGCAAGAGAGCTCAAGGTATTATTGATCCTATATTTAAGTTAGTGCAACAAAATAGTTTTGATCTTTCTCCACAATCCTACCTTCAGCAAACTAAGAGTTTTCCTCTTGCCAACATCAGATCTCCAATACCAAGTGAAGCTTCTAGTTTTAGTGATAGCATAGTTTTGTCCATAAATACCCCATAAAGGTTTGTTATCCCTCCTTTCAATCATCACATCATGGCATCTGAAGGTCCTTCGAGTAACACTTTTGGCCCTCTCAATCTAACCCCACCTTTACATGAACTACCTCATAGTTCAATAAATTTTTTTTTCAAGTTCTATGGTGATGGAAAGGTTCATCCTAATGAGCATATTACAACTTTTTGCATAGCATTTGGTGTGATAGGCATTGAATATGAAGATATAGCAATGAGATTGTTTGTAGAAACATTACAAGGCACTACCACAAATTAGTTTTACCATATTCAAGCTCAAACTATAACTGATTGTAACACCCTCAAGGCCAAGTTTGTGACTAGGTTCAAACCCATAGAGGATGCTCATGCCTTGTTGGCTTAGCTTATGAAAATGAAGAAGGAGCCTCATGATCCTATGCGAGACTTCATTGCTAAATTTGATAAGCTAAGGAATGGGATTCTTATAATCACTCAACCAACACCAAAAAATCTTAAGTGCTTCTTCATCAATTCTCAACTTCTCGAAGTAGGTTTTCTGTTGAGGCGAGCTGGCCCTATAAATCTTTCTACAGCTCAAAATTTGATACTGAGGTTGAAGATGATCTTATCCTGGTAGGTAAAATAAAAAAATATTTTAATAAAAATAAAATTTTATCATCTACTTAAAGTTCTTCTATAAACACCACTGATCCTATGGTGTAAAAGTTAGCAAATGAATTGCTAGCTCTGAAAAGGTAAATGGCCTAAGGTATGTCTGCTCCTTATTGAGATATACCAAGGAAGACATTACCTAACCATTCATATCAAGGCCATGCTACCAAAAATTAAGGGTAATCCAATTGTCTTCCTCCCACATAGGGGAAGCTTGCCATTGAAGTAACATCGGCCAACTTAGAAGTTGGTTATCATGAAGCTGAACATGATCTCTCTTTCCAACCTGAGTTGGACCAAGAAGATGAGTCTAATCTCTTTGTATAAGGAGAATAAGAATTAGCTGGTGACTCTAACATTGGTTTTTTAAATTACCAAGATGAAGCTACAAAAAAAGAGAAATAATTGATGAATCATGCGCTATTTTTACTAGGTCCCAAAATTAGTTGACCCATCAAGATGATAAGAGAAAAATAGGAGAAAAACCTTAGCTAGTAATCTCAATTTCTAAATGGGGGACTTCACAATCTTTCCAACCAAAGGACATGGTGACCAAGAAGAAATTAAGTACCTCAAACCATCATGTACCTTCTGTTTTAGTTTCTCATACCAGTACCACATCAAATAAAAACTAGAATGATAGACTTCCTTCTTTTGTTTCTAGTTCATTTCAGTTATTCAATATAATTGATCGTGCTAGGAAGACCAAGATCCAAATATCTAAGATTGAGTATTTACAAGATAATCTTGAACAGTTTGATAGGTTGGCTGAATACATCAAAAAACAATTGTCCCTACAGGACAAGATTTTTCAAAAGTGACTCATGATCCCCCAAAGGAAAAATCCATCTAAACTAATCTTGTCACTACTCCTCTAGTTGCCCCAAGAAAAATAGAACCTTTCTATGTTTCTCTATTGATCAATGGTCATAAATTGAGCAACTGTATAATAGATTATGGAGCTTCTGATAATGTTATGCCTGCTAAGGTAGCAGATTCTCTCGATCCTACCTTAACTAATACTTTTGGGAGATGTTTCTCCATAGAAAACAAGCAAGTACCACTCTTGGGTCAAATCAAAGATGCTCAATTTGCATTTGCGGTTTTTCTAGATAATAAGATTAAAATGATAATCTTAGTGGCTAATGTTCCAGCCTCTTATGACATTCTACTCAGACATAATTTTTGTAAAGACGTAGGTGGAGATTTGAATATGGATCTATCTAAAGAAAGGATACTTGTTAAAGGCATCATGCTAAAGTTGTTTCCTAAGAAAGAGTTAAAATATATTGTCACCCAAACGTCAGACCTCAAAGCTCAAATTTTTTTTGAATCATTGGGAATGGGTAATTATTTTTTGACTACTGAAGATGTTTTTTGCTCATCAGATGAAAGTTCATTAGGTGACAATTTAGAAAGTTTAGATAGAAAATTATAAGGATTGTTAGAGCAAAGTCCAGGCAAAAAAGAGTCTTCTCTCAATAATGAAGAGAAATATTTAAGGAGACCAAATTCTAATAATGTTTGGATCCTATAATTTGATGGTAGCTGCTCTTCTACTAGTTCTAGAGCTAGAATTGTTTTGATATCCCCTCAAAAATAGATTTTTTCTTTTTCATATAAGTTGCAGTTTAACAATACCAACAACACCGCTGAATATGAATCTTTGTTTCTTGGATTGAAAGCCACTCATGCTAGAGGTGTCAAGATTATTCATGCCCAAGGAGATGCTAAATTGGTGGTTTTTTAGGTAGGGAATTTGTACCAAACCAAAAATGAAAGGTTATGACATTATCAAAATATCATATGAGATTACATTGAAAGTTTTGATACTTTCAATATTTATGTGGTGCCAAGGGAGTTTAATGATCATGTTGATTCATTAGCTATCTCTACAACCCTCATGGTTCCTCATAAATATTTAAAAGGGAATAAGTACACTATTGATCTAGTCTTCTGACCAAGTGTACCTAATAATGCCAACCATTGACAGGTGTTTAATAGTGATAATCAAATCATCACTTTTTTGGAAAATATGGATGGCTTTAAGGAACATTATTTTGAAGGTAGTGAGTCTTCACCATGAGAATCAATTCCCAAAATAGATTTAAAAATTAGTGGAGAGTTTCTTCAACTCAAAGGGAATAAAATTTCAAAAGGTTTCATTTCTCTTGAGAAGTTATTTGATAAGCATGATAGGTATATCAAGCAGTAAAAAATGGATTCAAGTTCCTCCAAGGAATTTGATCAAATAAATTTGAGTACGAAAGAAAATTCCAAAATGATCAACATTGGAAATTATTGCACTTCTGATGAAAAGCTCAAATTCATTACTCTTTTTCATTGTTACATTGATGTTTTGGCATATTATTATGATGATTTGAGATATCTTAGCCCTAAATAAATTCAGTATGAAATTCCTCTTAAGGTTGGGTCATTACCTCACAAATAGAAACAAAGGTAATACAACCCTAGAATATCATGTACTATCCTTTTTGAGATCCAGAAGATGTTAAATGCTAGAATAATTTTTCCAATCCATCATTCCACCTAGATTGCTAACATAGTTCCTATAAGTAAAAAGAATAGATAAATTTGTATCTATGTTGATTTTAGAAACTTAAATCAATCTTCTCTAAAAGGTAAATGTACCCTACCCATCATGGATCAAGTATTACAAATAGTGACTGGTTCATAAATATTATCAATGTTAGATGGTTTTTTTGGGTATAATCAAGTGGAAGTCAATAAAGTAGATCAATATAAAACCACTTTCACTACACCTTGGGCCATATTCACATATCATAGAATGCCTTTTGGTATGATCAATGCTGGTGCCACCTTCTAGAGAGAAATGGATCTTGCCTTCAGAGATGAAATGGGGAAGTTTATTGTGGTATATCTTGATGAATTGACCATTTTTTCAAACATCATCTTGATCATGTGCATCATTTACAACAATTGCTGGAAGGTTGTCGACAAAATAGTTTTCTCTCAATCTCAAGAAGTCATTTTTTGGGGTTACATAAGGTAAATTTCTCAGTCACACTGTATCCCAAGAAGGCATAAAAATTGACTCAGAAAAATTCAAATATATCAAAAATCTCACTCTTCCTTCTAGTAAGACTGCAGTTCATTCTTTCTTTGGAAAGGTGAATTTTTTATAGAGGTTCATTCCTAAATTCGTAGAGAAAACTCACCACATTGTTGACATGATGAAGGGTAAAGCTACTTTCCATTGGATTGAAAAAAGCAAAGCAGCCTTTAAAGATATCAAGAAAGCTATCGCCCATGCCCTAATCTTGGTTTGTCTAGATTATACCAAAGACTTCATAGTATACAACTATGCTTCTAAACATACACTTTCAGCCATTTTGGTTCAGCAAAATAAAGAAGGTGTGGAATATCCCATATCATTTATGAGTTGTCCTTTCAAAGATTACGAATTGAAATATTCAAACATGGAGAAGCATGCTTATGCCATGGTTAAGGTGGTAAAACATTTTAGATTTTATATTTTGAATTCACATACTATTATTTTGGTGCTTGATACAATAGTGAAATCCATTTTAACTCAATATGAGTTTGGTACCAAAAGGGGCAATTAGATTACTAAAATTCAAGAGTTTCATATTGATATCAAACCTACTAAGCTTGTGTGGGGAAAAGGTCTCTACCAATTAATTTCTGATAACATACTAAAGGAAATAAGATATGAAGAAATAGAGGTTGAAGATATGCCTACAGTTCTCTTTATCACTACTACTGATGAGTGGTATTCTAATATCACTCATTATCTTACCTATGGTGAGTGTATTACCCATCTGTCTCATAAAGAAAAATGAAATGTTAAGTTGAAATCTGCTAACTATGTCTTGTGGGACAATGGTTTGTACAAAAGAAGCCTTGATGGGGTATTTCTTCATTGTGTGGATAAAGCACAACAAGGTAAATTTTTTTAGTATTTCCACAATTTGACTTGTGGAGGACATTTTTCTACACCGTAATGGCTCACAAAATTTTATGAGCTAGATACTATTGGCCTACACTATTTCAAGATGTGTACACTTGGGTACATAGGTGTGAGTTGTGTGAACAGTTCATTGAAAAACTTAAATTGGCCACATTACCTCTCAAGTCAGTGGTGATTGAAGAACCTTTTCAATAATGGGGTATTGATTTCATTGGCACCATGAACTTGTCCTTGAGTGTTGGATATGACTATGTTCTCACTGCGATAGACTATTTTACTAAGTGGGTGGAAGTGATTCCAACTAAGCATGCTACTTTGAAAGTGGTATGTAATTTCCTTAAAAAAATATTATTTCCTGATTTAGAGTTCCAAACAAGATTATAGCAGAAAATGCCACTTATTTATCTTCTCATGAGATTACTAACCTTTTCTACATTCATGAGATTATTCTTTCCCACTCCTCAGACTATTATCCGTAAGGAAATGGTCAAGCAGAATCAAGTAATAAGAATCTGGTTACTATTATCAAGAAATTGGTAGATGATAATTAGAAAACTTGGCATAAAGTGTTGTTTGATGCTTTATGGGTAGAAATAATTACACCCAAAAGGGTAATAGGTATGTCACCATTTCAACTTTTGTATGGTTTGAATGCGGAGATACCAATCACCCTAGAACTACCAGCACTGAAGTTGGCAAAGGTAGTCAAAGATCAAACTTTAAAAAATTCCATTAATAAGAGGATCATGTGCTTGACTAAACTATAATAGAAATGAACTATGGTAGTGGACCGTATTACTACACATAAAAATCAAGTAAAGAAACTCTTCGACAAGAGAGAAATGATTCATGATTTTTAGATTGGAAATCAAGTCTTGTTGTGGGACAAGAGGAGAGAACCAAAAGGAATGCATGGAAAATTTGATTCCTTGTGGAGAGGTTCATTTTCCATTCATCAAATCTATGGTAAAAATAGTTTATTGATAGAATATCAAGATGGAACACCATTCTCACTACCTCATAGTGGGCAACATCTGAAGCACTTCAATCCTTGAAGTATCAAATAAGTTTATTTCTATATTTGTATAGTTTTATGTTTTTATTTATTTTTGTTTGGTTTTTTATTATTATTTTTTTTGATAGCTTGACTCCGTGGCCTAATGGAATAGATGAAGCCACATAGAGACTAGTTTCTACTCCCTTCGATCATTTTAAAGTTTGATCAATGGAAGTTCCCTAGCTGGAGCTCGCTGTTGTTCCCAAAATCAGCCACGCTCATTTTTGGGACAACCCTTATGAAACATGTTCATTTCATTATCTTTCACTCTAAGTTTTTTGTTTGAGGTAGGTTTATCTTATTCTCAAGAGAAGTTGTCTAACATCCTAGAAAAGTTCATGACACTCCCTCATCATGATTTATCAAAAAATGTGAAACTCATTGCAGTGTCTATTTGATCAGGGGTCAGTTTTGATCAAATTTTAAGATGTTAGACATTTTTGGTTTTTCCATGTAAGAGAAACAATTCTTGACACTCTTGCATGTCTTTGGTCTTTTCAGTGTAATGGTGATGAAAATCACTACCCTTGCAGGTTTCAAAGTTTTCATGCAAGAGCAGTGATTTTCACCACCCTTGCATATTTCTTTCTTCCTTTCTCATGCAAGAGTGGTAAAAATCACTGCCTTTGCATCTTTTTTCACCTCAACATGCAAGAGCGATGATTTTCACTTCCCTTACATGATCTCAATTTCCATGCATGACATTTATGACTACACACACTAAGTGGTTGGCTTTAGTTTTGAACCTTTTAAATGCTAATGTGTGTCTCTTTTTTATTGTTCTAAGTTGTCTACTCCCCCTCCATGCAACCAGTTCACTGTGCAAGCAAGAAGGTTTGTGACTTTTATAGCTTTAAGCATGGGTTTTCTATTTACCAAGTTAGTTTTTGTATTCTTCTCTTTCATTTTTAGGTTTTTATTCTTGTTTTTCTCATTTCTTTAAAGTTTCAGTTTTTTCCTTTTTCTCCTTTATAGGTTTTATTTTTCCTTCTTTTTTCCTCCTCCCTCTCCTCCTTGAAGGGACGTTCTAGGTGAAAGCCTTAAAAAACCCAAAAATTACTGCCCTTACACAATACCAAGTTAATCCTAGTAAAGGTGGTGATTTTTGCTCCCCTTACATAAGCTTTGATCCTTTTGTGCATAGGCAGCAATTTTTGCCACCCCTGCAGAAAGTCAACATGCAAAGGCATCAAATTTTTTTGCTTATGCAAAAATTATCCCTCCTTCACATGCTATGGTGGCCTTTTTCATCGACCATGCATGTTTCTATTTGAATATGCTTGGTTGGAAATTTTTGCCATCGGTTCTCCCCCACATGCAAGGGCGGCAATTTTTACCACCCCTTCATCCTTTTTCTCAGATTTCTTAACTCTAGGAATTTTGAATTTTCACTTTTTTAAGCCCACTTTCCTTTGGTTTTCCTACCTGCTCACACTCTAGTCCTATCAGGTGCATCCCCATGGTCATGATCATCAACATGCAATTTTCCTAGATTGCCAATGTTTCTCCTAATTGCATGATCATGACTTTTGTTGAAAATTTTCTCAAAGATTCTTATTAATTTACATCCTTTTTATGAAAGTTTTTCCAGATGACTGAGGTTTCTCCAAATAATTTGAAGATAATGAAGTACAAGCACCAAGGTGTTTTTCCAATCACCTCAGTTATTTCTAATGTCGATGACATTAGAAATACAGAGATCGGTCACGTAGATATGGATAAGTTCATGGAAAGAACTAAATCAAGCAATCTAAGCCATGAGATGAAGAATATCATCAAAAGTAATATTCACCTAGTATCTTCTTTCCCTATAGTAGCTCACAACATAGAGTTTGTTCTCTAGTGCACTCAGTTCTATAATAAGGATACTAGGGTTGTGTTAGATGTTGGTGGTAATGTGATGATTAGACTGGACCCTAAGTTCATCGACAAAGTGTTCATGTGTCCTCCTACTACTGAAGTATTAAATCTTGATTTTGTTGAAGCACAAAGGAAATATGACAAAGATCCTGAAAGAGCAAAGAAAGTAATCAATAATAAATGGCTCAAAACTCCAAGGGCAAATTTTTCAAGATGGCCATAGAGATTTCTAAGAAGTGACTTTATATAAGAAATTAGTGACATGATCACTCTTCTCAGTAGGGTAAGAGGCTTACCTAATTCCTCATATTTTCATGAATGGATGTACTCCTTCATTAAGATAATCCTTCAAGGCAAACAAGTCATTTTATAGGGAAAAAAAATCAACAATGCTCTGTATGATCAATTGAGAAAGGTATCCACTACCTCCAAATTCTACATGACTTCATACCTAGTGTATATTTCAACTTCGATGAGAACCTTTCCAAGATTGACATCAGGAGATAGGAGAGTAACCCCAATATATCAATATTACTCTCAGTTGACATTGAAGGGCTCTATTCATAATTTTAGGAGAGTGAATGATGCCTTCTTTGCAGTATTTTTATGCCTCTTTGATCCATAATTAAAGAAAAGGAGAATATCAAATGAGGCCTAGGCAATTGTGAATGATTTCAAGTGTATGTTCTTGTAATTTCTTTCTTTTTCATACATGTGGGTTAGATTTTTCCAAGGTCACCCTTATATGCTTCTAAAATTCCCTTCAGACAAATTTGTCTTAATGGAGATATGTAGGTAGATAATTGTCGTACATAATAAACAAATAGAACTCAAGAAACTTAGCTTCAGATTCCCAATTGAAATTGATAGGTTTTCAGTGTTAACCACTAGAAAAGCTAGAGTTATGCAAACTGAAATGTAGCTGATAACCATGAAGCATTTCAAAAGGAGACCAAATTTTTATTATAGGGGTGTAAAGGATATAATCAGGAGAAAAACTCAGTTTCATGAGCCCATGATCAAAGATATTTAGATGGATTTGAAGACAATAGAAGACATCAAAAAAATGGACAACAAATTGTCTCTTAAACAGATAGAATATCTGGGACTCACTGATATCCTTAAGAATCTAGTGGATGATGAAGATTTGATCAATAATAGATACCATATTGAATAGGTTACCAATTCCCCTCTTTCCCCAATCCAATGGTCATAAAATAAGTTGACTTCTTTAAGGAAAAGATTCAAACTAATATTGGCAAACACCAATGATTGGTTAGCGAATAAGGGAATCACTTTGAAAGAGTTCATCACAGGATCAAAAGTTGAATTTCAAGAGGAAATAAGAAGAAGAGTGAAAAATAGGATAAAGAATAAAAGTGATGTTCTTTCTTCTTCAAGGCCACACAAACCTAAGATCATCTTCATGATGAAGAAGTCAAAAGTTATAGAAAAAGTGTCAAAAGTAATAGATATGAAGGTTGAGAAGCAAAGTGCTAAAGAATCAGTAATGGAACAAATGGAGACTGATGATAGGCCTAAAAATCAATAGGAAAATGAAGCTTTGCCTCCTCAAAATAATGTGTAGCAAGAAATAGAAATTTCTTCTTCCCTACAAGGCACACTTGTTACAACTTCTTCACCTGTTTCTCCAATTAGTGTTCCTTCTTTTGGATCACCCTCTCCTTCCAAGGTAATTTTTCATGACCCTCAAAGAAATTTTGGAGATGTTCTTCATTCCTCAAGATCAATTCCCAGTTTGTCATCCCCATATTTTAATATTGAAAATAGTTCTAATTTTGATCACTCAACAGAAGGTGCAGTTTTTATTGATACTCCACCTATTATTTCCACTACCGGTGCAAGTGCAACTCTAGTAACACCAAAAATAGAGATTGATACTAATGTAAGTACTTCTAGACTTCCACCTTTGTTGTCAGCTTATACGCCCAAAAGGAAGAAATAATCCATCCCTCTAGATGACTTTGATTTTAATAAAATGGTGCCAATAAAATCAAAGGCTCCCAAGAAGACAAAAATTCTTTCGAAGATGATTGGGGATAAGGGACACAAATTTATGGAAGTTGTAAGACCTCCATCAGATGCAACTATTGAAAATTTTGATATAAGTGATTACTCTATCTCTAGAGTCAAGTTAGGAAATATAACTCATGAAAGCACTAAGAGTGATATGCAGTCAGCTATAGACATCTTAGTTCAGAAGTTTGATAGAGAGAAGAGATGGACCATTATAAAGAAATGGTGGAACAACTAATTGCAGTAATAAGGATAATTACTTTCACTCCAGAAATAGTAACTCTAAAAGCTATTTACATAGAATACCTCATGATTCAAAAAGCAAAAAAGACCTATCTCAAGGTAAAATTATTTGAAGAGTACTTAGACAAGATGCATGCACAAGGAATTTCCTTGCTCATAGAGTTGTCTGAGAAAATAGGTAAAATGAGAAAAATAAGAGTAAAACTGGATGATCTTATTAATATTATTTCTTAGTATATTTAAAGCATAAAAAAGTATCTTGACAAGTGGATGGATATGAAGAAGATAAAAATGAGCACTCTAATATCAATTGGTATCATTGTTGATAGAGACTCTTACACTGAAACTAAAGAAGCATTGATATATAGGAGTCAAGTGCTTAAGGAATTGATCAGCAACCTCAAATCATCAATGGACCTTAGTGAACAAAGTGACATCAGTCTTTTAAAAAAATTGGAGGAGCTACCTTGTAAGCTTACATCGCAAGACAACTAATTCCTTTTAACAAAAGAAATGATTCAGGAATTTGAAGGTATGTTCTAAAAGGAATTTGAAGATAAGGCATTTTTAGTAGCCTCTGTGGACAATATACTGGATAATCAGTTAACTCTGGATAATCTAAAAACTAGGTTAACTAGTCATGAAAAATTGGTCACAGTAGTGACAGATGCCATAGTCATGGTGAAGATGATTTTCAAGAATATTTTTACTCCAGACAATATCAGGATACAAGCATCTATCACCATGTACAATGCTCACATGAAGAAAGATGGGGCTACAAATTGAATCAATTTTCCTTTGATTTAATTTCCAATTTTTAAAATGAACTTTTGTAACCACTTTGGATAGTTGCACATGTACTTTTGTCATGTGTAATTACATGTAAGAATATGGAAAGTCTAAAGTCAACAAAAACTTCTATCTTTGACTAGGTCAAAATATTTAAGTCTTTTCTAAATCTTCAAGGCCTCTCCCTATAAATAAGGAGAGCCTATTTTGTAATTAGATGGGGAATATTTTTGGGGATTGGAAGCAAAAAAACTCTACCCAAATTGATATGCCTTTTGAGACTTTGATCTCAAATTGTAAATCATATTTTCTTGAATGAATGAGAAAGCAAGTGACTTTTCAAGCTTTGTATTAGAATAACTTGTGTTATTTAAGAAATAGTTATTATGTAATTTTCCTAATATCATTTCATATATTTGATTAAACAAGTAGAGTAAGTGTAAATTATCTAGGAGATGTTCTGAAGTTGATTATGGAGACTTTGTGCTACTATAACTATCTTTAGTTTTTGTTCTTTTTTTAGTACGAAGGGTATTGGAGAGGCTTTGAACTACTTTTATCCTTTGTGGTCATATAATTTGTTATAGTTTTCTATGGATACTTTGGGCTGCACTTCATTCTACTATTATATAAGTTATAAATTAGTAAGGGAAGCAATGAAAGACTTTGTGCTTTCATGGGTTTTTCATGGTTTCAGTTACTACCCAAGAAGTTTTCCTTTTGTTTTGAAAATATCATTTCTAAAAAAAGAGAAATGGATGGTATGACGTCACCTCTAAGTTAAATATTTAGTTATATTAGTTTATAATAGTTTATAGGGAACCTATCCTTACTAAGAAGAGAGATTTATCTCATTATGTTGTTGCTGATATACCCATTTTGCCTTCAGTTAGTTGACGATAAAATATTCACCCAACAAAGTGCACATAATACAAAATAGTAACCTAAAGAGCACCTTCTTGTGATCATAACTATATATAGGATCTACATGGATCCCTGATCAGATGGTGAGGGTTTTGGGGCCTTGTCTACTATAATCTAGTGGCATTATTTCATAGGTTGAAGGCCTAACCTTTATGAACTATTGTTAAGAGTCTAGACCTCCGTAAACCTTTGTAAAACCCTAATTTAAACCCACTAGGAAAGATATTGAGAAAATTTCACTCAAATTCATTAAATGGGCTTGGAAAACCCTTGTAACACTTTATAAACTCTAATAATGTTCTATTCCTAGTATTAGTTTGTATAGATAATTATACAAATGCATTAGAACCCTATTTTTTGCATGTTTTAATGATGATTTCAAGGTACAAATATAGATGAATAGTTTAAAATCATTCAATAGGGTAGTGTGAAGTGAATTCCATACTCTTATATCACAAATCACTCTCAATTCCTCCTATAAATGATCATATAGGCCTACACTAAAGAGTCAGTCTAGAAGTGCTAGTGAGAGGTAACCTAGTCACCAAGTGAATAATAATTACAGGTGTGCACTATTTTAAAAGAATATTCCATGGTTTCAAATGATTTATTAGAACTTCAACATACTCATTTATCTATTCTTAAGGTTCTATGGAAATATCATGGTCATCCAAGTAGCTAACACTAAGTGACTAGGCCTAGTTGCCTAAAGGCCTACTTGGTCAACTAAGGGAGATGCCTATTGGCATATAGGGTTGCCAAGAGAGTAAATTTAGGGTCATAAACATCTTTGTAACTACCTCATGGAGGTAATTAGGCACATTTCATATCCATTATAGAGGATGGGGTATTTTTTCAATCCTTATTGACATGAAAGAGAGAGGTAGGCTACTTAATGCTTCATAAAGGCCAATATGGACCACATTTATACCTTTGTAATTTTCAAAAACAAAGGTAGTTGACTAGGTTTGCATTATCAAGTTATGAATGGGGTTAACCAAAACTAAAATAGACTCCACTAGACCATTTCTTATGCCATACTCTCATTAAAGGCCATCATATGGTCAAGATAACACATAGAGAGATTATGGAGCTATTACTAATGCTTGTAACCGATTGTTGAGTGAATAAGAGTCACCATGACCTATTTTACCCACTTCCATACCATATTATCCTCTCTTTCCCTTATCTTTTTCTATGAATTTAGGATAAAATGCCATTATATGTATCCCTTAGCTGGGTATGAAGAAACTCTACCTAAATTTTACCTTGTAAAACTTTTGAATGAATATAAGGACTAGTTCATATTCTCTTTCTAGCTTAGTGTTCTTTATAATTTTTTATTTTCATAAGTGTTGAGTTGTATCTTCCTTTGTAGGTCCTTTTTCTCATCTAGTTTCTAGGATATTATCCTAAACATGTCATATGATGTGTGGAAATGTTATTGATTGTGCTTGAAGTGAAATCTAGTTGGTAGTGTCTTGAATCAGACCTCTCATCCATTAATTTCAAGTTGTATCCATCTACCATAACCTTAATGTGAAGTAATAATTATTAGGAGTCTCTTGGAGAACATGTTTTTGTAACTAGTCCTTGTTTGATTCACAAGTGTTGTTGAAGGGTCAGTTAGAGTGGACAAGATATTATTGATGCATTACCTCCCTTGCTAAGGTATGAAGAAACCCTATCCAAATTTTACCTTGTAAAACTTTTGAATGAATATAAGGACTGGTCCAGATTCTCTTTCTAGCTTAGTGTTATTTATACTTCTTGATTTGCATGAGTTTTGATTTTTATCTTACTTTACAAGTCCTTTTTCTCACTTAGTTGCTAGGATATTATCCTAAAAAGGTCAAATGATGTGTGGAAATGATATTGAATATGATTTAAGTGCAATTTGGTTGGTATTTTATTGAATAATACCTATCATCCATTACTTTCAAGTTGTATCCATCTACCATAACCTTCATGTGAAGTACTAATTCTTAGGAGTCTCTTGAATAACATGTTTTAGTCACTAATCCTTGTTTGATTCACAAGTGTTGTTAAAGGGTCAATTGGAGTGGACAAGAAATTATTGTTTCATCACCTCCCTTATATTAGGTATTATTTCATGCATCAGTTTATCCATTTTCATCATTAATTTAGTATATTTTAGGAATAGAACCATAGATGATGCATCAGAGGAACTAGCCCCAAAACTAGAGGTTCACCTCATCAACTAGGCCACCCACACTTAGAGGTGATTCCATTGTATTAGATATATGAGGTTGGTTTGAAACACTTCTCCCTCAAATGTTCAATCCAAATAGATAATAGTTTTTGGCACACTTGATGGGACCAAGATTCAAGAAATTGGAGCAACTACTTACATAATTTGGTAATCTCAGGGAGCTTCAAGCACTATAGTGGCAGATTTAAAACCAAATTTCATTCCAAAAATAGTCACAAGGTCTTCATTAAAAGGTAAGGAAGCTAATTTTATTGAATTATGCTTGGATTTTTCTAGGATAAAGAAGTACCCTAGGTCTAATCCAAATCCTACAGCCCCTAATTCTCCTAATCCTACTCAACAAAGGAAAAATGTAACCCATGCACCTCCAATGGCTAGGTCTAAAATACAAGATTTGTTGCCCTTTAATGGTTGCATCCCCATATATCTAAAATAATTCTATGATATCCCTATTGTTGCACTTTAGAGACTTCCATACTTCATAGGATAAAAATCTACCACTCTTGTTGAACACATTACAAACATAGCCAACCTCTACTTAGTTCATAATATGACCCAATAAAATGTATAAATGAGGTTATTATTTACTTCTTTGAGAGGTAAGGCACTTCAATGGTATATAGGTTTAACACCTACTTCTATCAACACCTGGGATGAATTTAGGGAACACCTATGCAAGAATTTTTAGGATAGAAATGACCACTTGTATCTAGTGGTGTATGCACTAAAATCCACTCACCCGACTAATTTAACCTATAATTACATTTCCTAACTAATTGACTAATATCCAGTTGTCCCATATCTCATTTCCTACATCCTACAAACCTTACCCCAACCCATAACCAATTAATCATCTCATTAACCTACTAACAAAAACCATTTACCTACTAACCTACACCCTAAGCCACTTGCCAATTTGAAAATACAATTTATTCTACCTACCCATCTACTACCCTATTCCTAGCTATTCCTAAACCCCTAAACCCTAATTGGAGATTTCTAGAATTAGATGATTCTAGAAATCTCCTCTATTTTATCCCCTCCTCTAGAATTTTCTGTTATAGATATTTTTAAGAAATTTTAAATTCCTTGGAAATATTCTAGCCATTGATTTCTCCTTCCACTTCCTATATAACTAAGCCACCTCTTCCATATAAATTAATTATAAATTTTGAAGCTACCTTGCTATCCTACTATCTTGTAACCTTCTTGCATCTATCAAGATCCATTATCAAGTACAATTGTCCATTAAAAGCCATTATCAAGCATCAACATGCAATCCGACATCCATCAATTAGGCATCAAGCATCTATTTCTCAATCTTAGAGAGGAGTTATAAAGAGGAAAAATGATGGTAAGATAACTCCTAACAATCTGATTATCTATTTTATCACCTCCTATTGATGTGTTTATATTTTGGGTTTTTATTACTAAAACTAGTAATAAGAGGTGAATCTAAAATTTAGGCTATATTTTGGCAACCACGGTGGGAGTGTTACTCCCTGAACTAACCTTCTAAGCTTGCTACAAGTGATTTGGAAGCTTGTAGGGACATATGGATGTGAATTAAAGACCATATTTTTAAAAACTATCACATTTAAGTAATCTATGGTTTTACACTAGTATTAGCAATATCGAAGTTATAGTTTTACATGTTGAATTGTGATATTACATAATTTATATTTTTGTCCACTAATGGTTAGGGTTTTTTGCAAGTTTTTGTCTTTGTGAAAAATCACAACTTCACAAGTTGCATTTTTACCCTACTAATCATGGTTTTGTAGGTTAAGTTTTATGAAGACTATTGGTTGAGGTCATATCTTTGACTTTTGTTTGATACTAACTCTTCTAAAAGATCATTTGTTGTTTAGAAGTGTGTTTTATATCCTCTATGTAGGAAAAGGAAGGGATACTCAAACATCCTGACTGTTTGAGCCCACAATGCAATATCGTGACTTTCAAATTTATGACCTTAACCTAGTGATTTCAGTTTTGCTCTACTAATTATGGTTTTACCAATACTTTGGTTTAATTTACATCCATATCCTTTATCTGTTGATAACCTCCTCTATAAGATATTATTATTTTATTTGTGTTACCTGGAGGGTCTATGTGTAGAAAAAAGAATTGATCAAACCTTGACCTATTTTTGCCCAAACTAAAATATCTTAACTCTCTTATTAGTGATTTAAACTTGGTACCCATGGTATTTCCATTGCAAATCATAGTATTGCATAAGACTGGTAAAATTCTCTTGGTACTTCTAAAACTCTTCTAGTTGGTCTCTGTTCTCAAGGTAATCATTACACCTTCTCTAATTATAGGGTATATTTGTAGCTAGGTAATATCTTTGGTCAAAACTAAATTTGATTAATTATAAGAAAAATATTGTAAGAATCAAATTATTTTGACTCTATTTGACTAACTGTGTGCTTTTGGACCTTTTATGTATAGGGAGAAATAAGTGCATAAAAGAGCACATAAATATCAAACACCTCCCTTAACCTATTTAAACCCTTGTCTGAAAATCACAACTCTTGAATCTATATTATTGATATGATATCTACGGTTTTGTGGATTACAATAACAGTTTTATGTTTAAGCATAATTAGGGTGCAATTTGAATTTTTAATTAATTCTCCAAATAGGATAGTTTTCTCATTTTGTTAGATATTAGAATGTATATCCTCTGAGGTGAATCTATAACTGTCATAAACTTAAACCTCAAAGTCTATAAATTATCATAAATTAGTGGTTGAAAGACTTTTTAAGTTGACCTAGTTGTTTATAATATTCTGGAAGTTAATTCATTTCATTAGTATCTATCTACATCAAGCATATTTCATAATCTTTCACTTCATTGAAAAATTGTATATAGCAAAATTTTAAGAATTGTGATATTGCATTTGTAATTATGGGTTTGCCTAATAGTCATGGTTTTGTAGGGTAACTGTCATGGTTATCTAACTATTATAAGATCACAACTCATGATCTATAATTTTACTTTAGAGTTATAATTTTGTTGTTTTTGGTTATGATTTTACACTATGTAACTACAATTTTATAGGGAGTTGTGGTTTTGTAGAAAGTTAAATTACTAACCCTTTTGGTTTAGGACACCTCAATACCAAGGCACCCCATTCTATTTTCTAACCTTAGTTATTGTAGGAGGGGTGCCAACAATATGCCATTTCAATTTTATTACTTTTATATATTTGTTTATTATGTGTGGTTTGATTTTACATACTAGTGTTTTTCTCACATAGGTAATTAGTTGGGAAGAATTAATTATGTTTTGTCTATTTTTTACCCCCTCCTAAGTATAGGATAGAACATGATGTGGAATTCATTCCCATGCATGGGCTTAGAAATTAGGGGTCTGTGACATGGATTTTATCATCACACACTAAACCAAACTCCATGTTCTATTGGAGTATAAACATCAGGGGAGTTATTGTTAGGTGCCTAAGTGAAATTCCCCATAAAGGGTTCTATGAAGTGAGGTAATGTTAAGATCCGATATTTAGGGTAGTTATAAATCATCCTATATGGACTCGATCCACATTTTACCTTTGAATATATCGAGGAATCCCTTATAAATCCTTATACAAACATATCATAGGACCTTTTGGTTGTAACAGGGGTTTCACTGTAAGAGGCAGGATAAATTACTAAGAAGTTAAGTGTAGATGGGGTTGAGAGGGTTTGGTTTAATCCATAATTGGTCACCAAACTATATCCTTACCCACAAAGCTATAAGATGGTGTGAGTGTCAGGTTACACACCCTTTTCAGTTTACTAGCTTAGGGCTTGTCATTATATGTGTTATTTGAGCATTTTTTTAGACTCATATTATTTATAAACCAAATCAGCCATACCCCTTTTTTTTTTGACACCTTAGATACCTTTAGGTCAACATATATCTCTAAAACTCATCATCATACCTATCTCACAGCCTAAATCACACCCATCCTCTATCTATCTTACATTGCCCACTCATCTTCTATCTTCACCCCCTATCCAAAACCTATCTTATATCTTCCACCTATATAATAATCATATTATAGCCTCTATCTATCCCACTAATCTTAAAATAAATCTACTCTAGATCATCTACTCATCTTTTATGTCCAGTCATCCCATATTTTTTACTTCCTATCCTAGACATCATCTAATATCTAGCTTATATTTTTCACCCATCTCGCATCTTCCATACCCATCATATCCAATAAAATAAATTATACTTATCCTAAGTAACTTATATAATCCTTGTTATCCATCCTATATCTTCCATTACTTATCCTAAACAACATTTCATACCTACCATATATTCTCCATCCACCTAATATCCATCCTAGAGCTTCCATTCCTCTCATATTCATCCTATATCTTTTATCTTACATACCCCATCCAAATTATATTCTCACATCATCCTTTAATACTATATTTAGTCTTGGAATCAAGGTTTAGTGGTCACCCATCCTTTTCATCCTCATTTTCATCCTTAGACTAGGTATTATCAACATACATAATCTTATCAAGATTCTAATTTAGCACCCATCACTTATTTCTATTAATGCCTTTTTCACCTAGAACCCATCCAATTATCACTTTGATAGTGTAAAAAGTATTTGATCCCATAACTCTCTTTTATTATTTCTATATTAGACTCTTATAAGGCTTTGTCTTTTGGTAATTCTTAGAAATTCCAAAAATTCACCATATCACCTTCTTTGACCATTATAAGATTTGATTTCTAGACCGAGTTAGTATTAAAACAATTTCACATCACCTATCACACCTCATCACATATCTCTTTACCTCATCCAAAATGGTGATCTAACCCTGTGCCCAACTTAGGATAGGACAAGCTTCCAACCAAGACAATGAGCCATTAGGGAATCTAGGTGACCCAATTCAGGATTACGATGATACACATAGTGATATGCATACCCCCAAAGGAGAAGATGACCAATTCAATCCCCTCCATAATGATGAGGTTAGTAATTTAATTGACCACTACCTCTATGAAAATTGTGATCAATTTTTATCTTGATCTATTGAAATGGGGGGCACACTACCCTCAAACTTTGACTGTAGCCTTATACAACACATAGTTCATCCTTCCACCTATCCTAATACACAATGTCAACATATACACACCAATAAAGTACCCAAAAAAGAGTAAGGTGTGTACCAATAATTTTAATAAGAAGAATTCCCCACACCCCTTTGAAATAACCATATTGAGGCTAACAGGATGAAAACTCTCCTAGAGGATTGGCTAGACCAACTTACACAACAAATAAATCTCTTACTCCATGCACAAAATCAATGACCTTCATCCCTTCATAAAAACACCCATAGCACCCATAGACCCCATAATAGTCATGATCAAACTTCAAATTCTCTTGGGGACCCCACATTTGCACAAGAATGTAAAGTGATGAAGGAGAATGTACAATAAATTGAACCACACTCACAAGCACTAAAATATAAATATGAAGATTTTTGTTCTTTCCCTTAGACATGAGTATCTTGTAAATACCTTTCCCAGCCCACTTTGAAGTGCCTAAATTTGAAAAATATAGAGGGAGAGGTGATCCCCAAGACCATGTATAAGATTTTTATGTGGCTTGTCATGAAGTAACATATGAAGATGCTTATCTATTAAGACTTTTCCCAAAAAGCTTTACTGGACCAGCTCTAGAATGGTTCATGCACTTACCAAAGGGGTCTATATCAAGATTTAGGGAATTAAATGAACAATTTGTCAAACATTTTCATTCAATATTGAACATTATGTCTCAATCATAGACCTATATACCACTAAATAGAGAAATGGGGAAAGTTTGGCATCCTTCTTGCAATGATGGAGAAGTTTAGCAAGTCACCTACGATGTACAATAATTGAAAAGGAGTTAGCCAAAATATTTGGTTATAACCTTAATGTTGAGCTCAAATATTAGTTAAAAATATAATGTACCAAAACTTTTGATGAAATAATTGATAAAGGGAAGCAAATTAAAAAGGTACTCATTGAAAAATGAACAATTAAGTTATATTCCTAAAATGAGCACAATTAAAATCAAGATAACTCCTTTTCAGGCAAGTCAAAAATCTTCAACAAAAATAAGAATGTTGTGGGAGATGGGGTTACCAATTATAAATAGTAGCATGTGTAAACATTACAAAATAATAACCCCATAAAATAATAGAATGCCTCCTCTTCAAGTTCTGTTAGGCAAACCAAAGCCTTGGGTTAGAAAAATACCTCTCACTAGTTTGGGAGTACCCATTGAAATAGTCCTTAAACAATTGATTGCTACTAACATGATTACTCTTTCTAAAATTAGACCTCTAGATGATCATTAACCTCATCTTGATTATCATCATGAAGATGAATTCTACAAATATCATAGAGTCAAAGGTCATGATATAAAAATGTCTATGTAATAAAATAACTATATTTAGGACCTAATTGAAAGAGGTGATATTTAAATAGAAGAGGAGAGTACTTAAAATCAATATAAGAATGAGAATCTAAGCATTTATCAAGACCCCCTACCCAAGCATGATCAAAGAAATAAGAAAACACCAAGAAACTAGGGTTAGTCCTCCTCTTCCAATCATATTGACTATCACACCATGCCATACCATTACATCAACACCATTAAAATATAAAGCCCCAAAAATCCCACTCCATCATTACCCACCATATTAAAAATAAACCAGGTCAGTATTGATTATGTGGTTACTACTAGACGTAGTAAACTCATAGTTCTGGGACACCACCTAAGGACCCATCCTCTTCTACTACTCAAAGGGGGAATACCTCTAAGAAAGTTTTAGAATCTTCTGATAAATTTTATGATATAATTTAGAAACTTGAGAAGACAATCATTTATATCTCATTAATGGAACTTCTCAAAACATCCCCTCTATATTAGGAGATACTTAATCAAGTTTTGAGTGACCTTAAGGTCCCAAGTGATCTTAACACCAATCAATTCTAGGCATTAGTGGGGCATTTATCCCCTTCTCATCAAATTACCTTTGGTTTCTAGGATATGCCTCCTATCGCCCCCCACCATAACTATCCATTATTCATTGAAGTCTCCATATCCCACCATTGCATTCCCTAAGTACTCATAGAGGGAAGGTCAGCATTAAATTTATGTAATTTGGATTCCATAAAGAAATTAGGGTATTTTTAAGCATCTTTAGGGCCTACCATGATTATTATAAAGGCATATGATGATAATTAATGTCCATCTATGGGTACTATCTACCTTCCCATTATCATGGGACCCATGGCACATTAAACCCTGCTTCATGTCATGGATGTTGATTTACATTATAATATGCTTTTAGGACATCCCTAGATCCATGAGATGTAATTTATCCCATCTACCCTACATCAATGTCTAAAATTTACCCACTTAGTCATGAAAGTCATTATTCTTGGGGAAATTGATCATTTTCATAGTTGCCAAATGGATCAATCCTCATCATCATATCATATCCTAGCATGAATAACTCCATCTTAATTCCAATAATCACTAAGTATATATGCCCTGATAAGCTTGAACCTACTTCAAATCCATTACCTGAAGTCACTTGCTTAAAAATCACATCCACATGTTATGGGGAATATGAATATAAGGACTTTTATGTCGGTGACTTACCTTTTCCTCATATAGTTACAGCTCCCCAGCTATGTGAAAGACCAATCCTATCAAATATCAATTTGGACCAACATCCTTTTCTAGTGTGAGTCTACTATTTAAAGAATATATTTGATAGATTAGATGGATCATGTCTTATTTTAGAATATTAGGCCCTCACATCTCCTAGAAAGTGATACCTCCACATCCAAAAAATGTTATAGAACATGCATTATCAAGGGAAAGGACTAGGAAGACACAAACAAGGTAGGATTGAACCAATATCAGTTCAAGAACATCCATAATATATTAGATTAGGGTAAAAACTATTTGATGATGACTTAAATAATATTATTATGGATACTATTCTGATCCCTAAGGAGACTCTCTCTGATGAAGAAATAAAAATGGGTTCTCTTTATAGTTGCTTCAAGGAGCTTACTACCACAAACCTTTTCCCTGACACCACCATTTCCACCATCAACATCTCCCTCCACTACCCATCTTTAATTGACTAAGATCAACATTAGGAGCCATCATTTTATATATTTCAAAGTGATGAGGCAATTTTAGAATTTTTGGGAGCACGAGATTTTATGCTTTCCAACAATCATAAGAAAGGCTTTTCTATTAATCTCTGTAAATCAGTGTATTTTAGGGAACAAAATAATTCCCTCAACCAAAGTGAAAAATAACAGTCTATTGTCACCCAAAAAGTAGCAGTCATTTTTAGGACAACATTTGAATTATTTTGGTCTTACAGACCAAAATTGTGTCTTCCATTTTCAAAAATTTGTCTTAGAGATTCAAATTCCTCATTTTCAAAGTTTCTCAGAAAATATACAGACTTTTCAAATCAAGTTCAATGAATTTTACATGTTGATTTCTACGAACTTTGTATCTTCATATTCTATATGTAGGTTCATTTATACTGGTTCAAAGGCTTCTGCAGGCTATTTCAGTTAAAAGAATTGGTTTTCAACACTTAATCATTTTCTGAAATTGGTTCAGAGCTTTGGTTTAATTAAAAATCTTCAACGGCAAGCATCTGAATACAAAAGGAGACCTGAACCATTGAACCATTGAACCGTTGAACCACTTTGGTTTAAAGGTTCAACAGGTTTAAAGTTTAACAAGATCATCTTTGACAAGAGTTAAGCGCTTCATCAAGGTTCAAAGTTCAATCGCTTCTATTGGTTCATCATCTTCAAGACACTTGGTCAAAATAAGACGGCTTGAACCATTGAACCATTGAACCACTTTGGTTCAAAGGTTCAACAATTTCAAGGTTCAATGACAGGTTCAACCAAAGGGACAGTTCAATGGCTTGGTTTAACTAAGTGGTTCAACTCTTTATTTTCACTCAGTTGGTTCATTATTTTAGTTCATCCTTTAGTTTAATGTCTACAAGTTCAATAGCAGGTTTGAAGACATCTTTCAAAGATTTTTTTGAACCTTTGAACCAAAACTTGGTTCAATGAGATGGTTCAATAGGTAGGTTCAAAGGCAGGTTCAATGGTGAGTTCATTCAATTGTTAATTCATTGAACCATCGACTTGAACTATTTTTGGTTCAACCGATTAGTTCAATGTGAAAGTTCAAAGGGGTGGTTCAATGCAAAATAAGACTTCCTGAAGGACAAGAGCCCTTGTGGAGGGCACTTAATCAAGAAAATCACCTTTCTGGAGGATCATTTTTCAAGTAAGCCGAAAGGTAATTCTTTCAGATTTGTTCAAGGCATTCAAAAATTGGCTTAACATTTAACTCTTTTGGACTTTAGTTTAAAGGAATTCCTTCGGAAAAAAATTTTGAAAGAATTCCAAGTGATTGTGAAGGTAAAACCCAAAGACATTTTCAAAGGGCTCAAAAGACTTTGCAAAACAAATATTTCTGCAGACTTTTGTCTGTAAGAATTTTCCTGGGGCAAATTATCTGCAGGTATTTTCCTCGAGCAATTTGTCTGCGAGAATTATCTGTGGGACAAATGTCCATGGGAATTACCCATGGGGGAGACTTAAACACAAACACCTGGGAATTTTCCCTGGGGAAATGTCCATGGGGAACATTTGCCCAAAGGATAGTCTACAGGGAACTTCTTGTGGAATCCTTAGCCTGGGGATTTGTCTGCGAGGACTACCAAAGCAAAGGGCCACCAAAACAAAGGGCCACTGAAGGACCCCGAAGGGTAAATGCCCTTGCAGGGGACTCTCGACAGCCAAAGTGAAGGATCATTCTGACTTGACATAGGCCATTTCTCAAGGCCCAAAAGGGTAAGTCCAATCTAGAAGAGCAAAGCCAAAAGCCAAAAGAAGACCAAAGGGTGACGCCCATAAAGACGTCAAATTCAAGATAGTGAACTAGCCATTGAGATCACATTGATAGGCATGTAAACATCAATTTTAAAGACAGTGAAATAGCCATTGATCCTTTGATCCACAAACTCGAATGTATTTATAGAATTCAAGACAAAAACTAGTTGAAAGTGAGGAAAAACAAAATAATGGATGAATCCAAGACCCAATTTAATTAATCTAGAAAGGAGGAATGATGAAGACAAGATCAGACTGCCAGGTGGAGATTGAAAGTTGTAATCTTTCAATTACATGGCTTGTTTATCTACATTGAAAACATCAAATGGGTAAAAGGCCCCAAAGTTCCAACTTGTCTTCTTAACATTTCCCAATGCATCATGATGTATTACTATTCCCGAGTCCTTCTTCAAGTGGCTATATAAGGGACTTTCTTTCATTTTAATATGATCTTCTTTTTAACAATCTAAACAAAACTCTATTGAAATTGAGAGGCATCATTGAGACTTTGTGCTCAGTCTGTTGATCATATTCTATTAATGAAAGCAAGAGACTTTTTCAGACTTTGTGCTACGATATCTTTTCTATTTCATTAATTTAATAAATAGGATTAGTAAATTAGTCAAGGTGTCCTGAAGAATCAAATGTGGAGAGACTTTGTGCTTCCATAAACTACCTTCAGTGTGTTTTCTTTATATTGTTTTGTAAAGGACTTTGAGAAGACTTTGAGCTTTCATTGCCCTTCGTATATCACTCTTGAGTATTTCAGGTGTAGAATTTGTGTTGTGTCTTGATTTGTTGGTTACCATACCTTCAGTTATATTCTACTTTTATTTCCAGGAGTATTCTTATGGCTGGTTGAATAGTTCTTTTGAAAGAAGAGGAGTGAAGTCTATCATTCTCTTGAGTTTCTCCTTTACTTTATATACACCATCTTTGAAGAAAGAGAGATAGATGTCTGGTCCTACCCTTGAGTATTATTTTCTATTTATACATATACATAGCATATCCATAGGGAACCTCCCCTTGATGAGAGGAGAGAGAAGTCTCCTTCTGATGTGATAAAATTACACATTATGATGACTAATCTTCTTGCTTTGGCTGATAAGACCTATTTTGTTTACCAGTATGTTGATAGACAAAATATTCAACCAATAGTTTCTGGTGACTCCGCTAGGGATATATCCATTATCCATTTATAGCATATTCATTCACCTCCATAGTCATCAGGAAAGAATGCATAGTTTAAAGCCTCAAGATTTAATTGAAGCAAATTTAATTCTTTTCCACTTTTGTTTTACAATTTGGTAGATTCAAGGTATACACGAAGCCAAAGGGCTAAAGGTATCATTGATCCTATGTTCGAGCTAGTATAATAAAGTGATTTTGATCCGTTTCTTTCACCATCTCATCTTCAATGAACCAAGAGCTTCCCTCCTACTAAAGCCAGATCCCCATTACCAGACGAAGTATCTACTTCTATTGTTGATAAAGCTGTGACTATAATTACTCCATTGAGATTTGTTATCCCTCCTTTTTGGTATCCTATAATTACAGTTCAAGGTCCCTAGGGTAATGTTTTTGGTCCTCTCAATCTTACTCCTCATCTACATGAACTTCCACGCAGTTTTAGGAAGAATTTTCCTAAATTCTATGGTGATGGCAAAGTTCATCCTGATGAACACATTGTAGCATTCAGTATAGCTTGTGCAGTAATCAGAGTAGAGTTTGAAGATGTAGCAATCAGGATTTTTGTTAAAACACTACAAGGTCCTACTATAGATTGGTTTTACCATCTACAGGCTCAATTTGTGACTGATTGAAATACCTTGAAAGCTAGGTTTGAAGCCAGATTCAAACCTGTAGAAGATGCACATACACTTCTAGCTCAGCTTACATAGATGAAAAAAGAGCTGCATGAGCCTATGAGAGACTTCATAGCTAAATTTGACAAGTTGAGAAACAAAATTCCTATAATTTCTAGACCTACAACTGAGAATCTCAAATGATTTTTCATTAATTATCAACTACCTGAATTTAGTTTCCTCTTGAGACGTGTTGGCCAAATAGATCTCGCTGCAGCTCAACTTTTGGCCACTGAAGTAGAAGATGATCTCATCTTAGTAGGGAAAATAAGAAGAGATCCCAATAGAAATAGAGCTTCATCATCTTCCAAATTTGCATCTATAAGCACCATAGATCCAATGGTGTAGAAATTAGCAAATGAGTTCCTTGCCCTCAAAAAGCAAATGGCTCAAGGAATGTCTTATGCTCCTACATACAGAAAGACATTCCCAAATCAGTCATATCAAGGTAATATTTTCAAAAACCAAGGACAACAAAATCACCTTCCTCCCCCACAAGGGAAACTTGCCCTGGAAGCTCCTCCAACTAATTCAATAATGGGATATCTTGAAGTAGAATCAAAATTCTCTTATCAACCTAAATTAAATCAATATAATGATGCTGATATCATTGAAGATAGTCAAGAAGAATCAATTGGTGACTCCCACATTAGTTTCCTAAATTACCAGGATGAACTTGAAAGAAAAAGAGAAGCTTCAGATGGATCATATGTAGTGTTTACCAGGTCTAAGAACCAATTAGTCCAACAGGCTGATAAAGAAAAGATAGAAGAGCAACCACAGTCAGCAGTCACAATTGTCAAGCGTGGGACATTTCAATAAAAAGATCTAGTTATTTATCAAAAGGTGAATACATCTATTGTGCCTTCTCCTTCTACTTCTAATTCACAAACCATCCCATCTCCCATCCCTCCTAAAAATCAAAAAGCTAAAGTACCTTTCTCTATACCTAGTTCGATTCAGCCATTTGACATAATTGATCATGTCAAAAAGACAAAAATATAGATGTCTGAATTTGAATACTTGTAATCTAATTTAGATCAACTGAACAAGCTAGTCTAATATGTTAAAAATTAGACTGTCCTTGCAAGACAAAAAGCCAAAAAAGTAACTTTTGATTCTTCAATGAATATACCTATTCCAAATAATCTGATTATTACTCCTCCAACTGCTCTTGGAAAAATAGAACCCTTCTATGTTTCCCTATTAATCAATGGTCACAAGCTGAGTAACTATATAATAGACTCAGGTGCATCTGATAATGTCATGCTTGCTAAAGTCACTGAGTCTCTTGGTCTCACATTGACCCAGACATTTGGGAGATGTTTCTCCATGGAGAATAAGCAAGTACCATTGCTTGGGTAAATCAAAGATGCCCAATTTATATTTGCAACCTTTCTAGACAAGAGAATTAAAATGACTATATTAGTGGCTGACATCCCAGCATCTTATGGCATTTTGCTTGGATGAAATTTTTTTAAGGACATGGGAGGAGAGCTAAACACGGATTTATCTAAAGCAAGGATCCCTGTTCAAGGTGTGATGAAAAGATTACTTCCTAAAAAAGAAGCAAAGTATGTAGTTACCAAGACATCATCGCCTGAAGCTCAGATCCTTTTTGAATCCACAAGTATGGGCAATTACTTTTTATATATAAATCATGAAGAAAGACCCTCCATCTCTGATGAGGGAAAGTCTAAAGTAAAATTAGTATCTAATGAGATTTGGACTCTAGAATTTGATGATAGTTGTTCTTCTACTGGTTTCGGAGCTGGTATTGTCTTAATATCTCCTCAAGGAGATATGTTCCCTTCATCCTATAAATTAAAATTTAGTAATACAAATAATACAGCTGAATATGAATCATTGTTGCTGGGCATGAAGGCTGCTCAAGAAAGAGGCATCAAGTTTCTTCATGCTAAAGGAGACGCTGAATTAGTGGTCTGTCAAGTCAAAAAATTATATCATACCAAGAATGAGAGGCTATGCCACTACCGTAATTTGGTTTGGGACCAAATTGAAAGATTTGATGTTTTCAACATTTCTACCATACCCAGAGAGTCCAATAACAGAGCTGATGCAATTTTTATTTTAGGAACTCTCTTAATTCCTCATTTTGATTTTAAAGAAGATAAATATACCATTGAGCTAGTCTATAGACCAAATGTTCCTGACAATGCTGAACATTGGAAAATATTCAATGATGATCATTAGATCATTGCTTTCTTGGAATGAAAAGACAATTTTGAACAGCTATATTTTGAAGGCAGTGAATCTCAAAAATTTGAATCTATTTTTGAATCCAATTCTGATGTAAATGAAGAGTTCCTACAGCTGAAAGGAAACAAAATTCCTAAAGGCCTAGTTTCTCTTGAGAAGCTGTTTGACAAGCATGATAGATTTATCAAAGAACAACATATAGATTTGAATTTTTCTCAAGGATTCGACCAAGTGAATCTGACCAACAAAGAAAATCCTAAAATGGTCAACATTGGTAAGTGTTGCACACCTGAAGAAAGATTCAAATTCACTTCTTTGCTCCATCAATACATTGATGTCTTGGCATATTCATATGAAGACCTGAAGTCTCTCAGACCTAATGAAATTTGCCATCACATTCCTCTAAAGGCTGATTCAATGCCCTACAAGCAAAAATCTAGACAATACAATCCAAAAATTTTAGGTACAATTATGTCTGAGATTCAAAAAATGTTGAATGCTAGAATTATTTTTCCAATCCATCATTCTACATGGATTGCGAACATAGTTCCTGTAAGGAAGAAAAATGGCAAAATTTGCATTTGTGTAGATTTCTAGAATCTAAATCAGTCATCTCTAAAAGACAATTACCCTTTTCCAATCATGGACCAAGTACTTCAAACGGTAACATGATCAAAAATGTTATCAATGTTGGATGGCTTCTTAGGCTATAATCAAGTTGTAGTTGTTAAAGCTGACAAACACAAGACTACATTCATCATGCCTTGGGGTACATTTGCATATAAAAGAATACCTTTTGGATTAATAAATGCTTGTGATACTTTTTAGAGAGTTATGGATATGGCTTTCAAAGATGAAATTGGCAAATTCATAGTCGTATATCTTGATGACTTAACTATCTTTTCAAAGCATCGATTTGATCATGTATGCCACCTACAACAAGTGCTGAAGTGCTATCGGTAGAATGGTATTTCCTTGAATCCTAAGAAGTCTATTTTTGGAGCGACAGAGGGAAAACTCCTTGGACACATTGTGTCCAAAGAAGGCATAAAGATTGACTCAGACAGAGTTAAGTCTATTCAAGAGCTGAATTTGCCTACAAGTAAAAATGATGTTCACTCTTTTTTCAGATAAGTGAATTTATTATGAATATTTATTCTTGAATTTGCTGAGAAGACAAGATACATTATGAATATGATGAAAGGGAAAACTACCTTCAGCTAGAATAAAGAAGGTAAATCAGCATTTCAAGATATCAAGGTCGCCATTGCTCATGCCCCTACCTTGGTTTATCCAGATTACCACAAAGATTTCATCATTTACAGCTATGCGTCTAAGTATATTATTTTAGTGATTCTTGTCCAATAAGACAAAGAAGGTATGGAATCCCCTATCTCTTTCATGAGTTGCCCTCTCAAAACTCATGAAATGAATTATTCAAATATAGATAAACATGCTTATGTCTTGGTAAAAGCAGTCAAACACTTTCTCTTCTATATTCTAAATTCACATACTACTGCCTTAGTTCCTGATAGTACAATCAAGTCTATATTAACTTAGCAAGAGTTTGGCACAAAGAGAGGTAATTGGATTGAAAAGATCCAAGAATTTGATTTGGATATCAAGCTGACAAAGCTGGTCATAGGTAAAGGCCTTTGCCAATTAATGGCTGACAATAAGCCAGAAGATACACAACATGAAGAAGCTGAAGTGGAAGATGCACCAATATTCCTTTTTGTTTCCACTACCAATGAATGGTACTCAGATATTTCCTATTTTTTGACTTATGGTGAATGTCCTACTCATTTGTCTTACAAAAAAGGAAGGACTATTAGGTTGAAAGCTACCAATTTTGTCCTTTGGGACAATGGCCTGTATAAGAGAAACATAGATGGAGTTTTCCTTCACTATGTAGACAGATAACAGCAGACCCAACTCTTGAAATCTTTCCATAATCTAGCATGTGGATGACATTTTCCTTCCCCTATGACTACTCACAAAATTCTGCAAGCTAGGTATTATTGGCTGACTCTTTTCCAAGATGCACATAAGTGGGTGAGGAAATGTGAACTTTGCCAACAATTTGTTGGAAGACCCAAGTTGGCTGCCCTACCTCTCAAGCCAGTAATCATAGAGGAACCTTTCTAGCAATGGGGACTAGATTTTATTAGAACAATAAACCCATCTTCAAGTGCTAGACATGATTATGTCCTTATAACAACTAATTATTTCACCAAGTGGGTAGAAAAAATCTCGACTAAGCATGCTACCTTAGAAGTTGTATGCAACTTCCTCAAAGAGAATATCATTTCCAAGTTTGGAGTTCCACTCAAGATTGTTACTGATAATGTATCTTGTTTCACCTCTTAAGAGATTACACAATTTTGTTTTCATTATGGAATTACGCTCTCTCATTCTTCTGATTATTTTCCCTAAGGGAATGGACAAGCTGAGTCCAACAATGAGAATTTAGTAACTATTATCAAAAATTTAGCAGATGATAATCAAAGGACATGGCATAAAGCATTGGTGGATGCTCTGTGGGCAGACAGGATCATACCAAATAGGGCAATTGGTATGTCCCCTTTTCAACTTCTTTATGGTATTAATGCTGAGATACCAATCACTTTAGAGTTACCAAAATTGAAATTGGCGAAGGCCATTGAAGATCAGACATATGACAGTTCTCTTGACAAAAGAATCATGTGCTTGACTCAGCTAGAGGAACAAAGAATCATGGTGGTGGATAGAATTTATTCTCATCAAGGTCTGGTAAAGAAACTTTTTGATCAAAAGGCCAGAAATCATGATTTCTAGATTGGGGATAAAGTCCTGTTGTGGGATAAAAGAAGAGATCCAAAGGGGATGCATGGAAAGTTTGACTCCCTTTAGAGAGGCCCATTCATAATTCATCAACACATGGGTGAAAATAGCTTTTTATTGAAATACCAAGATGGCACACTCTTTTCTCTACCCCACAATGGGTAGCATTTGAAACACTTCAATTCTTGAAGTATCAGATCATTGCCTCTGTATATATGTATATTTGTACAATTTAATTTCTATTTTATTTTTTTTGTTTTCATTTCTAATGCTTTTCATTTCTAGGTAGCATGACTCTGAAGCCCAATGGTACACTTGAAGACACTAGAGATTATGGATTCTACTCCTTTCAATTCATTTTGCAATTGACAGAAGTTCCCCAACTGGAGCCAGTTGTTGTCACCCAAAAAGTAGCAGTCATTTTTAGGACAACATTTGAATTATTTTGGTCTTACAGACCAAAATTGTATCTTCCATTTTCAAAAATTTGTCTTAGACATTCAGATTCCTCATTTTCAAAGTTTCTCAAAAAATATATAGACTTTGCAAATCAAGTTCAATGAATTTAACATGTTGATTTCTACAGACTTTGTATCTTCAGATTCTACAGGCAGGTTTATTTATACTGGTTCAAAGGCTTCTGCAAGCTATTTCAATCAAAATAATTAGTTTTCAATGCCTGGTCATTTTCCAAAATTGGTTCAGATCTTTGGTTTAATTGAAAATCTTCATCAGCAAGCATCTGAATACAAAAGGAGACCTGAACCGTTGAACCATTGAACCACTTTGGTTCAAAGGTTCAATAGGTTCAAAGTTTAACAAATTCATCTTTGACAAGAGTTAAGTGCTTCATCAAGGTTCAAAGTTCAATCGCTTCTATTGGTTCATCGGCTTCAAGACACTTGGTCAAAACAAGGCAGCTTGAACCATTGAACCGTTGAACCATTGAACCACTTTGGTTCAAAGGTTCAATGAGTTCAAGGTTTAATGACAGGTTCAACCAAAGGGACAATTCAATGGCTTGGTTCAACTAAGTGGTTCAACTCTTTATTTTCACTGAGTTGGTTCATTCTTTCAGTTCATCCTTTAGTTCAACATCTTCAAGTTCAATAGCAGGTTTGAAGACATCTTTCAAAGCTTTGTTTGAAACTTTGAACCAAAACTTGGTTCAATGAGATGGTTCAACAGGTAGGTTCAAAGGCAGGTTCAAAGGCAAGTTCAATGCTAAGTTCATTTAGTTGTTAATTCATTGAACCATCAGCTTGAACCATTTTTGGTTCAACCGATTGGTTCAACGTCAAAGTTCAAAGGGGTGGTTCAATGCAAAAGAAGACTTCCCGAAAGACAAGTGCCCTTGCGGAGGGCACTTAATCAAGAAACGCACCTTTTTGGAGGATCATTTTTCAAGTAAGCTAAAATTTAATTCTTTTGGATTTGTTTAAGGCATTCAAAAATTGGCTTAACATTTAACTCTTTCAGACTTTTGTCTGAAGAAATTCCTTCAGAAAAAAAGTCTGAAAGAATTCCAAGTGACTGCAAAGTAAAAACTTGAAGACATTTTCAAAGGGCTCAAAAGACTTTGCAGAACAAATATTTTCATAGACTTTTGTCTGCAGGAGTTTTCCTTAGGCAAATTGTCCATAAGAATTTTCCACGAGCAGTTTGTTCATAGGAATTCTCTGTGGGACAAATGTCCATGGGAATTACCCATGGGGGAGACTTAAACACAAACACCTGAGAATTTTCCCTGGGGAAATGTCCGCAGGGAACATTTTCCTGAAGGATAGTCTGCGGGGAACTTCTCATGGAAGCCTTAACCCAGGGATTTGTCTGCGGGGACTACTAAAGCAAAGGGCCACCAAAACAAAGGGCCGTCGAAGGACCCTAAAGGGTAAATGCCCTTGCAGGGGACTCTTGATGGCCAAAGTGAAGGATCATTCTGACTTGATACAGGTCGTTTCTCAAGGCCTGAAAGGGTAAGTCCAATTTGGAAGCACAAAGCCAAAAGCCAAAAGAAGACCAAAGGGTGACGCCCACAAAGATGTTAAATTCAGGATAGTGAACTAGACATTGAGATCACATTAACAGGCATATAAACGTCAATTTTAAAGACAGTGAAATATCCATTGATCCTTTGATCCACAAACTCGAATGCATTTCCCTAATTCAAGACAAAAACCAGTTGAAAGCAAGGAAAGACAGAATAATGGATGAGTCCAAGACCCAATTCAATTAATCTAGAAAGTAAGAATGATGAAGACAAGATCAAACCACGAGGTGGACATTGAAAATTGTAATCTTTCAATTACACGGCTTGTTTATCTACATTAAAAAGATCAAATGGGTAAAAGGCCCCAAAGTTCTAGCTTGTCTTCTTAACATTTCCCAATGCATCATGATTTATTAATTTTCTCGAGTCCTTCAAGTGGCTATATAAGGGACTTTCTTTCATTGTAATATGATCTTCTTTTTGACAATCTGAACAAAACTCTGCCAAAATTGAGAGGCATCGTTGAGACTTTGTGCTCAGTCTGTTGATCATATTCTGTTAATGAAAGCAAGGGACTTTTTTAGACTTTGTGCTATGATATCTTTCCTATTTCATTAATTTAATAAGTAGGATTAGTAAATTATTCAGGAAGGTGTCCCGAAGAATCAAATGTGGAGAGACTTTGTGCTTCCATAAACTACCTTCAGTGTGTTTTCTTTATATTGTTTTGTAAAGGACTTTGAGAAGACTTTGAGCTTTCATTGCCCTTCGTATATCACTCTTGAGTATTTTAGGTGCATACTTTGTGTTGTGTCTTGATTTACTGGTTACCATACCTTCAGTTATATTCTGCTTTTATTTCCAGGAGTATTCTTGTGGCTGGTTGAACAGTTATTCTGAAAGAAGAGGAGTGTTGTCTATCATTCTCTTGAGTTTTTCCTTTACTTTATATACACCATCTCTGAAGAAAGAGATGTGGATGTCTGGTCCTACCCTTGAGTATTATTTTTTGTTTATACATATACATAGCATATCCACAGGGAACCTCCCCTTGATGAGAGGAGAGAGCAGTCTCCTTCTGATGTGATAAAATTACACATTAGGATGACTAATATTCTTGCTTTGGCTGATAAGACCTATTTTGTTTACTAGTATGCTGATAGACAAAATATTCAACCAACACAGTCTAAAGAAGAAGAGCCACTTTAAAGTCCAAAATAATCTATGCATGATTTAGTCAAAATAGAAAAGTATGCTGAAATAGATACAAAACTCCCAAATGGTTTAGCTTTAGATATCCTAGATCAGCCATTACCCCCTTACCTCTAAGATCACTCACCCTCTCTCATTGAGGAGATGATTGAAGTTAACATTGGGACTGAATAAAATCCCAAAAACATCAAACTGGGGGAAACTCTCACACCTGAGGAGTGTTAGATCATTATTGAGTTGCTCAAGGAATTTATCGATGTTTTCACATAGTGCTAATCTGATATGTCTGGCCTTAACCCATCCTTAGTAGTACATCATTTGGTTATAAATCCTAATGCTAAACCAATCAAAATAAATTATGTAAGATGAACCCCAAAGTGACCCTATTAGTTAAGGAGGAATTATAAAAATTCTTAGAAGCATGCTTCATCTGACCCATCGAATATTTTGATTGGATCTATAATATTGTTCATATAGCTATGCCAAAAGGAGGAATTTAGATTTGCACTAAATTCTAAGATATTAATAATTCATGTCCCAAAGATAACATCCCTATTCTAAATATTGATATGATCATGGATTCAATAGCAGGATATGAAATCTTATTTATCATGGATGGTTTTTTGGGATACAATAAAATCAAAATCGTAGCTAAAGATCAACATAAAACAACTTATATCACTCCATGGGGGACCTCTTGCTATCAAGTCATGCCCTTCAACCTCAAAAATGTAGGCACTACTTATCAATTGGCCATTATAGTTATTTTCCATGACATGATGCATGATATAGTTGAAGATTATGTGGATGATATCTTAGGTAAGTCTCACTCAGGTTAGAACATCATGTAATCTTAAGAAGAGTCTTTGAGTATCTATGAGAGTATAAAGTCAAATTAAATCCCAAGAAATGTGTATTTGGTGCTACCTCAAGAAATTTATTAGGATTTATAGTCTTGAGGAGAGGAATAGAAGTGGACTCAGCCAAAGTCAAAGTAATTATGGAAATACCTCCTCACAATTTGAAGAAACTTAGGAGTCTTCAATAAAAATTAAAAGCTATTCAGTGGTTTGTTTCTTAGTTTGTTGATAAATTTCACCCCTTCACTCATCTCTTAAAGAAGGGGACCACTTTTAATTAGAAATCTGAATGCCAACAAGCCTTCAATGATCTCAAGTAATATTTAGATAATTCACCTATGTTATCATCCCCTATCATGGGAAGACCCTTGCTCTTATATATCTCCACAACTCCTTGTGCAATAGGTGCCCTTCTGACACAACATAATGATTAGGGTAAGGAAAAATCAATTTATTATCTTAGTCACACACTATTCTTTTATGAGATTAATTATAATCTAATTGAGAAATCTTTCCTAGTTATAGTCTTTGCCTCACAAAAACTTTGGCATTATATGCTTAACAATGAAGTCCAATTCATCTTTAAGGTTGATCCTCTCAAATATTTACTATCAAAATTATCCCTCATAAGCCAAATGGCTGAATGGATTATGATCCTCAGTTATTTTTATATTGAATATGTTAATCAAAAGGCCATTAAGGGACAAGTAATAGTGGATCAACTAAAAAAATCACCTCTTAAAGTGACTAAGCCTCTTATCACAACCTTCCCAAATGGATCTATATTAAATACTTCAAAATCTAGTGGCTGGGATATATATTTTGATGGCTCTTTTACTATACATGGATTAGGGTTAGACATCCTTCTTGTCACCCCACAAAGTGACCTCATTCCAAAATCTTTTTGCCTCACTTTTCCATGCACCAATAATACCTCAAAATATGAGTCCTTAATAGTTGGCCTTCAACTAACCATCCAATGGAATATAAAACATTTATAAGTATTTGGTGATTCATAACTCATAATCAAGTAGGTTAACGATGAATTCAAAACTAAAGATGAAAAATTACTTCCATATAAGCAATTGGTAGATAAATGAAGTGGAATTTTTAGTCTATTACATTTGAACAAGTGCCTCAAGGGTGTAATAAAGTAGTTGACTCCATGGCCATTATTGGTTCTTTAATTGATCTCCCTGAAGAAGTCCTTGAGGGAATTTTTTTTATAGAAAATTTGATCCTGCTAGTTCATCAATCTATGGCTCCTTTACAAATTTTTGCAATCCTTGATCTTGGTCTTCCCTGGTACCACAATAATTATAAATACCTCCATAATAATATCTTACCACTAAATTCAATTGCCATTAGCATAAGGCCTTCATCCACTATACCTCCCATTACATAATCCTTGGTGGCATGCTATATCATAGAGGTTATGGTGGGACTTTGTTAAGATGACTGACTTTGGAAGGGGCCTCTAACACGATCAAGGAAGTCCATTATGGTATTTGTGGAAATCACATTGGTGGAATGGCTCTGGCCAAGAAATTATTCTAGACTAGATACTATTGGCCTACCATGGAACAAGACTCCTACCAATATGTGTGGAAATGTGTATCTTGTCAAAAACATGCTAATTTTATCCATGCACCCACATAAGAATTACAACCTATTATGATTCCATAGCCATTCTCTATATGGGGACTCGATTTGATTTTCAAGATCAGTCCTACATTTTAAATGGTCACAAGTTCATTATTATTGCTACAAAGTATTTCACTAAATGGGTAGAAGTAATGCCACTTACTTATACTATAGGTTTTCAAATTTATAAATTCATCCTCAATCAAATCATCTACCATTTTAGTATTCCTACTAACATCATCTCTAATAATAGCAAGTCCTTCAAAAATCAAGAATTTAAGGCCTTGTGCCAGTGATATCACATCAAATGACATTTTTATTCTCCTTATTACCCCCAAAGGAATGGATAGGTTGAAGCAACAAATAAGACCCTTATCAAGATTATCAATAAAATAGTCAATTAGGCAGGTAAAAATTGGCACCTGTAAATTATATCTAACACTTTGGTCTTATCAAACAAGTGTTCAAACATCTATTAGGGCCACTCTGTATGCTTTGGTATATAGGATAAAAGCTATCTTACCTATGGAAATGGAGTTCCCATCCTTGAAAATATCATTATGGGGTATTATCACTGATCATAATTATAGACAAGAAAGACTACAAGAATTGGAGATTCTAGATGAAAAGTGTCAAAATGTCCTCATCAATCATTTAAGGGCATATCAGAATAGACTGAAAGGGCCAATATTGCAATAATATCCAATCTAGAGTATTTAAGGTCAGTGATCTATCCCTAAAAGAAAATAAAAAAATACTAATGTTGACAAGGATAAGAAGGGAAAATTTTAATCCAATTGAATTGGGCCTTATATAATAGTTGCCAAGTTTGGATCTATAACCTATAAATTATCTATATTGGATGGTAAAGAACTTGTTGACCCAATGAATATAATGCATTTGAAGTGTTTTTACACTTGACAGGATCCACCTTACTTTCATCTATGAGTCCCCACTCTTGGGTTCACATATTATTCCATTCTCTCTTCCTTCCATTTTGATCCATATTTCGATCCCTAACCCTAGTCTTAATAGTGTGCATCCACTACAAGTTTTTATGTATCAACATGAGACAAATGTTTTCAAACAAGGAAGAAGTCATTGTTTGTTGAGTAATGGGGATGTTTTTTGGGAAAGACCTCTAGAGTCTCTTATCCATAACTATCATGTATATTTCCCCAAATCCCACCACATCATTATGTCTATCCCCTATCTTATCACCCCATCCTATCCTTAAGATAAAAGTGTGTCTCATTTTAGCTTTAAGATAAATCCCATCCTCATTTGTTCCCTATTGCCCCAAGACCATGGTCCACATCTTCCCACTAACTTTATTATTATGAAGGGGTCACAAATAGGTTTTCTATTCCAGGGTTTTGCGTAGAGTATGACATCAAATCTTGATTGGTCATCTTACACCCCATGTATGATTGATTTTAGATTTGGTTGGAATCTTGTTCTGAAATATAATAGTTTTAGGCACTATATACCCCATGTACATATCCCATAATTGTCACTAAGCCTATTGTCTATAATCATTTTATCATCACCTCATTTTCTCTTTGTATATCTTTGTTATTATCCATATCTTTAGTCTATGTTATCTTATGATTGTTTTATGTGAATGTGTGTATTGTGTGTGATTGTTTAGTTAATCATGTACATATTAATTACATTGACTTATTTATTTAATAAATCTTTTTAGCATTTTTTATATATTTTTTATCTTATTAAATTTTAGGGGAATGAGGACTGTCTAAGTGGCCCCCAAACTTGTTTTTGGCTAGGTCACTTTAAAATTAGAGTTCCCTCACACAGTAGATAATCAATATGAATTTGACTTTTCTCATGTCATATGGCATACATTTACCTACTAGTGCAATATTAAAATGGATTGCAAACATTATCAATGGATTCCAAAACCACCACCTATCCCATTCCCCCTAATCCTATCACTTATCCTATCAAAACTATCCCCATCTTGTCTAACCTATCATCATCTCATTTAAAACCTAATTATCTCCCATACCATCATTATCCTACCTCCATGGTGAAGGAGTCCTACCCAAACCTACATTATGAGACATAATGAATTAAAAGGGGATTAATATTTTTATTAACACATTAATTTATATTTCATTACATATCCCATTATGATTATTCCATACATCTATTTAATCATATACCATCTCATCACATAATATGGCATCTAGTATGTTAGACAATACATCATCTACCATGATCCTATAGTAATCGCATCACATCCATCTCATCATATAAACATGTAAATCAATCCACATCACATCATTTTAAATATAAAACACTGTATATATATCTAAAATCACTACATCACAATCATTTCTCATCAATCATATACATAGTACATAAATCCCACATAATCATGCACATATCCATAATTAATTTCATAGGATCATAAGAATATATATCCATCCCATTATTATCTCATCTAACATCATATAAAGTAAAATCATAAACATATAAATCCATCACATCACATCTAACATCATCATCTAATCATACATGTAATCATTGTAATCTAAAATAGACTCATAATATAAATAATAAATTAGGTACCCATCACATCCATCTGATCACAACATAACAAGATTCATAAATATCAGTGAAAACATAACACATAAAATCATCATCATCTGAAATCTTAGCATATAAATATATAAATATTCCACATGGAGTCCATGTCAAAACATAAATACAATATGTGAGCCCATAGGTAAATAATGTGTTAAAATACAAAATCTTCTATATATCATGTCTCAATCATCGTTACAGCCTTGTTGGTCCTCTTGCAGGTTGATGCACTGAATGCAAATAACTATCCTAGAATGAAGGTGCACATTGCTCAACTAGTACTACTACCTCATATAATGTCCTATAATATTACACCTTGTGAGGCAATCTCATAATGTTATTCATCACGCTCTCTAGCCCATGTTCACTCATTACCAAGTTATCCTCTTCCTTGGCCTTCTTAACCATATCTACCTCTCCTATAAAAGTTTGAATCTATGCTTGCATCTGAGCAATCTAGCCTTGATATCCCTGATCTATATGTCTTGACTCTAGATCTGAATCTATAATTTATCTATCAACATCTATAAGGATATAACTTGATACTATAAATTAGTCACCCATGCATGGGCTTGGACCAACTACCTATCCCTCTATGTCATCTAGGTCTATAATTATGCCTGAATCAAATCCCTCTCCTAAGTGATCCTAGTAATCTTTACAAGCTAAGCTTGAATCTTTGTTTGTAGCTATATAAGTAAAAACCTCTCACTCTCTGATAGAGGCTAGTACAACACCATCCCCACCACCATTACCCCAATCATGTGTGCCAACATGTACCTATTATTTAATTTGAGGCCCAACCTACCGCACAACTACTACATGCCCCCCATCACCTCCACTTATGCCCATAGCATCTCCATACCCCTATCCGTCCTAGTCATCCTATAAGTTTGCTTTCCTCATCCTCATTTATAATCTAGCATGCGCCTAGAGCACTCACCTCATAATCCCTCTCCTAACCACAACCCTAGATCAAATAAATCTCAATGGGATTCTTAGTATCCACCATGTTGTATACATTATTGTAACTCTAGGATCGAGAATCAAGGTTTGAAAATCCTAGGGTACTAGGGCAATACTCTCATAATTTGTACATGCTTGGTCTATATCTAATAGTCTCCCCTATTGTTACCTCTCCCTCTCACTCTAAGTAAATAGGTACTCCTCCCCCAACATGTCCTCAATGAATCCAAACTACTTTTATACATGGTCAGGCCTATACCACTCTATGATCACATCTTTGTGACCTATCAAGTATCACTCAGTCAACATGTACAGGGTCACCATCACCTCATCATCCCAACTAAACTATAAACCATTGTAGGGCATCCAGGTGATGTGTTCTAGATGAAAGCTATCAAATTCTTCTTGGTATAACTACATCTCCATATTATGACCCTTATGTACTCCTAGTAAAATTTACCTCTCAAACACTATAGGCTAATGTGCCTCCCTAGTTTCCTAAGTCCTAAGCATTAGTTGGATCACAATGTGCTCCCAACTCCATATCTACAATAATAAGGATGGTCCTAGGCTAACTACCCCTTGTAGGATCCCAAGTGCAGCTCTCAGTATAGATGAGTCAATACCATAAGCCCCTAACCAAACACTCTAAAATACTAAACCATGTCTACCATAACATCTCTAAAGCCCATATGGAACCATTGCCTATTCATGTTTGATAGGAGTATGTTGTTAATAAAACACATAACCATAAGATTAAGGTGATCAATGGTCCCCTCTCAGAGGAATCTATCTATAATTACTCATATGTCTTGAACACCCACATGTAATCTTCCTACCAATACTTATAATGCCATAACTAGTGTGTGGGATCTCTAGTAGATCCTATCTCCCAACATTGATAGATGAAGAATTCAGTAGATGTCCTAAAAAATCACTGTCATCTCCCTAATAAAAAAATGGAATTTACTAGTCTCATAATGCTAACACTCAACCAACATTGTGATAAGAGATAGATCAATGTGTACTACTAACATCATTGTAATGTAAGGCAATCTTACTAGCTCTATCACCCCATACTCAGCATCTGTCAACACATGCATCTCATGCAACACCTTAGGTTACCAAAGCCATGAAACCAACACACATAAGTCTTCATGTACTAGTCACCATAAACCTATCACTACATCTCTCACAAATCACCTCTCCTATCCATAAATCCAACTAAACCCCTCCATCTACCATATACCTAATAACTAATTAACACTAACTTCCTAAATCTAGGTCAACTAACTTCATCACTCATAAATCTAACTACATCTATCACCCTAAATTTTTCTCAAAACCAACTAATACCCCTTTATCCATTCAAGTTAATATAAATAACCTAACGCCTTTCACCTATTCCTCATCCTACCTTATCTAACTAATTAACCCCCTTCCCCAATCACACTAACATCTAACCAACTACATCACCCCTTAGCCTAACCTCAATACCCACTAACTATATCTAATAACAATCATAATTACCCCTAACTATTCCCTATCCTACCTTACCTAAATAACCCTCAAACCTTCTACTCTATCTACCTCCATCTAACCAACCAAAATCTTATCCCATCGCTTACCCACTTTTCCCAACTACCATAAAATCATGAATTATGAGCATGCCTTAACTTGTGCTTTTAGTAAAACACCATTCTCAACCTATAGTTTTTTCATAACCACATATTTATTCAAAACCGCAATTCCCTAATCAAAATATTATAAAATTGTGAGTCTACAGTTGTGATATTGTAATACCACAACTCTAGACTCATAGTATTACATTACTACTCATTGCCTTACAAAGCTACAAGTCACGACTGTAATGTCATGACTAAGGGCATTGTCCTCAGTTGTATTATTACCCTAGTGACATGAACGACATCTATTTCTACTAAAAATCCAAAAAAATTCACAAAAATTTTAACAAAAACATAGAGTATAGGCTTTATTAGTCACCAGTGGTCTAGCCTCTGCCACTTGCTAGAACTCTCATACTCATTAACCGTGATGTGAATCTCAAAGTATCTGATCCATGGTTTTAGCTCAAAGACAAATTTCACAAAAGCTAAAAGTGAAAATGACCCTCTTTTTACTCTTTTATCATATTTGACCCCACTTAACCCCTCATAGCCCTTTACTAACAAATCTAGTCTTCATATCCAATCAAATTATTCCAATACCCCAATTAGTCATCCCTTATCATCTCTAACATCATCTGGGGCATGGATTTTCCATTTCACCATTTTCCACTCTAATCCTAAGTCAAAAATACATCATCCTAAGGTATTTTAGGACTTGGTAGGCAGCACTTGGTCTTGCTTTTGTACCTAAGGATAGATCAGACATCGTTTATCCCTCATCCTCATCCTATCACCAAACTAGTCACTCGATAATTACATGTCACTTTAAGATATGATTCTTATGTAAAGTGGCTCCCTATTATTAATCAATTACTATTATCTATATTATCATTTTTTAGGCCTTTCTTAGCATGTGTCCTTGATATGGGACTTGTCCTAGGCTTGTACCCATCTCCTCTCAATCAATTTCACCTTATCAATTAAATAAGTTTATATACATTGGTCATTTGTATAGAACCAATCATAACTAAGCCACATTATCCCCTTGAATCTTTGGGCATCTCAACCATATATGCATCATTACATGGGGAATCCCAACCCCATTTTATTATCTTGGTCTTATCCCACCCATGAGATTGTCATTTGAGTGACCATCTGGTTTAGTTCTCCCCACATGTTCCCTCAAGGGGGCATCATATCCATTAACATATCTACTAACATTCATATATGAAATGGTTTTTATTTGAAATACCATTACTCCTTCCACTCTTGTCCACTCATAATGCCCTTTCAAAGAGGGGCAAATTATATGCACTAAAATCCACTCACCCTGCTAATTAACCTATAACTATATTTCCTAGCTAATTGATGTTAGGTTGTGGAGCTAAAAGCTTCACTAGGATGCAAACAGGAGGTTGTTGAGTTATAGAGCAATCAACGTTGGTCTGATCAACTGGCATTGGTGATATCCAGTGAGCAAAGCAACTGACATCGGTCAGGATTGGCTGACGTCGGTCATCTCCAGGTAGACAGGGACTGACGTCGGTCGCCTGTACGGTTCTGTAACTATCAGTTTCATGAACAATTTGTTAACGAACCGATTGTTTGCATGTAAAAGGCTAATTATAGTCTTGAGTTATAGATCTAATTATTGTAATTGGATGTCTAATTATTATTTGCATGGGATCTATATAATAGACTCATGGGCTATATTATAAAGTGTGCTAGTTGAGAGAGCAAGGTGTGTTCCTCCTAGTGCCACAGTGCCAAGTATGTATGATCAAGTAAATCTACGAGATAGCAAGATCTAGTAGAATATTCATAGGGGTGCTAGTTTGGAGAATCAGAAGGGTTCTTCATGTGTGTATGATCTCAGTCGGTATGTGTTCAAGGCCATGATGATCTATGGTATAGCAAGATCAGGTGAGATCTACATGGTAAGTAAGATCATTGATTTTTAGGTGTGTGTGTGTGTGTGTGGTCTAGGTTTGTAGGTGTTGCAAAACCAAGTTGATCTACAGGTGGCAGTAAGATCAGAGAGATCAACAACACAATAGGTAGCAAGATCAAGGGAGATATACTTGGAGTACAGTGTGTACTCAGACCTTGAGTACGTGGAGTACTCGGTTGGACTGGTAGTGATTGTCACTTACTATTGGTACTGGCAGTGTTTATACTAACTGGTTAGAGGTGAACACCAAATCTATGTTTGAGTTGTGTGTTAGGACCGTAATTGATGAGAGTGAACTCTTGAATGTGAATTACTATACACTCGGTGTGGGAAGCCTGAAATGTGTGGAAGAGTGTGGCATCTCTTCATTGTAATTCTTTTCTGGAAGTGTATTAATACAATTGGGTATTGTCTCTCATATTCTGTGTTATTTCTAAATTTCTAGTTACTTGTTACTTCTGGTTAAATTATGTGTTTAGTTGCTTATACAAAGGTAATCAACTATGTGCTCCATAATCCTGACAAAGTGGTATCAGAGCTAAGGTTGTAGGGAGCAGGTTTGTGTTTGATTACAGGTCACTCTCAGGGGTTTTTGATTGAGTGGGAGTATAGTAATGGTAAAAGAAAGTATGGAGGAATTCAAAAGCAAGAATACTCAACTACAGTGTTATGGAAAGAAAGAGCAAGTAAAGAAATATTGCTGGTTGGTAGAAGATCAACATGAAGGAACTAAAGAAGCAGATGTTGCAGGTGTTGTTACATAAGATGCTCTGGTATGTTCCTTGGATAAAGTAGAATCTTATTTTATAGATTCTATTACCTCTTTCCATGTAGCCTGAAATAGAGTTATTTTCCATGTTAAGGTCCTTGAAGACTTTGGAAAGATTTATTTAGGGGCTGGTGTGCCTTGTCAAATGGTTGGCAAAGGGGAAGTGTGGCTAAAATTGCAGACAACCAACACATGGGTGTTGAAGGAGGTCATGCAGGTCCCAGTCTTGAAGATGTGGCTAATTACTTCAGGAAAGTTGGGTGATGAGAGATGCACAGAAACTCTCATAGCGGATGCACTTGAATTAGCAGGTGGTAAGAAAGTATGTATCCTTTATCTATCTACTTATATTATTGATTCTTCTTTTGTTGCAAAGACGTGGCTTTGTAGGCTTGGTCACAAGAGAAAAAAGGAGATGCATGTTCTTAAGCAGAAGATAGATGTCTTTGACAAACTTAAGAACTGGAAAGCCTTGGTGTTCATGGAGGAGATGATAGATAGAGATTAGTGGAGAAGGCTGAGTAACTCTAAGCAGGGTAGTTTAGACAGGGTTTTGATCCAAAGAGAGCTCGCGAGTAAAAATTCATCACTCACAGGAGAACACAGTTACAGGCATTAGTAAGGAGGAACTGACATTGAATAGACAGGTGCCAATGTTAGTCATGTGCAGACTAGAGCCATTGGTGTCAGGTAGGGTAAGACCAACGTTAGTTAGGGAATCGACATCAGCGATAGGTAGACACTGATGTTGGTCAAGAAACCTACATCGATAGTTAGGACAATCGCATGGAATCGACGTCGATTGAATGTAAACTATGTGGTGACCAAGGTCGGTCATTGGAAAGGATTTTGGGCAGATAGCAAGCTATCAAGGAGTCTCAAATGCCCATATGGAGGACTGAAAGGGTAAGTAAGCCTCAAATTCGTTATTCCTCTTCTTTATACTTGTTGCTCACTTTAGAGCAGGAAGGATCCAAGAAACAGTGGGAGCATGGCATGAATGAGGAACTTAATTCCTAGGATGCAAAACCAAATGAGAGATTTGGTAGGGTTGCCAGCTGGTATGAAAGCACTGAAAGATGAATGGATTCCTTGTTTAAAGAATAGAGTGAATGGATACATGAGATGGAAGGCTAGGTCATATGGTCTTGAGAAAGCTCCAGGATAGTGGTACAGGTTTGACAGGTGGATGACAAAGCATGGCTTTAGTCAATGTCATTGTAACCATTGTGTTTACTTTACCAGGTTGGATAATGATAGCTACATTATCCTGTTACTGTATGTTGTGTGTTTTCCTATTGCAAGGTCACACATGCAAGGTTTTTCTGAGCTAAAGGTAAATTTAGTTCAAAGGTGAGTCATGAAGAATTTGGAGGAGCAAAATTCTTTGGCATGAGTGTGTTTCTAGAGACATGGAAGATCACAAGTTGATTTTGTCTCTGGATGATTGTGTGAAACCGGTTAACACACTGATGGGTTGGACAGTTCTATGAACAGTACCCTGATTCACATGATGAGGTTAAGTACATGTGGACTAGACCTGAGGTTGCCCACACAGTGGGAGCTGTCAACAAGTTTGGAACCAATTCAGGAAAGAAGCACTGGAGTGCAGTTCAGTGGATTCTCAGGTATCTGAGAGGGACCAACAATAGATCGACATGCTATGCAGGGTCAAGTTCTTTTCTACATGGGTTTGTAGATGCGGATGTGGTAGGTTACTTGGATGACATGAGGTGCACCATAGGTTTTTTGGTGGTTGGTCTTCAAGGTTGAACTTGAAGAGGGATACAAGCTAGGAAACAAATTAGATGATGTACAGGTATAGATGCAGCTATTTATCTCCAAGTGGGAGATTGTTAGGTTGTGGAGCTAAAATCTTCACCAAGATGCAAATAGGAGGTTACTGAGAGGTCGCTGAGTTGCAGAGCAATTGACGTCAGTCTGATCAACTGACGTCAGTCATATCCAGTGAGCAGATCAACCAACATCGGTCATGATCGGCTAACGTCGGTCATCTCTAGGCAGACAGGGACTGACGTCAGTTGCCTGTGCAGTTCTAAAACTATTAGTTTCATGAATAGTTTGTTAATGAACCAATTGTTTTCATGTAAAAGGCTAATTTTAGTCTTGAGCTGCAGATCTAATTATTGTAATTAGATGTCTAATTATTGTTTGCATGAGATATATATAATAGACTCATGGGTTGTATTGTAAAGTGTGCTAGTTGAGAGAGCAAAGTTAGCTCCTTTAGAGTGAAGAGAGTAAGGTGTGTTCCTCCTAGTGCCATAGTGCCAAGTGTGTATGATCAGGTAGATCTATGGGATAGAAAGATCTGGTAGAAGATCCATAGGGGTGTTGGTTTGGAGAATCAAAAGGGTTCTTCATGTGTGTATGATCTCAGTCGGTAGGTGTGTAAGGCCAAGTTGATTTGTGGTATAGCAAGATCAGGTGAGATCTACATGGTAAGTAAAATCATTGATTTATAGGTGTGTGTGTGTGCATGGTCTAGGTTTGTAGGTGTTGTAAAACCAAGTTGAGCTATAGGTGGTAGCAAGATCAGGGAGATTAGCAACACAACAAGTAGCAAGATCAGGGGAGATCTACTTGGAGTACGGTGTGTACTCAAACCTTGAGTACGTGGAGTACTCGGTTGGACTGGTAGTGATTGTCACTTACTGGTGGTACTGACAGTGTTTATACTGACTGATTGGAGGTGAACACCAACTCTGTGTTTGAGTTGTGTGTTGGGACCGTAATTGATGAGAGTGAACTCTTGAATGTGAATTACTGTATACTTGGTGTGGGAAGCCTGAAAGGTGTGGAAGAGTGTGGCATCTCTTCATTGTAATTCTTTTCTGGAAGAGTATTAATACAATTGGGTATTATCTCTCATATTCTGTGTTATTTCTGAAGTTCTAGTTACTTGTTACTTCTGGTTAAATTTCGTGTTTAGTTGCTTATACAAAGGTAATCCACTATGTGCTCCATAATCCTGACAGTTGACTAATATCCCATTATCCCATATCTCATTTCCTACATCCTAGAAACATTACCCCAACCCATAACCAATTAATCCCCTCATTAACCTACTAAAAAAACCCATTTACCTACTAACTTACTCCCTAAACCACTTGCCAATTTAAAAATACAATTTATTCTACCTACCCATCCACTGCCCTATTCCTAAATATTCCTAAACCCTAATGGGAGATTTATAAAATTGGAGGATACTAGAAATCTCCTCCATTTTATCCCCTTTTCCTCTATAATTTTCCATTCTAGATATTTCTAAGGAATTTTAAATTCCTTCAAAATATTCTATCCATTGATCTCAATGGCTCAAAATTAAATTTGAGCCACTAATTTCTCCCTTAACTTTCTATATAACTAAGCCACCCCTTCAATAAAAATTAACTAGAAATTTTGAATCCACCTTGCTATCCAACTATATTTTAACCTTATTTCATTCATCAAGAGCCATTATCAAGCAGAATTATCCATTGGAAGCCATTATCAAGCATCAATAAGCAATCCAACATCTATCAATTGAGAATCAAGCATTCATTTGGAAATATCGAAGAGGAGTTATAAAGAGGTAAAATAATGGCATGATCACTCATAACAATTTGATTATCTATTTTATCCCCTCCTATTGATGTGTTTAGATTTTAGGTTTTTATTGCTAAAAATAGTAATAAGAGGTGAATCTAAAATTTAGGCTACAAGTGGAACAACTAACCACAATCAAAAGGGTTCCTCAAGAGTTTATTGTGGAATTTAACTATAGGTTTTAGAAAAATTGGGATAGGATCCCAATAGTAGTCAAAACCACTCCTAAGTATGCCTTCGTGTATTATTTGAGATCCCTCAATTTTGATATAGCAATCATAATACACTCCATGAGAGGGAACACATTACATGATGCCTATGAAGTGGCAATAAGGGAAGAAAAGTGTCTAATACAAGTAGGAAATCTTACCCAAGGCCCCTCATGCCTTTGTTCCCAGAGATACAACCTCATGTGCCTACCATTGATCTACTACCAATGTCAACTAATCATGATTAGGCAGATGCTAATTAGGCAGATAGATTGGGTAAAATTGAAGGACTGCTCAAGGCACAAAGCAACAAGATAATGGACTTAGAGAGGAAGTTAGACGTTACCAAGCACCCTATTAGACTTATTAGCTCAACATGCCTCCATATAAACATATTACACAAGGTCAAGGGTAGATCACTCAAGTAAGGCCCTATAATATTTTTAGTCCTAATACAATGGTATACACAATGGGTGAAGTTACAAGAGATGTCAATCAGTCCAAGTGGAGATGCTTGTAAGACCTCTCTTATGCAGTATAATAGATCTCCTCCTATGCAAGATAGTAAGTCTCCTACACACCATAAATAAGGTCCTTCTATGTAACATGGAGAGACTCCCTTCATGACTTAATCTGAAATATCAAACCAACAAGGAATGAATGGGATCAAGATATAATTATAAATTACTTTTGTAAACTTCCAATAAGGAGAAAATTATTTTAAATAATGTGTACCCAATTATCTTAGGGGCATAGCCAAGATAGACAATCCTATTGCATCCCATACAAGAGCCAAAAGGAGAGCATTGGGTGATGATTTAGAAGTTAGGAGAGAAGATTCTCCATCATCTCAACTATATCAAGAGGCTAGTAGACAAAATTTAGCCCCTAAGACTCCACCAATTTATAAGGTTCAAGATGGGAAAGAGTAGAATCACAAAGTTCCATTCATATCTCAAGTCACTTAAGGTCTAGGTAACACTACTGCTCTTAAGTTACATTCAAAGGTTGTTAGCTCTCATATTAGTATTGTTGATCAAATGAAGAAGGCTCATTTTACCATAACAATGTGGGACACATTTATCATTTTCGTACAAAAGGATATCCTCCAATAAGAGTTATCCAAACTTCACATCTTGGATAAGTAGGTAGGAAATTTGAGTGTACTCTTGACCAACATCAATCAACCTAATGAGCCCCAACTAGCCAAGGTTAATAAGCCCCCTCCTTTCTATCTTTCTATCATCATAGGAGACTCTTTACTACACAATTATATGATAGATAGTGGGGATATTACATCTATCATGCCTAATTCTAAAGCAGACAAGTTGGGGTTAAGGTATGAATCTAATTTTAAGGGAGTCCTAAAACTAGATGGGTCCCCTACTAAGGATATGAAAATAATCCTAGTGTTTATCCTAATTATACTATATGCCAAGATGTTATGGTAGATGATCTTCCTCCTTATTTTGCCTTGTGTTTGTCTAGGTATTTCACCACTAAGATAGGAGGCTATCTCTTTTTTGATTGGTATTATATGGTCTTTATGACTTGTAGCCTAAATTTTAGATTCACCTCTTATTACTATTTTTAGCAATAAAAACCTAAAATATAAACATATCAATAGGAGGAGATAAAAGAGATAATTAGATTTTTATAGGGATTCTTACAATCATTTTACCTCTTTATAACTCCTCTCCAATATTTCTAAATGAATGCTTGATGCCAAATTGATGGATGTTGGATTGCTTGTGTTTGCTTGATAATGGCTTCCAATAGATTATTGATCTTGATAGTGATTTTGATAGGACTATATGGATGCAAGATAGATGATAATGGAAAAAGGTTAACAAGATTATGAGTTAGTTTCATGGAGGGGGTGAGCTGAGTTATATAGGAAGTGGAGGGAAGAATCAATGGCTCAAATTTAATTTTGAGCCATTAAAATCAATGGCTAGGATATTTCCAAGGAATTTAAAATTCTTTGGAAATCTCTAGAATGGAATATTCTAGAGGGGAAGGGTCTAAAATGGAGGATATTTATAGAATCCTTAAATTTTATAAATCTCTATTAGGTTTTAGGGGTCTATTAATAGCTAGGAATATGGTGGTAGATGGTAGGTAGAATAAATTGTATTTTTAAATTGGCAAGTGGCTTAGGGAATAGGTTAGTGGGTAAATATGTTTAGTTGGTAGATTAATGGGGGGATTAATTGGTTATGGGTTGAAATAAGGTTTTTAGGATGTATTAAATTCAAAATGGGATATTATTAAATTAGCTATGAAATGTAGTTATAGGTTAAATTAAAAAAATTGTAAAATTAGCTAGGTGAGTTGATTTTAGTACATATATTTTGCCCCTTTTTGAAAGGCATTACGATGGATAGGGTGGGATGAGTAATGGTCTTTCAAATAATAACCATATCCATGTGTGAAAGCAATGATGTTGGTGGATATGATACCCACTCAAGGGAGCATGCAGGGAGAACCGACCTGGATGGTTACTCGAATAAAATTCCTAAGGGTAGGATAATAAAATGGGGTTGGGATGTCTCAAGTAATGATGTAAATATGGTTGAAATGCCCTAAGTGCCAAGATGAGGGGTAAATGTCTTAATTATGATGGGTTATAGACAAAGGACCAATGTCTAGAAATTGATTTGGTTGATAAGACTAAATTGATTGAGATGAGATGGGTTCAAGCTTGTGATAATTCTCATAGCAAGGACACATGCTAGGGAAGGATTGAAAACTGATAATAGAGGTAAAATTTGTTGATGAATGATAGGGAGACACTTTATATAATATTTATATCCTAATTTTTTGTGTGATTATTGAGCGATTAGTCTGGTGATGGGATAAAGATGAAGGGTTAATAGTGGTTGAGTTATCCATGGGCTGAAAATTAGGACCAAGTGTTGCCTACATAGTCTTAAGAGGCCTCTAACCAATATAGTTTTGACTCAGTATTAAGTTGGATAGCATGGAGTTGTAAAACCCATGACGTAGATGAATTTTATGGATGATAAAGGATGATTAACTATGGTATTGGAATAATTTGATGGGATTTGGATGCATCATGATTATTAGAAAATGGTTGTTAGGGGTTAAGGGTGTAAAAGAGGGGGGGTCAAATAGGAAAAAATAGTAAAAAGAGGGTCATTTGAAATTTTGAATTTTGTGAAATTTTACTCCAAGCTAAAACCAAGGACTGACTTCCTTGAGCTTCCCATTATGGTAAAAGGTACAAGAGTTCTAGAGAGCTATAAAGGTTGGACCACTGATGAGTAAGAAAGGCCTCGATTGTGTTTTTGTTAATTTTTCACTGAATTTTTGGATGTTTTAGAAAAAATTTAGGTTTCCCATGTTGCCAATGTAATATCATGATTGAGGGTAATGCCCTCAATCCTAATATTATAGTTGTGACTCGTGACATTGTGTAGGAAGAGGCACTATTATAATACTACAAGGTTAGAGATACAATATTGTAATACTAAAAGTATAGACTTGCAATGTTGCAATATCAAGGATTAGAGAATTATGGTCTTACATAACCATGTGGTTATGCCAAACTGTAGGATGCGAATGGTGGTGTTGTCAAATTCATGGGTGAGGGCATAGCCATGAGTTATGATTTTTTTGAGGCTAAGAAAAAGGATTAGAGAATTGGGAAGGGGGCTAGGATAAGGGGTTTAGGTTGGCTAGGTAATGTTAGGAGGTTTAAGGGTTAGTTAGTTAAGGTAGGATGGGAAATCATTAGAGGTAATTAGGATGTTATTAAATGGATTTAGTGGATGTTGAGGTTAGGATAAGGGGTGATGAGGTTGGTTAGATGTTATTATGAATGGGGTTTAAAAGGGGTTGTTATATGCTTAGGATTATGTTACGACAGGGAGAAAGTTGTTAGATGGTTAAGATTGAGTGGGTGGTTAGATAGGTATAGAGGTATGTAGGAATGTTTCGGATGAATCAAGTGTAGAATTAATAAGGTTTAATTAGTGAGGGGGTGTTTTAGGTTAATGGTTTAGTTAGATAGGTAAAAGGGTAAAATGAAGTTGATTAGGGGTAACAGGGTTGATGATGAATGAGAAGTTAGGAAAGTGAGTGGTAGAGATGAGTAGGGATTGAGGATGTATATGATGAAATTAGGATTAGGGATGTGTTGGGATTGAGAGGATGAGGTTTAATATCATAATTAGGATGGATTGGGTTTTAAGGATATGATCATGGATATTAGGGGTGGAGGTGTTTGATGGAGGACAGGTACAGGGTTAGGAGGGGAATTTAGTTTTTAGATCAAGGAGTTAGTTTGTGATGGAAGTAGTGATATTTTTATGGTGATTGGTGTAGGAGGACTTAGGTGTGATGGCTTCATAGCTATGGTGACCTAAGGTGAAACATGAGATGTACCTTTTGATCAAGGTGGATTACAGGGTCCTAGAGTTAATAGGACTACATTACATTACAATGATGCCATTGGTGTGCATTTATTAAGACCCGATCATAATGTTAGTAGAGTGTTGGAATTTAAATACTATCACATTTTATTTTGTGACTAGGGAGATGATAGTGACTCTTGAGGATGTGTACTAGATTATACATGTATTGATGTTAGGAGATAGTATTTACTGGAGGTCCCATACACTGAGTGTTACTTTATAGAGATTAGGATGAGGGTTACATGTGGGTGTTCATGATAGATGTGTGTATATAGATATATGCCTCTAAGAGGGGACCATTGATCACCTAACTCTTATGTTTATGTTTCTTGTTACTGGTATACTCCTATCAAACAAGAGTGGGTAGTGGTTTCACCTGGGCCTAAATAATGTAGTAGTGGATATGGTTTAGGATTTTAGAGTGTTTGCCTAGGGCCAATGGTATTGGCCCATTTATATCATGAGTTACACTTGGGATCATAAGGGGTGCAGTGAACTTGGGACCATCCTTATTATTAAAAATCTAAAGCTGGGAGCATATTATAATGTAATGATCTGTGGGTACCTTAGCATCGAGGGAGCCTCACCATCCCATCGTATTTGGGTGGTAAATTTTATCAGGTGTTTAGTGGGGTAATGATGGTGAGATGAGATTCTATCAATAGACCTTTGACAACTTACAACCTGAGAACATTACATGAATGCCCTATAGGGGTTTATAGTTTAGTTGGGATGATGAGGTGATAGTGATGTAGTATATGCTAATGGAGTGTTATCTAAAAAGATGCATAGATATTATGATAGAGTGATACAAGACTGATCACATGTAGAGGTAGTTTGGTTTTATATAGGATGTGCCTAGGGATGAGCATATATTTATGAGGAGTGAGTGGAAGAGGACCCAATAGGTAGGATAGTAGATGGGTCTTAGGCATGAAAAAATTATGATAACATTTCCCCTATCCCTTGAGATTTTTAGACATTGATTATTGATCCTGGAGTTACAACAAGCTATATGGCATGGTGGACCTAGAAGATTCCATTGAGATTGTTTCATTCTAAGGTTGTTTTTATTGTATGTAATCGTAAATGTTTCATGTCTATAAATCAATCCTAACTCAAAGAAGATAAATCATACCATACCCTTCTAATTGGGGACACATTTGTTAAGTTAGAACATGACCAATATAGGGATACGCTAGACCTGATTAGGGTATATATTATCATAATACACCATGTTAGGTAGGTTTATGTTGTCTCTAAATCTTGCACCCTAGAAGAGGGTTATTCAGGCCTCCTCCAAATTTGGCCAACATTGGGACATTTACAGGCCTATGGTGTGCCTATAAGTCAAAATGAACCTCTAGGTTGAAAGGGCTAGCTCCTTGTATTAGCTTTTTGTGAAATAAAATTGTTGAACTAGTTTGTATGAGTGAAAAGAGTCAGAAGTTTACATAAATGAAAATCCTAGTCTAAGATGGTGATACACCAAGAATTAGTATGCACATATATGACCTATACTTATGCATAATACAATAGAATATAGTTTATAACTCAAGCATTAGAAGATTTCAACATAATTATTTCAATGTAGAGACAAAATTTATGACATCACATAAGATAAATAACTAGAAAAGACAAATTGTGTATTCCAAAAAAGGTTACACATGTGTAAAATCTCATATAGCTAGAATGCACTCTACATGATCTGTTGGATCAACTCTTCGCTCAAAAACATGAATGACAAAGGATATAAGGATAAAAAATCACTTGATGTCACTCTATGTCTCTTTCATGCCTAGGAAAATGTCTATAACTTAGAAACAAAACAAACTTATGCTTCTTTTCTTAAAGGCAAGAAAATGACAAAACATTCCAGTAGGGCTTCACCATACTATTTTTAGATGATAAAACAATATCCAAAGGGTCTTATTTATATAAAAAGAGGGAGATAAGAGAGAGATCTTAGGAATCATAATAAAAGCCTTCAAAATGGTTTACAGACACCATCTTGGTGAAACTGATTCTAGTTCTCTCATTCAATTGGAGTTTGTCTTTCTCTTTAATTTGCCCTCTTGAAATGACCAGGATTACTACAAAATCAATGGTGAGATGACACTTAATAAGAAATGGCTTGGATAATTACTGTGAACCTTAGATTCTTCTTGAGAGCTCTCATGTTTTACACTACAAACCCATTTGGGATTTCCAAGTGACTTTATTTCTACTTGATTTTTTGGGTTCTTTGATTGCCTTTACTTGTAAAAGTCATAAGCAAAGATATTTTGAAAATCCACAAAGCATTGTCTCTTCCTTTTTGGGATTTTCAATTATTTTTAATTATGAAATTCATAAGCAAAGCTCTTTGAGGAACTTGATTTGCACTATCCTTGCTTAAGACCATGTTGGGTTCTCTAAATGGGTTACTTCTTGCTTGAAGACTCTAGGCATGAATTTGACATCCTACAACATGTCACCTTTGAATCCCAATGGCTAGTTGGATACCCTAAATTTGATGTCCTATGGCATGTCATCTTTGAGTCCTAATGGCTAGTTGGCCACCCTAAATTTGATGTCTTATGACATGTCATCTTTGTACCCCAATGGATAGTTGGTTTTATTAAACATGACATCCTACGGCATGTCATGGGGATCCATCAGATCAGGTTTATGTTTCAAGAAATTTTCTCAAAGAAATTTCTTCAGACAATTTGCTCAAATGAATTATATTAAGGATTTTTCTCAAAATGAAATGATTAATTCCTTTGGGAAATTTTCTTGAAGGACACTTGAGAAAGGCACAAGGTCCCTTCATAAAATTTTGAAGGGCATTTCCAAAGGAAATGGCCCTTTCAAACTTTTCCAAAGGGCATTTCCAAAGACAAGGTGTCATTAAAAAAATTTTGAAGGGTCACTCGAGAAGAAAAGTGCCCTTTGGAACCTTTTTGAATGGTCACTTGGATCACAAAGTGCCCTTCAAAATTTTTTTAAGGGAAACTTGGGCTAAAAATTGCCCTTCGAAACTTTTCTGAAGGGTCACTTGAAAGAAAAGTGCCTTTCAAAAAAATTTAAAGGGACACTTGTGGGGGAACATTATCAAGACCATTTTAGTTTTTCTAACTAATTTTGCTTATAAAATTCATAATCAAATCTCCTTGGAAAACCTGAAGTCATGCATCATTGAAAACACGCAAAGCATGGAAGGAGTAATTTGGGTTCATAAACTCAAATTTTTTTTACTCATGAAATTTTTACAAGTCAAGTCGTTTAGAGAACCCGACTTGGTCTTAAGGAGTAACTCAAGTTTATGAGGGGCCAAGACTTGACTTGTGGAGAACCCAACATACACTATAATGGATCCAAAACACCTTAGCTTCATTGACTTGCAATTGTGGACCTCTGAAACGACCTTTTCTTGCAATTGTTGTTCAACTCTCCATGAAAATGGTTGAACAAATTATACTTAGGTGAAATTTCATCAACATTATTGGTGATTCTGAGGGAATGCATGCCTTTTATGTCAAGACCAGTCACCTAAATCCTTTCATTGGGCATGGAGTCACACATATAGGCACTTAAAAGAGAACTAAACAAGCTTTGGTTCAAAAACACACTAGCTAGGTTGATTACACACACAAGGCAGAGATGCATACCAAACAAAGGGAAGGAAAAAACACATGTGCTATAGAGCACTTAGGCAAATCAAATAAAATAAAGGAAACACACCAAAATAAATTATATACAAGACATGGCCAGCAAGGGTCAAAAGTAAGGATTGAAATGGAATCCATTCACAAGAATAGGTAGCTCTTCTCCATCCATTTCAGATAGCTGAAAGGAGTTTTTTTATTTACACTTGCTAATGATATAAGGACCACTCCATAAGGTATCAAACTTTTTATGTTTTCCTAGTTTTTCTCTATCTTCATCCCATTTCAAGACCAATTCACCTTCTTTTAACACTCTTTCCCTTACCCTTTTATCAAAGGATTTCTTCATGAGGACTTGATGGTGTTTCAAAGCTTTGTGTGCATCATCTCTTGCCTCCTATAGCTACATTAATTCTATCAATTTGACCTCCATGGCAGTTTTTTCAATTAATTCTAGCTATTGTGTAATTTATAAGGTAGGGATCTCTTGTGATATGGACAGCCTAGCTTATCTCCCATAGTCAAGTAGAAAGGGAGAATTACCAATTGACTTCTTGGGAGTGATTTTGTTTTCCCATAACGTTGTCTTTAGTGTGTTATGCCATGATATTTGATTGGTTTCTAATGTCCTCTTGATGATCTTGATGAGGTTCTTGTTGGTAGACTCATCCAATCCATTACCTTGAGGGTAGTAGTTGGATGATGTACTCAAATGAACTCCACTCTTTGTTGCCCAATCAAAAGTTTTATAACTTATGAAAGCAAGTGCATTATTTGAGATGATGACATGAGGAGATTTAAACCTTGTTATAATTCTATCATAGAACTCCAAGATGGCATTTTCATTTGATTCCTTGAAAGTAACAGCCTATACCCATCTTGTGAAGTAGTCTATAGTAATCAATATCCATTTATGTCCAACACTTGATGTATTGTTGATCATGCCAATGAATTCAAGGCCCCATTACATGAAAGGCTAGTTCACTTGGATAGGATTCAATGGAAGGGTAGCAGGATTTTATTTTCCAACAAAGAAAGCACATTGAAGACAAACCTTAGACCAATGATAATAGTCCTTAAAAATATTAGGCCAATAGTAACAAGCTCTCATTATTTTTGTAGTTGTTGTTCTAGGAGAGAAGTGACCACCATCTGCACCGATATAAATCTTTTCTAGTAGAATATCAAATTGGTCATTATTAATGCATCTTAGCAACACATTGCTCACATCATTTTTAAAGAGAATACCATCCACAAGACAATAAGGAATATCTTATAGCCTAAAATACCTTCTTTGAGATTTATTCAAGCCATTGGGACACTCACCATTTTGAAGAAAAAAATGATGTCTTGTGTCCAACTTGGATTTTGTATTTGATCAACTGGATAGTCTTGAACTTGATTCACCAAGGCTTGCTCTTTTGTCTCTTGAAAGTTAGATGCTAAGTACTCACATAAACCTCTTCCTCTTATTATTTTGGTTACCTTGATGTCAATGTCATATTCCATCACCTTCATGATCCATTCAGGTCTCTTCTCATTGAGATCCATACTTAAGAAAAACTCCTTGGTGATAGGATGGGAGACCATGACATGGATCCTATTATTGGAAACCATATGCCTAAACTTTTTCAATCCTCTAATGATGGTTAAATCTTGTTTCTCAGCAAAATAATATCTCACTTTGTAGTCTTATAAGCCTCGGCTGAAGAAAGCAATTGGCTACTCAACATCTTCATCATTATTTTACATAAGCATGGTTGAGATTGTGTCTAGGTTAGCAAAAGTATAAATAATTAGATCCTTAGAAAAATTTATATTTAAGAGAGTGGGAGATGTTGCAATTGCTTGCTTCATTACCTCAAAGTTGCCTTTGCCTTCCTTTGTCCAAGTAAAAACTTAGTTCTTTTTTACCATGGTTGTGATAGACTTTACCATAGTTGTAAAGTTTGGATAAACCTCCTTACAAAGTTTATTTTCCCAAGAAACTTTTCATCCCTTTCTTGTGTTGAGGCAAAGACAAGCCTAGAATAGCTTCAATCCTTTCAGGCTCAATAAATAAGCCTTATTTTGAAACAACATAACCCAAAAGCTTGCCTTCATTGCTAGTGAAGATGCAATTCTTTAGATTGAGGGATATGTCATACTCTCTACACTTTTCAAACACTTACGTTAGATGTCTCATACGATAAGCAAGATCCTTTAAAAAAATGGTTATATCATCAAGGTAAACAAGTAAAAATTTACTAATAAAACCTTTGAAATCTATGTCCATTACCCTTTGAAATGTTGCTCTAGCATTGGATAAACCAAATGGAATCTTCTTGTAGGAAAAGGTCCCCCACTTGGTGGTGAAGGATATATTGAATTGATACTCTTAATTTACCAATATTTGATTATAACCTGAATAACCATCAAGAAGTGAGAAACGTTGAGAACCTAAAACAACTTACAGAATTTGTTCCATGAAAGGGAGTGGGTAATGATCCTTGAGAGACACTTTGTTTAGATCATGAAAATCAAAACAAAGTCCAATTTATCCATTCTTCTTTCAAACTGGCACAAGGTTAGCTACCCAATTTGAGTGCTTGATAGGAAATATAATCCTAGACTCAATCAATTTGGTTAGCTCTTTTTTCATGAGTTCTTCTACCTTGGGGTTGATAGGCCTTTACTTTTGTCTTGCTGGTTTAGATCCATGTTCTAAATCAATGGTGTGATGAGCTAGACTTGGGTTAAATCCCTTAAATTCCCTGTATTCCCAAGTAAATATGTCATTAAAATCTTTGTATAATGCAATAAAATCTTGCCTTTCTAGTTGAAAATAAGCCTTGCCAATATTTAAAAGTTTGTCCTTGAAAATAAGAACTCTCTCATAGTTCTCTTCTTTTGTTGACATGCTCATTATTTGGTTTTTCTTTTGATCATATTCATTGAATACACTCTAAAAGGTAATAATTCCCTTGGGTATTTTATTTATCTTCAGCTATATAATTGCTCTTCATAATGATCATGTAACTTCTTTTGATTTCTTGAAGAGAAGCCTACCTCATTTTGTAAGAAGTGTGCAATGTGTTCATCACTTTCAAATACTTGCCATGAGACTTCATTATCCAAAATGGAAGGTCTTATAATGATCTTGATATGAGATTGATATTTCTCTTGTTCAACGTCAGTAGTTAAGTCAAAATGTGTTCCTATTGTAGCCAGTGTATTAGCATGCTTGTTCAAGTCTCTTGGTATGGGTTGGATGTTGAAGGCATCAAAATCCTCAAGTATATCCCATAACCTATGGTTTTAGGACTTTAAAAAGGGGTTCTTGGCTGTATCTTGACTTATCACTTGATGAATGACCAACTCACTATCTCCATAGACTTTAAAAAGCTTGATTTTTCTCCTCTTTGCCCATTAGAGACCATGAACTAAGCCTTCATATTCTATCACATTGAAAGTGAAGATAAAATGAAAACTATAAGATGAGTAGTAATTATTATTTGATGGGGAAACTAACATGACACCATATCCTGCACTTACTTTGCTCCTTAAACCATCAAAAAACATTTCCCACATGCCATCAAGCTCATGATCTTCATTTGTGAGTGAAAGAATTGGGAGGTTTTCCTCATGCATGTAGTAAACTCCCCAATCAATTTCCTTAATGAAAGTGTAAGGAACAAGGCCATGTGTTTAAGTGATGTACTTGTCAAGATAGAGGTTAGAAATACATTTAAGAGGAGAAGATGTTTCACTATTTAGGACTGCTTTTTCCTCCTTATTGATTAGACAATTTTAATTTGTCATTGTCTCCAAGTATGGCTCAATATGAAACCTTTACAAGGGATAAGTCCTTATAGTTACCTTGTTTCCATACTTTGTCCTGAAATCTAGAAAGAACCAATCAGTAGAAAGGTATCCTCCTATCTTGGCTATAAAGTCCCTAGACAAGCATATAGCAAAGTGTGCTAGAAGGTCCACCACCAAAATATATTGCATGATAGGGAAGCTTGGGCATCCATGTAAAAACACTTTCAGACCTTTGACCAATATTATCATCTTGGTTGGATTTCCATCTAGCTACAACATACCTTTACTATGTGGCTCATAGTTTAAACCCAATTTATCATCCACTACTTTAGGCATAACAATAGTACTTGCTCCACTATCCATAATATAATTGTGGACCAACTTATCTCCTACAATGAGTGTGAGGTAGAAGGGTGGAAGATTTTCATCTTTAGTGGAACGATATAAAAGATGATTTGGAGAATTTGTGAGAGCCACACTATGATGCTTTGAAGATTGAGGAGCCACATGTATGCGTGATAACTGCTCTTACAAAAGCTCCTTTTGACTAGGTATATGTAGAACCTCCCAAAGGGATATGCTTGTCTTAGTGTTATTTAATGAGTCCATAATATTTAGAGATGGAGTATTCACTTTCTCCTACATTTTTGACTATAATAAAGGAGTTATAGCCTACAATGTTGAAATCTTGGTAGTTGCATTTACATTGTAATTCTATTAAGGAACATGGCTTGTAAAAGGTGCAACACTTTGATTGGCATTTTATGGCCTTGGAGAGGCATCACTTAGAACTATTCGTGGCTCCTAACCATCTCCCAAGGCTCTCTTCTTGGACCTTATATTAAATATAATTTAAATGCCTTGATTCAACACAAAATCATCATTTTTTTGAAAGTTCAACATCCCCACACTTAGGTTGCTACCTTCTCCATGATTATCCCTTTGGCTAGGACATGCTTCTACTATTTTTAGGTAAGGAGCAGCTTCTTCTTATGTAGTCAAAGTGTTGCTATTTCCTTGATCATCATGTGCAAAATGACCTTGAGGCTACCCCCATTGGTCTACATGATCTTCTCCTTACACTAGATTTGCATGAACTGAAACAACAACCTTTATGGGAGGAATAGAATTTGGATTATATGCATTGGGATACCTATTGTAACCTTGTTAATTTTGTCCTCTCCCTTGATAATTTTATTAGGATGGAGCTCTATATCCTTGTTGAGAATAGTATTGTGTATTAGGAGGATCACTTGCTTGATATTGAGCTTGCTTGAGCTGAGCTCTTAATGATATGATTTCTTCATCCTTGTCCACAATGTTATCCACCTTCTTGGGAAAGGCTCTTGGATTCACATTGGCATGGGGAACCTAAGACATGCTTGGAGCTTCAACTAAATTTTGGGATAACAAAGGCATAGAAACTCTTGGAGGGAGTCTTCTAGCCTAAATCAAGCTATTCTCAGCCTCAATTGCTAGCTCATATGCACCTATAAGAGTGAATCCTCCCATTGAATACAACATAATAGCAACATTAGTATCAATCCCTTTGAGGTATGTTGGGAACACAAAGCTAGGAGGAGGTCTCATAATTGGTGGTAGCCTATACCATATTCTTTGAAATATCTCATTGAAATCTCTTATGGATTCATTTGGACCTCTCTTATTACATCCAATTGATGTATTAGGGAAGTATGATCACTCTTATTTTCAAATCTTATCACTAATAAGTCTCCAAAACCATCCCAACTTGTAATGCAACCCCCTTCCAACATTCTATACCAGTCAAGTGCTTTGCCTTTTAAAGACATAACAAGCATTCTAATGGCTATGTTGGCCCTAGTAACATTATGGAAATTGCAAAAATTAGAAATGTATTTAATATGTTTAGATGGGGTAATAAGACCCTCTCCATTGAAACTAGGAAGATTTTTGGAAGCATTTAGAGGGATGGGGTCATATGTAAGAATCTCTATTGGGTTTTGGGTATTAAAATTAGGGAAAGGTTGATGCCTATCTATCTCTCCCCTTTCTCCCATTTTTATTCTTCCTCTATGATCCTCTATTTCTTCTTCTTTTTCAACTTCCTCCTCTCCTTAAAATTTTTTAACCTCTTTTACTTCTTCCCCAAAACCTGCTTGCCAAGGATTTAATAGGGCTAGGAATGATTCAAGGTGTTGTTCTTCAGGAAAAGCTTCAACTGAAGGGGCTTGGTCAAAAAATCTTAAGGACCTTGTGAGGACTATGTAGGATAATGTATAAAACTTCATCTAGAACTAGGGATTTACACTATTTTGGAGTTGCCAAATGTTAGGTTAGGGGTATTTATACTACTTAGGCCTATCAAGACCAGCATTTCACCTTGACTTAGCAATAATTTGGGTCCTACTGGGTGTGTCAGAACTATTGTCTCCAAATCTTGCACCCTAGAAGAGGTTTGTTTAGGCCTCCTCCATATTTGGGCAATGTTGGGACATTTTTAGGCCTATGGGTGTGCCTCCAAGTGGAAATGAACCTCTAGGTTGAAAGGGATAGCTCCTTGTATTATCTTTTTGTGTAATAAAACTATTGAACTAGTTTGTGTGAGTAAAAAGAGTCAGAAGTTTGTATAAATGAAAATCCTAGTCTAAGATGGTGATACACCAAGAATTAGTATTGACATGTATGCCCTATACTTATGCATAATACAACAGAATATAGTCTATAACTCAAGCTCTAAAATATTCCAACATAAGTATTTCAATGTAGAGACAAAATGAATGAGATTACATAAGGTAAATAATTATAAAAGATAACCTATATAGTCCAAAAGAAAGGTTACACATGTGCAAAATCTCATACAGCTAAAATGCACTCTACATAACCTATTGGATCAACTCTTTGATCAAAAACATGAAGGACAGAGAATAGCAAGATAAAATATGACTTGTTGTCACTCTATGTCTCTTGCATGCCCAAACAAATGTCTAGAACTTATAAAGAAAATAGACTTATGCTTGTTTGCTCAAAGGCAAGAAAATGGTAAACTATTCCAATAGGGCTTCACCATACTATCTTTGGATGATAAAACAAGAGCCCAAGGGTCTTATTTATAAAAAATGTGAGATAGAAGAGAAGGCTCTTGGGTGCCAAAATAGAAGCCTCCAAAATGTTTTACAGTCACCATTGATCCATAAACACAAGTAGGAACTTCACTACTTTTTAAAAATGCTTACCAAGATCTCTTAAGTTCTCAATTCCAAAATTTAAACTGAATTGAAAGTTAAAATTTCTCAACTCATAAGATGTTGGAATGATTAAAAACTAATGAAAATCTGATCCAAATCAAGTTTCAAAATTGAAATAAAGGTGAAATGAAAGTTCACATCCATTATCCATTGAAACCGTCAGATTTTTTCAAATTTCTAATTTACTCAATTTCTCATAAATTATCAAATGATCAAATTTTGCATTCTAATTAAAATATGAATTATAATCTACAAATTAATTGAAACTGAAATGCAAAAATGAATTCAAAGATCAAAACATATAAATTGTTTACGAGGTTCAGAATTCCTACATCCCCAAGTTCTTATCAAACTGATCCATTAATGTTGCTAAATTTGCAAGCCAAAATAATACTTACAATAAACAAAATAGATCTAATATATACAAAAATAGTGTTTCAAACCTTTTAAAGACCTTGGCTAACTCAGCACATCCTTCACCTTCCTGAATCACAAGGAGAGGCTTCTCCAAATCAAAATTGGCAACTTTCGTAGCTTAAAATGATGTCACTAATTCTCTAGAATGGGAAAATTAATATACTACATAGAGTGTATCATAATTATAAATAAGTTTGAAGTTTACTCTGAGCTCTGGTTCAGCCTCTAAGAGCTCCAAAATGACCAAATATTGTAAGTGGGTTTATAATTATCCTATACACAGTCGGCCAGAAGCTTACCTTCAACTATAAGTTTGCTCCTTTTAAAACACTTCTAAGTCCATATCTTGGTCAGTCAAGACCCATCCCTTTTGCATAGGAGGTCCACAGTTCAAGTCTCTTCCCTTCTATTTGGGCACTTAGCTTATCTTTTTTAATCCCACATTGGGAATTTTAAACATTTTTCATGTCTTTAAAAAGGGTTGGCGCCTCCTTTAACACTGCCGATGCCCCTTTTGATGGGCTCAAGGAACTTAATATAGCTTGTACATTAGTTCAAGTACCAACTTAGCATTTATTAATCGACGTCCTCTTCTTATGGCATAAGACGTGGTAGATGTCCCCAATATCAAGCTTTTATGACTCAACTTCCTTCTATCTCGAAGCATGTAATCTCGGGTCGTATGACCCATTCTCGAGCTATGATTCGACATTATGAATTGGTATTTCTCACAGTCTCCCAAGTTATCATTATCTCAAGCCATGTGGACTTGGCACAATAATTGGAGGTGATGTGGCATGTTGGTTTCTCCTATGTGACATATGGGGCGTGGTAAGTAAAATATTACCAAATTGAAAATAATTACCAAGGAAATATTAAAAAGCATTTACAATAATTATCCCACATTGGTTGAGTTTATATAGACTTTTGATGCTTGCTGAGGACTACCACATGTCACCACCTAATTGGACCACTTGGCATGTCCACATTGTGCCACATCATCTTGTGACACCACATTTTTTCCCTATCACATCAGAACTTTAGTAGACCATATATTTTACATACAGTGTTCATTTTGCAAACCATGAAAAGTGCTAGAAAGCTATCGATGAGATCTACACTGTGCAATTAGTTTTTTCATGACTTGGAAATTTTTTTGTGCTAAAATCTGGATCACACCTCCCTACAAAAGAGGATTTTGGTCTCCAAAAGTTTACTATCTCCTCAAACTTATAATTGGTCTACTGCATCACATCAAATAGAACCCATTCATAGCAAGGGATAAACATTAGCAAAATAAATGATTCACAACTCAACTAAAAATGCCTAAAACATGGTATGAGTAAAGGAATCTAAAACTACTAATAAACTAATCACAACATACCAAAACTATCTGCACATGTCACATCTTGTAAAGCAGTGAACTATCAATAAACTAAAACAATTCCCAATGTAATTACAAAACAAGTTTGTTAATCCTGAAAACATAAAATAAATGTTGTGGACATGTTTCAATACAATGCCTTGGTGTGGGTCTTATATGCTAAGAAAATGTAAATAACACAAAGTGTATATTGCCTAACATCCAAACATGCCCATAGGGTCTTACAATTCATCTATACATCCATGTGCCAAAAATAGATACATTCTAAAAATAGCAGTCAAATATGAGACAAGTTTTGTAAGGAATTAACTCAACCCACAACATGCATTCTACTATTATTTCCAACTGATCAAATGCGTTTAAGTCCTCTAGACAACTCACACAACATAAATAGGAGATTCCAAAACATAGAGATATTAAATATAATGTGAGAATTAAAATACTTCAAATGATAAACCTATCTCTAAGTGTTCTCACAAGCTCTACTAATGCATCATCAAAGCTTTTTCTTTCCCTTAAGAGAATTCTTAACAATATGATGAAAAATAAGTGCATTAATAATCCAATTAATCAAATTTTTTGCCTAGTTAACTTGATTTCCTTAGTGGATTCCTTAACATCATTATGGATTGATTTAACTTCATTGACCTTATTAATAGGTTGATAAATCATCTTAGCTTTACCATGTTTATAATGAGAAGATGATTGAAGTTTAAAACAATGATCAATCTAATTTCCACTCTTATTTTAATGAGTGCATAAAACCTTCTTAGGTGAGGTCTCCCTTTTACCTCTTCTCGATTTGCCATGACGAGAATGCTCTTTAACACCTACAATCTGCTTAATCAAAGCATGTGTCTTCCAAACAAATGCAACACTGTGGTTATGCATCCCATAAAAAGTGCAAATAAATGATTGCATCATCTTCTAAATGTTAAATCCAAATTTCTTAAACATAAAAAGTGGATCAAAAGATTTAGTGCTAACTCTAGTGTAGGAACTAGGAGGTGGAATCTCAATACCTCTTTTACCTTCCTTCTTACACCATACATGCTCTACTAGTGGCCTCAGACCTTTGCTATTAGAATCTTGTCTTCCTTTATCCATGGATTAAGTTTCTCCAATATTCACCTGCACACTAGTGTAACCCAAACCCGCATGAGGAGATCTATACTCCACCTATATTGGGTTAGTAATTCCTTGGCCATATCGACCAAGACCTCTTCCATTAAAACCTATTTTCATCAAGAACTTAGACCTGATACCCTTAGTGTGTTATTCAAAACTACCAAAAGAATTATTACTCGAATCCAAATCTAAATGGAAAGAAGAAGATGAATTACTTGGTGAATAACTTACAATGTACTCAATCATAGTCTCTACATTTGAAGTAGAAGGTATGACCTTCTTTGGTTCACCACACTAAAATTTGATCAAGAGATCATCCTTAGATTCAAGCTCTAATTTCAAAGTGGCAATCTCCTCATCCAAGGAGTACAATTGAGCTCTCAGGAAAGCATTCTCTTCCTAGATCTTTGGTTATATGCTTCAAGATCATCAAGCTTGGCTCTATTTGACAACTTGCCTATTGCACCTATCAAATCACAAAAATCAAAACAAATGTCAAAATAGAAGTAAAAACAACAACCAACTGTTAAATCCCATTGATCAACTGCTCTGATACCAAAATTTGATCCGTAAACACCAATAGGAACTTCACTACTTTTTAAAAATGTTTACCAAGATCTCTTAAGTTCTCAATTCCAAAATTTAAAATGAATTGGAAGCAGAAATTTCTCAACTTATAAGATGTTGGAATGATTAAAAATTGATGAAAATATGATCCAAATCAAGTTTCAAAACTGAAATAAAGGTGAAATGAAAGTTCACATCCATTATCCATTGAAATGGTCAGATTTTTTCAAATTCCTAATTTACTCAATTTCTCGTAAATGATCAAAAGATTAAATTTTACATTCTAATTAAAATCTTAATTATAATTTGCAAATTAACTAAAATTAAAATGGAAAAATGAATTCAAAGATAAAAACACAAATTGTTTACAGGGTTCATAATTCCTACATCCCCAAGTTCTTATCGAAATGATCCATTAATGTGTCTAAATTTGAAAGCCAAAATAATACTTATAATCAACAAAATAGATCTTCTCTCTATAGAAATAGTGTTTTAGACCTTCGAAAGACCTTGGCTGACTCAGCATGTCCTTCACCTTCCTAAATCACAAGCAGAGGCTTCTCCAAATCAAAATTGGAAAGTTACATAGCTCAAAATGATGTCACTAATTATCCAAAATGGGCAAATGAATATACTTCATAGAGCGTATCATAATTCTAAACAAGTTTGTAGTTTACTCTGAGCTTTGGTTCGGCCTCTAAGGGCTCCAAAATGACCAAATACTATAAGCGGGTCTATAATTCTCCTATACACAGTCGGCCAGAAGCTTACCTTCAAATACAAGTTCTCTCCTTTTAAAACACTTCCAAGTCCATAGCTTGGTCAGTCAAGACCTATCCCTTTTTCACGAGAGGTCTGTGATTCAAGTCTCTTCCCTTCTATTTGGTCGCTTAGTTTATATTTTTTAATCCCACATTGGGAATTTTAAATGGTTTTCAAGTCTTTAAAAAGGGTTGGCACCTCCTTTAACACTGCCAATGCCCCTTTTGGTGGGCTCAAGGTGTTTTGCATAGCTTGTACATTGGTTCAAGTACCAACTTAGCATTTGTTAATTGACGTCCTCTTCCCATGGCATAAGACATGGTAGATGTCCCCAATCTTGAGCTTCTATGACTCAGCTTCCTTCTATCTTAAAGCATGTAATCTCAGGTTGCATGACCCATTCTTGAGCTATGACTCAGCATTATAAATTAGCATTTCTCATGGTCTCCAAAGTTATCATTATCTTGAGCTATGTGGACTCAGAATAGTAATTAGAGGTGATGTGGCATGTTGGTTTCTCCCATGTGACATATGGGGCATGGAATTTTGACCCTTGCTAAGGACTTCCATGTGTCACCACCTGATTGGACCACTTGGCATGTCCACATTGTGCCATGTCATCTTGTGACACCACATTTTTTCCCTATTGCATCAGAACTTCAGCTAACCATATCTTTTGCATACAGTGTTTGTTTTATAAACTGTGAAAAGTGACAAAAAGCTATCGATGAGATCTACATTGTAAAGTTAGTTTTGTCATGAAACTTTTTCTAATCTAAACTATGGATCAACCATCCTAGTGAAATTGATTCTAGATTTTCTCTCATTGAGTTAGAGTTTGTCCTTCTCTTTGATTCACCCTCTTGAAATGACCAAGATCACTACAAAATCAATGGTGAGATGACCCTCCATAATAAATGGCTTAGATCACTACTATGAACCTTAGATTCTTCTTGATATTTCCCACATTTTGCACTATAGACCCATTCAAGTTTTCTAAGTGGCTTTACTTCTACTTGCTTCTTTAGGTTCTTTGATTGATTCTAGTTGTAAAAGTCATATACAAATCTCTTTTGAAAACCCAAAAAGCATTTTATATTTCTTTTTAGGATTTTTTTATTGCTTTTACTTATAAAATTCATAAGTAAAGCTCTTTGGGAAACCTGATTTACACTATCCTTGTGTAGGACCCCGTCGGGCTCTCTGAATGGCTTTGCTTCTTGCTTGAAGACTTTAGGCATGAATTTGACATCCTATAACACATCATCCTTGAATCCCAATGGCTATTTGGCCACCCTAAATTTGACATCCTATGTCACATCATCTTTGAATCCCAATGGCTAGTTGGCCACCTTAAATTTGGCATCCTACGACATGTCATCTTTGCACCCCAATAACTAGTTGGTTGTATTAAACTTGACATCTTGCATCATGTCATGGGGATCCATTGGGTTAAGTTTATGTTTCAGGAAATTTTCCTAAATTAATTCCTTTAGAAAATTTGTTTGAAGTAATTCTTTTGAGGATTTTTCCCAAAAGGCAATGGTTAGTTCTTTCAAGAACATTTCTCGAAGGACACTTAAGAAAGGCATAGGGTCCATTCAAAAAAAATTGAAAGGAATTTCCAAAGGCAAAGTGCCCTTCAAAAAAGTCTAAATGGTTACTCAGAAAGAAAAGTGCCCTTCAAAACTTTTTTGAAGGTTCACTCAGATAAAAAAGTGTCCTTCAAAAAAGTTTGAAGGGACACTTGGGCTAAAAAGTGCCCTTCAAAACTTTTTTGAAGGGTCACTTGGAAGAAAAGTACCCTTAAATTTTTTTTGAAGGGACACTCAGGGAGAAAATTTCCCTTTGAAACTTTTCTGAAGGGTCACTTAGAAAGAAAAGTGCCCTTTAGAAAATTCCAAAGGGACACTTGGGAAAACAAAGTTCCTTTCAGAAAATTTTGAAGGGACACTTAAGGGGGAACATTATCAAGACCATTTTAGGTTTTTTTACTACTTTTGCTTATAAAATCCATAAGAAAAGCTCCTTATAAAACCCAAATCATGCATCATTGAAAACTTGTAAAGCATGGAAGGAGTAATTTAGGTTCTTAAACCTAGATTACTTCTACTCATCAAATTTTTACAAGTCGAGTCATTCAGATAACCTGACTTAGTCTTAAGGAGTAACTTAGGTTTATGAGGGGCCAAGAATTGATTTGTGGAGAACCCAAAATACACTACAATGGAGCTAAAACACCTTATCCTCCTTGACTTTCAATTTTGTACCTTTGAAATGACTTATTATTGCAACTATTGTTTGGCTCTCCATGAAAATGGTTGAACAAATTGTACTAAGGTGAAATTTGGTCAAGTTCCAAAGACTCTAGTTAAGCATAATCACACAATAACCCTAATAGAGTCCTATGTTTTGATATCTCACTAAAATAATAAGTAAAGCAAATATAATCTAGTGCTCACCAAAGCTTGTGGGACAAAGTGGGGGTTAGAAATAATAAAATTAAACATGCATAGAAGACATATAATCACATCAATACATATGGAATCCTAATGCATTGAATAGAAGTACAAATGCATATCTATCTAATCTTACAAAGGAAGAACAAAGTTAGGAATACTTACCTTTGAAAATGAACCCACTGAGCCTTAATCTCTTCCTTAGCCAAAGTGCTTCGCAAGAGGTTGTTATGGTATGTGTAGACACTAGAAAACCACACATAATGGTTCTAGATGTTGAAATGCCTTGGGATAACTTAGAGACCACCTAACCCTTCTTGACCCACTGACCAACCCATCAGAACTTGGGTCTAGTTAGCTACTTAGCTAACTAAACTCACTAACTCACTAACTTAACCATAAACTCAATATATTTAACCCACCTTTACCCCTTTTCTTTTATACACTTGATCATCAATGGTTAACTTGATCATCGATGGTTAGGTTGACTGTCGATGGTTAGGTCTTCCTCATTCTTACACAAATACTAGTTGTGTGTAAGCTAGCATGACACAATTAAATATGTCCACCTTGCTTGTTACTAGCAAACTTCCCACCATCAAAATTAGTAAGCCAACCTCTTAGGGAAACTTATATCTTCCATGTCTCTTTGCCTATAAATAGAGGGGAGTAGGAGGTGAAAAGGATCCAGGTTTTTATCAAGTAAGGAAAATCACTTTCAAGGATTCTAACACACAGGTATTCTAGCTCTCAACCAGTTAGCCATTCTTCCATTAATTCAATAACTACAATAAGGATCTAAACCTCTACCCAAATTGATCTTGAGTTAAATTACCATTACTCTGTAAAAATTTTTCTAGCCATCAAACAACAAGTCATTCTTCCCAAGACAAAGAGGATCTCTCCACAATCATCTAGATCACATTTGCATAACAACCAATATCTTCTACCACACCCTTATTACTAGTTTCTTACCTTTAATTCTTTCTAAGAAATAGGCATAAATTAAGAGAAACATTTTTGGTGTGCCCGGTGGGACCTAGAAACATCTAGGTGCCCTTTTCTTCCTTTATTCTATGCTCATACAATGAAATCTAAAATTCTTTTCAGCTTAAAATAAATCTTCCATACATTGATTGCTTGCATGTTTTTAATTCGTCTAGTTAACTTAAAAGCAAAGCAATCAATCGTAGTTTCAATATTATTATCACACACTTTACCAAACCACATAATCAATCAACACATCAAAATAATTGACATGATTTCTGACTAGGGTTTCATCACCTAACAGTAAACCTTACCCTTTGCCTATCTTATTTAGAGGTCATTACCAAGAAGAGAAACCAAAAATAAGCTCTCTAGTTGAGTCTAAACTTTGAATTTTAGTTTATCTTGGCTAAGTACCTAACACCCTTATTATTTGGTGTATGAATTGAGGGAGTAGGCCCCAATATCAAGCCACGTACTAACTTTCAATACAAATTTTTGAGAGCTTTTAACACCTAAAACCAACCTTAGACTTCCTTTATAGTACCTAATTTATAAACCAAATTTCCTCTTCACACTTTCTAAGGCATAAGCCAAAAGTGATCTAAAAAGTATCCTATGTTGTTAAATGCACTTTAGTTTATATTTTGATTGCCGTAAGATCTTTTTCTTCTACTTGTTTTGTGTTTGAGTTGTGAACTTTCATTATTTCCTTTCTATTCCTCACATGGTCTTTACTAGACAACAATTGAGGAATCAAACCAACCAAGAACCACCTTCCTCTTCCTCCTCCTCTATGAAGTATACTTCATATGTTGAAGGATCTCCTCATCATTATACCACTCCTACCATGCCTCAAATAGTTGTCAAGGGTGATGCATATTTTGCTACCTTCTTTGATAATAACCATGTGGCCCTTCAACATTACCTCAACACATTATCTCACCATAACCCTATTTCTTTAGTTCCTCTTAGTGATCCACCTTATGGTATGCCCCCCCATCTTATGGTTGGTGCTACCTCTACCCAACCTATGATCACCCAAGCATCTTCTTCTACCAATATCTCATCCACTACCACCACCCAAACTCAATAAAACATCCCAACCAATAGCCAAACACCTTCTACACTAACCAACACCTCCAACATAGGGGCAACCTCACCTCTTGTTACTTATACTTCATCCACCATGGGGATATCTTCCACCACTATCTCTACCATTCCCTTTATCACTACCAACCCACCAATTTCCACTCCACTTCAAAATTTAGTGTATTCCATACCTCCTACCCTTCCACTTATCAGTATTAGAGTTACCACTCAACCCCAACCAATTAATTTATCCATACCTCTAAACCAAACCATATCAATCCCTCAATAAATATCCATGACATCCTACCAATATGTTCCTAATCTTCAAGGATACATAACACCTTCTACCCAACCTTTGGTGTCCATTAACCCTTATGTGGCATCATCCCAACCTTGAATGACCACATACCAATATGTGGCATCTTCTCAACCTTATACCACTTATCCATATATTTATACCACCCAAATTGAACAAAACTTACCACTCAACATCCATAAAACATACCACCCAACTATAGAGCTTCCCAACCTCCAATAGATTTGGTCAAAATGTTAATGGATAAAATGACCACCCTAGATTCATGCATCTTTGGGGCTCACAAATATTTATCTTATGATTAAATCTATAATGAACCTATTCATCCATCCATCCCTATCCAACCTTATCCTCCTCAATAGGAACTACCCAATTTTTCCATGTTACAAGGCAAAGAGGACCCCAAATAACACTTATGAGCATTTTGACATTCTTGTTACTTATTTGCATATGACGATGCTCTTCTCCTTCATAGCATCCCCATGTCCTTATCTAGACCAGCTTTAGATTGGTATAATTATCTCACCAAGCACTCCATATTTTCATTTTTCCAACTTTCCCAAATATTTTTGGATCATTTCTCTATCAATATATCTAAAAAGTCTCTATTATCAACCTCTACTCCATTAGGCAATTTGATGATGAATCAATTGTTGATTTCGTAGCTAGATGGAGAGGTCTTATCAACTATCTCTCTTTATCTTTACCCAAAATTGAGTTGATTGAAATTTTCTCTTAGAATTGTGCCAAACATATTGCCCCCACTCTATAGGTTCAGGCTTTTAGAACCTTTGATGAGGCTTTCACCATGGCATGCAAACTAGAAATCAAAGCCATTGATGAGGGGAAATAAAAACATAGAAATAAAAATTATAACTTTAAATCTAGTGATCCTTCTTCATCTAAAACCACCAATCAATTTAACCATCTTGAAACCAAACCAAAGGCATCTATAAACTTAGTTGTCCTTAAAACTATTCCACCACCAACTATCAACCAACCCAACCAAACCAATTCCTCTAACTCTTCCAACCAACAAAACCAAAATCAAAACTGAGTCACCCCAAAATAATACACTCTGATAAGGGAGTCTTATGCTTTAGTTTTGGAAAAATTTCCAAAATCCAACATCATACAGCTTCCTCCCATAAAACCTCCCCAATAATTTTATGCTTCTCACCCTATACCTGGTTGGTACAATGAGAATGATTTGTGTACTTTCCACCATGTCATTGGACATGATGTTAGTATATGTAACACCTTCAAAACTATTATCTAAAACTAGATTGATAATGAAGAACTTATATTTGATAATCCCAATGCACCCCTGAATTAATCCCTTGACATTTTTGATAAACCTTTCCCCAATCATGCCCCTTCTACCAACTATGAAGATATTAAACCGGAATCATCTCACGCTCATGAGGTCCATACGATCAATGCCATTATCAATGAACCTATCATTGAGGAGACCATTACCTCAACTACCTCTTCCTCCATTTCACTCATTGAATTAGTAGACTCACCCTCCATTCCTTTAGATACCCAAACAAAGGAAACACCCACATCCTCTCCTTCACTTGGAGAGATAACAGACTTACCCACTTCTCCTTTGAAAAAAATACCAAGGAGGCAACCATTGCTTCAACTACATCTTCCCCCAATCCACTTATTAAAGTGGTAGAATTACCCACTATTCCTTTGGATACCAAAACAAAGGAAGAAACCATGGCCACCACACCTTCCTCCCATATCATAGAACCACCCACACTCTCTTTGGAAACCATCCCAAAAGAAGAGATCACCTTGTCTATTCCTTCCATAGAGGAAACATCCTCTCAAATATTAGAACCTTTCATCAAGGTCAAAGGTGAATAAACCATTACCTCACCTCAACCTATGGGTTTAATCTTTAAAAATAATGACCAAGTGATCAAACCCATTTACAAGCCTTTTTCTAGATTGGTCCAAAATCTATAATTATATTATCAACCCAATCTAGATAGAAACACCTTTTGGCATCATCTTGTGATCCCCTATCAAAACAAACATGATCCTTCAACCTCATCTGCATCCACACTCAAACCTATCATAACCTTAATAACTTCATCAAACACTTCTCCCTCCAAAACTATAGGGTAACCATCTAGACCGCCTCCATCCAAAATTATCAAATCACCCTACACTTCTCTAACCAAGCCCATCAAGAATCTAAGAATACTTCCTACACCTAGCCTTGCTCACACATATTTGAAGTTGGACTTAAATCCATATATTCCACACAAAAAAAACCCAACCAAACCAATCAAGAAGGTGGAACTACCCAGACTCCCACCTCAAACTAGAGACATACCACCTCCTTCACACTTACCTTATATTTTAGGACCCCATCCTTCTACCATCCCAAGACCTCATCCTTATACCAAGAAGATGAACCCTCCCACAACTACCTATTTTTCATCTAGTAAACCTTCTCTTTTTATTCTATGCTCATCTGCACCTACCAAATCATCAAACTCCCCATCATTCTTAACTAACCTATCCACCTCTACCTTCCCACTGATATGTAAACCTTCATCATCCAAATCTTCCCCCTCTGACTTATACACCTTAAAGCCAACCAAACCTAAGCAATCCCAACCAAAAACACTTACCAAAACCATTTCACCACCCACAAATTCTATGATGAAGCCTACTTCTAAGAAGGTTCCGACCCCTAAAACCAAAAACCCATCACCTCCGACACCTTCGCTCGAATCTTATTCAACCATTTTACAAAGGTTTTTTCAAACCTCTTCTTTAAGCCTACCACATATTAGACCCTTTGATCCATCAAAACCCAAACCATATTGGTTCAATGATAGTTTAATATATTCATGCCATATGACACCTAGATACAAAATGGAGAACTACAAAGCTCTCCAAAAACTTGTCCATAACTTATAGGATGAGGATGATTTATTATCAGATAAACCTACTTTGAGACCATTACCATCCCAACCACCAAATTAACCCATCTAAAATTTACCCACTACCATACTCTCACCCAAGAGTGAGGAGGAATTGAAGCAGCCTTATAACCCAACACTTCCCCTCAACCACACTATCCATATGGCTACCCAATCTTGGGCCCAATAAAGGGATAAGGGAAAAGCCAAAGTGTCCATAGAATGGACATACCCTTCCACCCCTCAACCTTCCAACTAAACCCAAACACCCTCCCCTTTACCTTCACCTTCACCAAAACCCAAAATATCTATTTTGGGTGCCCTTACCTCCAACCCTTTTGAATCCATCCAATGAGTAATGTTAAAACAACTTCACCTCTATGAATGAATATAAACCCTGCAATCAATAGATGTTCAACTAGAATATCCTCAACCTATTACATCCTTTATCAGAGCCCTTCAACTTTATACTTTTGTAACATTCTAGGATTCAGAAATACCTTCTATTCATTCTAAAGATCTTGATCTTCCCCTTTTCATCATTGCATCCATCAATCAAACTGGCATTAAAATGGTGATGGTTGATGGAGGAGCTAGTATTAACATTATCTCCTCTCATGCTTATGAACAAATCCAACTGCCTAAGAATATCATGTTAGAAATTGTAATGATCCTTCACTCCTTTAATGATACTATGGCCACTACTTTGGGGACAATTGTCCTCCATATCTAATTGGGACCTCATAAAATTCTAGAGTTCTTTTACATTATAGAAGGTAAGTTCCAATATAATGTATTAATTAGATGACCTTGGATCTATGCCATGAGTTATGTCCCATATACCTTACATTGATGTGTCAAGTTTGAACATGAAGGTCAAGTTGTTACCATAAAAGTTGACCCTAGTCTTTTCGCATCTTGAAACATGGCATATCGACCCAAAAACATTATTATTCCTCCCTCATCCACCTCACCACCAACCAATAACACTTCCACCCCTACCATTGATGAAGCTTCAACTAGCTCATATATCCCTTCTTCTTAGATCCCTATAGAGGACCCCTTGGAACCCACGTTCTAATGTCTCTCATTGGGAGAGTGTCATATTTTAGCCTTGGATGCCTTCCCTACTCCTTAAGATCATATGATCCTTGACCATGATCTTATTTATTGTCCTAACATTAGAACCATCATTCCTTTTAGGATCCCCAACCACCAAACCAATTTCATCTATAGGGGGCTTGATCAACCACTTCTTACTTTTGCCACTACATCTTCTATCTGACCATTTACCTTCAATTTCTCTTATTTGTACAAACTAATGTTCACCAAATTATACCTTCATAGGTATGCCTTGAAGGGATTCGGCCTTGGTTGTTATGAACATAGACCTCATGAGTTACCTTTGATTAAAACCTAGAAACCTCATGAGCTATTTGGTCTTGGGTTCATCCCACCAGATGAACCAACCAATTCATAAAACCCATCAACACCATTGAGTAAAACATCTCATCATCACAAATAAAACCTTTTTCAAAGTTTGAAGATTTCAAAATCATTCCTCCTAACCAATATTATTTGTTTAGGCCCCCTAACCGATCAAAAGGGTGGCCAAACTAAAACCCTTCCTCTAATTCATCCTAAAATGGTAGAAAATGATTCTCCTACCATCAACACCATCCAACATTAAGATGATGATTCCATTATCACCTACCTCAGTGTGGGGTATTATTATATCCATAAACCCCTTCTTATTAAGAACCAAACCATGTTGAATAAATCCACTATCGATGTCAACTTGGGTACTCAGGATAACCCTTGCATTGTAAAGATTGGTCAATCCTTAAATTCCATGAATTAATAAGAGTACCCTTCCTTCCTTCATGATTGAGGCATAGTATTTTCTTGGTCTTATTAGGATATGCCTAAAACTATCCTTTCCATATCCATCTATAAAATCATCATACATCTTAATGCTAAGCCATTTTGATAAAAGATTCATAAGATGCACCCTCATATCCCCCTTCTAGTCAAATAAGAGCTCTGGTGTCTCTTGTTTATCAATTTCATCCAACCCATCAATTATCCTTAATGGGTTTCTAACATCATTCTCATCACTAAGTCCATGGGGGGACTTTGCCTCTATATTGAATTACATGACCTCAACCTTACTTGTCCAAAGGATGACTTCCCTTTTCCTAGCATTGACCAACTTGTTGATTTTATAGCTAGCCATGAGATGTTATCTCTCATGAATGATTTATCAATATATAATAAAATCTTGATTTCCCCCAAGGATCAACATAAAAGTTCTTTCATCACCCCATGGGGAAATTTCTATTACAAGGTCATGTCATTTGGTCTAAAGAACACTAGAGCAACCTATCAGCATGTGATTACCTACATCTTCCATGATCTCATCGATAAAATCATAGAGAGCTATGTAGATGACCTCCTTGGAAAATTTAAATGTCATAAGGATCATCTCAACATTATCAAAATTATATTATAATACTTAATCCATTTCCATGTTCAACTCAACCCAAAGAAATGTGTTTATGGAATCCTATCTGGGAAGCTTCTTGGCTTTATCATCTCTCTTCAAGGAATTGAGGTAGACATTGCCAAAGTTAGATCAATTTTGGAGTTGCCACCTCCAACCCACCTAAAGTAATTCTTCAACCTATATGGGAAGATCCAATCCATCCATCACTTCATCTCTCAATTATCAGATAAATGCCAATCCTTTCACCATCTTCTCAAGAAAGATACATCTTTTAAGTTTACTAAACACTATCAACAAGATTTTGACTCACTTAAAGATTACCTCTTTTCTCCACATATTCTTATCCCTCCTAAAGAGGACCAACCCTTCTACCTTTATATATCCACCATTGGCCATTGCTTAGGGGAAATTATTGCTCACCATGATGAACAAAACAAAGAGCAAGCTATCTATTACATAAGTCAAACACTTATTGAGTACGAGACTTAGTACAACTAATTTGAGAATTTTTACATTGCCTTAGTCATTATGGATTTCAAGCTTCATCATTACCTTCTCAATCACAAAAGCTATGTCATCACCAACACTGACCCACTCAAGTACATACATTCTAAACCATACCAAAACCAACATATGGCTAAGTGGCTCATGCTCCTAGATGAGTTTGACCTTGACTTCCTCCAGTAGAAGTTGATTAAAGGGAAAGTCATTACTAATCAATTGGCTAAAGATATTTTGCCAAACAACCAAACACTTCTTTTTGTGTTTCCAGATGAATCTATCATGACTCTTTCTCAAGAGGACCCCACTTACCAAATGACCATGTTTTTCGATGGCTCAAAATGCTAGTGTGGTTGGGATAACAGAGTTATTCTCATTCCCTTTGATGGTGAACCTCTTCCTCTCTTATTTAAACTTGATTTTGAGTTCACCAACAATGTGGATGAGTATGAAGCCCTAGTAATAGGTCTCCAAACTACTCTAACCTTGAGAATTAAGATGATTAATGTCTTTGGCAATTCCCAACTTATGGTCAACCAGGTCAATGGATCTTACCAATGTAAGAATGATGTCTTGTAAAAGTAAAATTAGATAGAAGATGTACTCTTAGCATCATTTGATCATTACCTTATCCAATTTATTCCATGATCCACCAATAAGTTCATGGATACAATGGCTTCCCTTGCTTCCCAAATCCCATCATAGTGTGTTGAGTCCAAACTATTTTTCATCATTCACTATTTCGTCATACCTTCTTATATCCATTCTGATCTTCCTACCATTTTTAGTGTAGAGAAATCTCCATCAAACATTTTTTATGAGCAAACCTTTAACTACCTCAACTTCAACCTCAACATCAATCCTCCTAACCTCTCTAGGAATGTTTGAAGAGCTTTTGTTTATAATACCTCTCATTATACCATACTAGGGGGGATCCTTACAAACGTGATTTTGATGGCCTCTTTTTTCATTATCTACATAGTCATGAAGCTTCCCATGCTATCAATAAAATGCATGACAAAACCTATGGAGGACACTTTAGTGGTCTAGTTATCACTAAATGTATCCTTTGCCTTGGATACTATTGGCCCACCCTCAACCAGGATTGTTGTGATTATGTAAAGAAGTGTGTTAAATGTCAACAACATGCTAATTTTCATTACACACCTACCCATGGCCTTTAATCCAAAAAATATTGACCCTTATCATAATGGGGACTCGATATCATTGGGGAAATCAATTATCATTCTTCACAATGGAACCAACCTATCATTACCGCCACTGAGTATTTTACTAAGTGGGTATAAGTTATTCCTCTCATCTTGACCAAATATGACAAGATAATTAACTTCATTAATCATCACATCATTTGTAATTTTAGTGTTCCCCATAACATCATCTCTAATAATGAAAAATCTCTCAAAAAAAACAAGTCCAAGGTCTTTGTGATGCATTTGCCATCAAGTTAAGCTTTTCCTCACCTTATCATCCACAAATAAATAGATAGGCAGAAGCCTCTAACAAAACCCTCAACAAGATGTTAACCAAAGTAGTCAATGCTTCTGGTTAGGATTGGCACTTGCACATCCATTTTCCATTATGGGCCTATTACACTAGCATTAGAACCTCTATGGGTGCTACCCCTTTCTCTCTAGTCTTCGGAGTAGATACAGTCTTGCTTCTCAAAGTCTAGATTCCTTATTTTTGCATATCCTTGTAAGACATCATTTTTGAGAGTGACTATCATCAAGTACATATAGCATGACTTGAGCTACTTGATGAGCATCACCTATTAGTGCTAAAAAGCCTTCATGTCTATCAATAATGAATCAAGCACACCTATAACAAATAACTAAAAGAACAAGAATTCAATATCATAGACCTCATCCTAAAGGAAAATCAACATGTGACCAATATGGAGAAAAGCAAAAGAGGCAAGTTTAATTTCAATTGGCTTGGACCCTACATCATAACCCATAAGTATGGATCAGGAGCTTACTTTTTGTCCTCTCTCAAAGGCAAACTAGAACTTGAGCATCTTAATGCTTCACATCTGCATCCTTTCTTTTATTAAATAAGGATTAAACTCACCTTTTGTATACTTTAAGCTCATCCCTTGATTTATGAGACTTTCACCTTCACTTATCTATCCCCATCCCTTTGAGAACAACTGATTACAACATAGAACCATGTGATTAACTATCACAGTCATAGCCTAATCCTAAATATGGGTACCACAAATCTACCCATGCCATGGTTCTCATGGATACTTTTCATCTTTAATTAAGATGGAATACTATGGTCATTGTCTCTCAAAACTACCCCTTTCACCTATTATTAAATTTTTGTGCTAAAATTTTTTCCCTCATAAAGGTAAACCTTTAAGCCTAATTAGACATGTCCATGTCTAAACCTAGTATTAAAATAATTTGGGTTGCTAAAATATCACTTGGGTCACATGTCTCTAGCATTACGGACTGCTCCCTTGAAGGACAGTTTCCCAAAAACTAAATTTCTTAAAAGATAGACTGCTCCCTTGAAGGATAAATACCAAATAAACAAACCCAAACTTAAACCACTCCCTTGAAGGATAACTAAGTCAAATTTTTCAAAAGCAATCATTTGAATCTTCTTGCATCAATCAACTTCACAAAATTATTAAAACAATAGTAATAACAAAAGACCCTATATCAAATCAACACAAGCTATCCCAAGAAATTTGGAAATCAACCTTTATATCTAGCATTAGTAGACTTCCTACATTGATCAGTCTACACCTTGCATGAAGACGTAAACTTATCTAATACAGTTCTTAGGTCACCTATAGAAGGGGAAAACTCACCCATATCATAAGGTTACCCATTTACTCTTCACCTACCACCCATCTCGCCTTTATACCATTTACAAATCAAGGGGTTATGAGCTTACTTGACACAATGCGATCAAGACGCCTTTTTATCAGCCAAAGCATGCTAATGCAAAGCATTTAAAAGGCTTATGTTTCCTAAGCCAATCTAACTTCAATTTTTTTTTTGTCCTTAACAATAAAAAATCATCACACTTTTTCCTTACCCTTATCATTAGTTCATGTAGATATATGTCTCATGATTCTTATTTCTTTTCCCACATCTAGTTTTTAATTTAACTTAATTTATGTGCTTTTATTAACTTGAAACAACATATGTCACATATCCATAATCATATCATCATATTCATGATCATAATTACCATAATTAACATCATACAATCATCATAAACATCATAAACCATATCACATATCCATGATCATAAATCATAAACATCATAACCATAAACAAAATCACTGTAAATCATAACACCAAACCATATTTAAAACATCACATCCATAATCAATTAAATAAAACACATCATATATCTATAATAAAACCATTTATCCATCAATTGACATATCTATGAACACAACATAACATCATCCATAATCATCACATGTTTAAGCCAAAGAATCCACATAAGCAAAAACATGAAACATCAAAACATTTAAAATATGAACCATAAACCATCATCATGAAACATAAATTACATCGTCATATACATAATGTCATTAAAATAAATAATACATTTAATAATTTATATCTCTCTCTTTCTCAAAACATGTACATCTCACTGCATTGGCACATAAATCGATATCAAAATCATGTACATCTATATCTATACATCATAACATAGCTTATCATGCCCTTGGGACACCACTACCAATTCCCCCACCTATACTACCACTGCCACTTGGTACCTATCCTCTTGAAGTGCATCCCTACCCACTCACAAATGTAGACCACTGATCTAGAGTCACCACAACTACCCCACCTACTAAATTAGCTTTATACTCACCCCATTAGGGCATCTTAGGACACTATGTCAAAACTATGACCTTATAATACCTCAACTCCTCCATTATGGCCAAGTACCATGCCATAGGGATGGTACCTAGTGGTGTTACTAGTATTTTTGTTACTCTTCCCCTCTATATCAAGGTGTTCCTCTCTTGGGTTACCAATATTAGTGAGGTCTTAGCTTGATCTCTCTCACCTATCATGGTGGTAACTTGACCCTATAATGTTACAATCTAGCCCTGTAATGTGGCGACTTGACCCTATAACACTATAATATGTGCCTATGTGGAGTTAGTGCTACCCTTGCATGTCCATTAAGGCTACCTTCCTATACTTGTACCTATGGACCCCCACCAATGGGATCCACATCCATGGCCTATTGGCCCTCATCATCCCACCTAAAATCTATAGCTGCATAGTAGTCCTAGTACCATATCACATATCCATTAATAAAAATGGCATCATCAATCCTTGATCTATTTGGTATCTCTTCATGATCTAGGACCACCTCCTCTAACTATGGCTCAAGAATCATAAACTCAACATCTTCCATCCTATACCTCAAAAATGGACCTAAAAACCCCTACACTAGGTTGTACTACCTTGAACTCTATCAAATGGGATAATCTCAGTCTCACCCTCTCTCTTCCTATATATCCACCTCTAGCTCTACAAAGATAATGTATGCCAAGTGTAGTGTGACCACCTTAGAAATCCAACATATGGCCTCCAGACCATATCACCTAAAACCAATCCCTCTAGTGCCATAAAACAATCAATATCCCTTACACCTCTTCTAGCTCCTATCAGTGCATAATCACCCCTCCATCATATAAAACCCACTCTAAAACCCATTTAGGAATAACTCTCCCATAGTAGCCCCATTAGTCTCAAAACCCTAATGTGCTCATATGCCCAATAATGTAGTATAAACCTCACACTTATCCCATATCATCTATGAGCTCAAAACACCTAGAGCTCCTTGTATATTTGAACTGAAAAAATTGGTGCCCAACCAAACATTGTCTTCCTGAGTAACATCTCCACCAACACTCCTAGGAGTAGATAAGGAAACTGCCCACTACTCAAATATGGTAATGAAAAAAAAGACACTACCATCATCATCATAGTCATCAAATGCCTCTCATTTGGATCCCTCTAGTATAATAGCCTATAGCTAAAACCACCAAAATTCCACCTAGTAAGGGCCCAATCTTCACCATACAAAAGCTCCATATGTTCATCTCTCTCCTTTATCTCAATATGATAAATTAGTTCCCCCTAAATAGGTAGTCATGTATCCTATAAACATCTTTTATTAGGATGGTCATCTCTCTTATCTGTAGTAAAAAGGTTTTCATGTTTGGATCCCATCTCTTGATGAGGGCCATGATCATCGTCACATCCCACGACACATGCTGATAATGTATCATAGCTCCTAGGCTGACTACATCCATGTGTGTGAAATCATCTTGAGTCATTCATCCATGGATTTTTGTAAAGATTCTAATAACCCAATCCCTCATTTGGATATGATCTTGTACCTACAAAAATTCAAGTTAGCATGCACACTTAGTTTTCCATTACCATTAATCATCTTCATTTGTTTTACCTAACTCAACCTCTTTATCAACCTCAAACCCCACCTAAATCAACCTATTTCAATACCTAACCTAACCCATCAAACCAAAACCTAACACTTCTATCCAAAAAAACATCTACCCTAACACACAAAATTTCTAAAACCCTCTCTAAACCTATCAAACCAACACCTAACTCTAACCAATAAAAATTTCAACACATCACTCCTACTTGAAAATTGCCCTATCGTAAGCTAAACTTGGTATTTTAACTACTCCAACCCTTTAAAAACATTCTAAAAACATTTTTCCTATATCTTTTTTATTACAACCCACCTTCCCCAAATCGTTTGATCATCAATGGTCACTATGACCACTGATGATCAAGTGACCTTTTTGCCTCGATAGTTGACCATTAACGATCAAGTCTAATGATCAACGATCAGGTTGAACCAATGATGGTCACTATGTGTTATCATTGGTGGAAAAAAACCTAACCCTACCTTCCTAAAATCCCAACAAAATTCAACAAATACACTACCTAATTTTATCTTATACCCTACCCCCAACCCAAATACTCCCTCAATTTCAAGTTTCATCAGCTAATTTTTCCAATCACACCCAAAACCTAAATCTAGGTTAAAACCCCAAAACCATACCAAAATAACCACAAACTACCCAAATCAAACTTCCAAACAACCAAATCAACTAATCTATCAATTTTACAATACCCCCTACCTCATTCCTTGACTATTGTCAAGGACAAAGCCCATGTGTTGTTGCTTGGCCATGTCCTCATCCACCCTACATCCTTGGTCCCAAAAAATCACCTCAATACATGCATCCAACCAATCATTAATCACCAACTCAATAAAATGCTCAATCAACCCTCTCACACAAAATGAAAAATTGATAAAATACATGGATTGCATGGGAGTCAACATGCTAGAAGTGAAAATAACTATTTTTTTCATATGGGGTTAGCAAACTACTACAGGAAGTTTATTCTAAATTTTTCCAAAATAGCTAATTTGATTACTTCATTGAAATTGAAGAGCCACAAATTTGTTTGGTTAGAAAAGTGTAAAGTAGGATTTCAGGAGTTGAAAAGAAGGCTTACATCCATACCACTGTTAAGAGTTCTTGACCCTGATTGTTAATTTTTAGTGGTCATGAATGTATCAGGGGATGCACTAGGAGGAGTCCTTATGCAGGATGATGTAGTAGTGGCTTATGAGTCATGGAAGCTGAAATCATATGAGTTTAACTATGCCCCTGATGATTTGGAACTTGAAGTGATTATTCATGCCTTGCAAGTGTGGTGGCATTTATTTTTTGAAAATCTTTTTGATCTCAAAATAGATAACTTGGAAATGGTAGGTGATTAGTATTGACTTTGTCCAAGGGTTACCAATGCCATGGAATATGCACGATATGATCTCAATAGTTTTTTGACAAACTAACCAAGGTGGATCACTTTATACAAGGCAATTATATAGATGATGCAACTATCCTTGCAAAGAGGTTCATAAAAAAAGTGTATAAATTGAATGATTTTTTAGACAAGATCATTTTGGATCTTGATCTGAAGATGACTTTGAGTTTTTGGGTAAATCTTAATTCAACTTTGGGTACGTAACTTAATTTTAGTACAACTTACCACCCAGAGACTAATCGATAGACTAAGAGAGTTAATTATGTGATAGAGGATCTTCTTCATATATATTGCATAGATCACCAATACAAGTGGGATATTATTTTACATTGATTGAGTTTACATATAAAAAATCATACCAATCAATGTTAAAAATGACACCATTTGAGACACTTTATGGGAGAAGGTGGAAGACATCCATCATTTGGGACATGTTAGAGGATAGGGTAGTCTTTGGACCTGAGATGCTCTTAGAGATGGAAGAGAAAGTTAGACTAATTAGATAGAGATTTGTCAAGGCCAATGATAGATAGAAGATTACGCATATTTAAAGAGGACATAAAGGCACTTTGTAGTTGGTGATAAAGTGTTTTTGTGGGTTGAATTGTATAAGATCTCGATTGAATTTGGAAAGTTTATAAAATTATCATTGAGATATGTGGGATCCTTATAGGTGTTAGAAGTGGTCAATATTTTAGTGTATAAGCTTGTATTTCCACTAGTCCTAGCTATTTTACATAATGTCTTCCATATTTTTTAACTTAAAAAATATATAGCTGATCCTATGCATGTGTTGGATTGGAATGCTTTGCAGGTTATAGATCCTGGGATAGTCACATTAAAACTAATTAAGGTAATTGACACATGCAAATTTTGTTTGTGTAACATAGATATGTCACAGTCCAATGTCTAATGGGACCAATGATTTGAGGATAGTATAACTTGGGAAGACTATGATGAGTTCTTTAGAATATTTCCATATTTATTTACTTGATTAGATACTATTATACTATGTTATTTTTAGTTGAATAATTTGTTTTTAAAAACTTAGAACTTATGTTTGAATAAGAGTCATCAAGGATGATGAATAGCTTTAGGAGAGAAGGATGTTCTATTTTGATTCCTCACTAAGTAAATTATTTAACTATTCATGAATATTTATAATAGAACATTTGATATAGATTATATTTTTTACTAAGCTTGAGATAGATGTTATTATAGGATAGTAGGATATTTCTTAGATACATGATGGTACATATTGCTTCACTATTAGTTAGCTAGTGTATGTATTTATATTTTGAGCATATTGATGTATTGTTTTAATAATATTTTATGTTATATGTTTATCATCTTGATATGAACCAACTACCTACATGTTGTAAGGTTGATGAAAGATAACTCATCCCTTAGAGCATGTTACAGGGAGAGCATCATCGAAGAGGGTGACGTAGATTGAGACATTGGAGGATGATAGAGAATTGCCAAGAATGTTATACACACTACAATAGTTATCACATGCTAGAATGCAATAAAAATAGTTTTCTCATGGTGTGTCTATTTTTACTTACAATATAAAATTGGTTTCTATGGTTGTCAGTATAGGTTAAATAATGAATTATTTTTACGTATTTAGAACGTTTTTTCATTAATGCTAATAAGTATATTATTAACAAAAATAGATTTAAAAATTCAAATTATTATTAATTATGAAATTATCATTTAAAATGCTATAACATTTATGTATGTTAATTGATTTAATAAAATTTTGAAATTTTGACATATAGTGTTAAAATATATATAAAAATAGATATTACCTTAAAAAGGGAAAAAATAAAAAAAGACAGTAAAGATTTAAAAAAAAAGATAAATGACTAAATTTAAGAAAATAAAATATATTAAAAAATAACTAAAACAAAAAAAAGGAGAAAAACAAAAAAGATAAAATCTAAAGCAAAGGGAAGGCTACACATATTCTTATAGAGAGGAAACTAAGGAAAATATGTCTTTCTCTAAATAAAAGACTTAAGCGAAAGAGCATGTGCCATAACCAAAGGAGGATAGAAAAGGAGTGTTGTAAAGAGGAAAAGTGATTTTAGACAATGCATGTTATCAGGTAGGTGGTGTTGTTCATTTTTAGACACTCGTACTAAAATTTAATATTTCGGTCAATACATTTTGTTAAGAGTGTTTATATATATATATATATATATATATATATATATATATATATATATATATATATATATATATATATATATATATATAATTCAATAATTATACTTTCAAGGAAAACAATGGTGATGCAAAAATCTGAATATATTATTTTTAGTTGAATAATTTGTTTTTAAAAACTTAGAACTTATGTTTGAATAAGAGTCATCAAGGATGATGAATAGCTTTAGGAGAGAAGGATGTTCTATTTTGATTCCTCACTAAGTAAATTATTTAACTATTCATGAATATTTATAATAGAACATTTGATATAGATTATATTTTTTACTAAGCTTGAGATATATGCTATTATAGGATAGTAGGATATTGCTTAGATACATGATGGTACATGTTGCTTTACTATTAGTTATCTAGTGTATGTATTTATATTTTGAGCATATTGATGTATTGTTTCAATAATATTTTATGTTATATGTTTATCATCTTGATATGATCCAACTACCTGCATGCTATGAGGTTTATGCAAGACAACTCATCCCTCAGAGCATCCCAAAGGGAGAGCATCATCGAAGATGGTGATGTAGATTGAGACATTGGAGGATGATAGAGAACTGCCAAGAATGCTACACACACTACAATAGTTATCACATGCTAGAATGCAATAAAAATAGTTTTCTCATGGTGTGTTTATTTTTACTTACAATATAAAATTGGTTTCTATGTTTGTTAGTATAGGTTAAATAATGAATTCTTTTTACGTATTTAGCACGTTTTGGCATTAATGTTAATAAGTATATTGTTAGCAAAAGTAGATTAAAAAATTCAAATTATTATTAATTATGAAATTATCATTTAAAATGCTATAACATTTATGTATGTTAATTGATTTAATAAAATAATGAAATTTTGACATTTAGTGTTAAAATATATATAAAAATAGATATTAACTTAAAAAAGAAAAAAATAGAAAAAGACAGTAAAGATTTTTAAAAAACGATAAATGACTAAATTTAAGAAAATAAAATATATTAAAAAATAACTAAAACAAAAAAAAGGAGAAAAACAAAAAAGCTAAAATCTAAAGCAAAGGGAAGGCTACACATATTCTTATAGAGAGGAAACTAAGAAAAATATATGTCTTTTTCTAAATAAAAGAATTAAGAGAAAGAGCATGTGGCATAACTAGAGGAGGACAGAAAAGGAGTGTTGTAAAGAGGAAAAGTGATTTTAGACAATGCATGTTATCAGGTAGGTGGTGTTGTTCAATTTTAGACACTCGTACTAAAATTTAATATTTTGGTCAATACATTTTGTTAAGAGTGTTTAAATATATTCAGATTTTTGTGTCACCATTGTTATCTTTGAAAGTATAATTATTGAATATATATATATATATATATATATATATATATATATATATATATATATATATATATATATATATATATATATATATATATACTTTCAAGGATAACAATGGTGACACAAAAATCTGAATATATTATTTTTAGTTAAATAATTTTTTTTTAAACTTAGAACTTATGTTTGAATAAGAGTCATCCAGGATGATGACTTGCTTAGGAGAGAAGGATGTTCTATCCTGATTCCTCACTAAGTAAAATATTTAACTATTCATGAATATTTATAATAGAACATTGATATAGATTATATTTTTGACTAAGCTTGAGATATATGCTATTATAGGATAGTAGGATATTGCTTAGATACATGATGGTACATGTTGCTTTACGATTAGTTATCTAGTGTATGTATTTATATTTTGAGCATATTGATGTATTGTTTCAATAATATTTTATGTTATATGTTTATCATCTTGATATGATCCAACTACCTGCATGCTGTGAGGTTTATGCAAAACAACTCATCCCTCAGAGCATCCCAAAGGGAGAGCATCATCGAAGATGGTGATGTAGATTGAGACATTGGAGGATGATAGAGAACTGCCAAGAATGCTACACACACTACAATAGTTATCACATGCTAGAATGCAATAAAAATAGTTTTCTCATGGTGTGTTTATTTTTACTTACAATATAAAATTGGTTTCTATGTTTGTCAGTATAGGTTAAATAATGAATTCTTTTTACGTATTTAGCACGTTTTGGCATTAATGTTAATAAGTATATTGTTAGCAAAAGTAGATTAAAAAATTCAAATTATTATTAATTATGAAATTATCATTTAAAATGCTATAACATTTATGTATGTTAATTGATTTAATAAAATTTATGAAATTTTGACATTTAGTGTTAAAATATATATAAAAATAGATATTACCTTAAAAAGGAAAAATTAGAAAAAGACAGTAAAGATTTAAAAAAAAGATAAATGACTAAATTTAAGAAAATAAAATATATTAAAAAATAATTAAAACAAAAAAAAAAGGAGAAAAACAAACAAGCTAAAATCTAAAGCAAAGGGAAGGCTACACATATTCTTATAGAGAGGAAACTAAGAAAAATATGTCTTTTTCTAAATAAAAGAATTAAGAGAAAGAGCATGTGCCATAACCAGAGGAGGACAGAAAAGGAGTGTTGTAAAGAGGAAAAGCGATTTTAGACAATGCATGCTAGGTAGGTGGTGTTGTTCAATTTTAGACACTTGTACTAAAATTTAATATTTCGGTCAATACATTATGTTAAGAGTGTTTAAATATATTCAGATTTTTGCATCACCATTGTTATCCTTGAAAGTATAATTATTGAATATATATATATATATATATATATATATATATATATATATATATATATATATATATATATATATATATATATATATATATATATATTCAATAATTATACTTTCAAGGATAACAATGGTGATGCAAAAATCTGAATATATTTAAACACTCTTAACAAAATGTATTGACCGAAATATTAAATTTTAGTACAAGTGTCTAAAATTGAACAACATAATATTCAATAATTATACTTTCAAGGATAACAATGGTGATGCAAATATTTGAATATATTTAAACACTCTTAATATGTGTGTGTGTGTGTGTGTGTGTGTGTGTGTATACATATATATATATATATATATATATATATATATATATATATATATATATATATATATATATATATATGTATATATATACATATATATATGTATATATATATATATGATTGTATATATTATATGGTACAAGTATAGTCACTGTATCCTATCCATATAGGATCGCTTAAAATAAAAGAATGGATTAAATAGCATCATATAATTAGCAACTGAACCAACATTTTTAGGAAGTCATTATTTATTGGCCTTATTAGATATATAAATACATGGAGGGGGTTATTTATTGTTTGAAATATTAGTAAGTCATTTCTTTTGACCATGGAAACACTTTAATTATATTTCCAACCAATATAAAATAGAAGTGACATAGATTTATAACTAGTTAACAGTCAATTATAAATTAGTGAGTCAATGTACTCTTCCTAAAGTCACTATAGAATAACATGTTTCCTGCTTGTATAGTCTTTTACGGATTCAACTATGTATATTTATAATTATGCATAGTATTAAATTACTGATGGCATTAGTATTGTATTGAATCCGTGGGTTTCAATATATATAACCAAATTTAGTTGTCTTGTGTATTAGCACTCAGTATATACTGGTACCAATCAAATATATATTATGTGCAAGGTCTATATTCTTCTGTTGGCATTGCCCTATATCTCAACTATCAAAACATTAAAAAATAGCAAGCCATAGGAAGTGAAACCTCTAAATTTCAGCTATATAAACAAACAATGCCATCTTTACTAGTCTACAATATACACATGAAGTTGTCAAAGTAGTTGGTAAACCAATTACTTCAAAATCTAAATAAAAGTATGGTGAATAAAATGGTGGTGATGATATTACCTATTTGAAATTGGATTTGTCCACATAGGGCGTCACCTTATATTCTATGCTCAGCTAAATAATGTTTGAAAAACATCTAGTTTCATTGTAATATTACCAAATATTATCGAATATTATTATTATATCATTTATTTAGGCACTGGAGATTAAACTATTTTATGCAATGTTTATATTAACTATAAACTATAAACTAAAATAGAAGCATCACATTCTATATCTTTTCTAAAATGAGAGTGTCGTAGTTTATAAATATGTTTATATGACTAACGATCCGTATGTAATATTATCCTTTTGTACAATGTTTTTAGTAAGATATGAACTATGAACATAATTTATATGAAATATTATGCTATAAAATTGAAGCATGCCCTTTATGTAGGCATTGTGTATTTCTAAGAAAAGAAATAAAGTTATAAATTGGATATTTTGAAACTTATTCAATTATTTCCTGATGAATAAGAACTTAGATGGAATTTATTAATTTAATTTATGGTGTTCATAAAACATAAATCTATTTTTAATATATGTATATATATTTTGCAAACTTTGTAATTTATTTATTTATAGCTAAAATGAGACTAGATCCATAGAGTGCTCTAATAAGCACAGAGTTTGTATTTTTTGTCTATTAGTCAGTGCAATGGTAATACAAGATCACCTAATGTCTTAAATCTTATAGTGTAATTAAACATAATAGTTGTAGATCTTTTTATACCGACATGTATGTAGCTATAAAAATTTGATATCGTAACATGGTTCAAATTAAACATGTGAGATTTAAACGGGTAAATATAACAACACTGTATAATGAGATAAGAGTTGTGGCATGATCGAGAGAACTTGTTATATATATCTTATAGTAAAAAACATGTCACACAAAATGCATGCATTCAAACTGCTAAATAACAAATGCTAGTTGGATTTATCTATGCTTCACGAAAATGGAGTTTTATCTGTTCTAGATATAGAATATGAGTATATGTTTCCATACATTTATGACTACTTTATTATTTTGGTTGTAATATTTAGTAGTTATGCTTAAAAATACTAGACTGTGGTAATATGGGTTATCATAGGGTGTAGTATGGTTGGAAATAAATTGCGATATTTGAATCTACAGTTAATTATGTATTTTTATAGATGATATGAATTGTAGTCATTATTTATAGTATGAAATAGAAAATAATGTAATATTCATTCATACATTTGAAAAAATAAATGTATGCTTTGGATACTCATATGTTTAGCATGTTATATGAGTAGTTTCTAGTAGGATGTAAGTTATATGAATCTTGTAGTTGAATTATATTTGATAAATTTGTGTTGTTGATACAGATTAAGGATTAAGATGGACTTCACTAGCTTACTAGTATCATAATGTCAAATGAAGATTGTCTGATCAAGTGGTGTGTATGAATTTGATTGATCTATAGATCATTTTATATTACTATTCTTAAAAATTTGACCAAAGTAAGTTTAATGAGATATTATCATTTCATGAGTATTATTTATTTGATTGTAAGATATCTTGTAATAAATTAAGTTTTCTATGATACACTGCATGTTTAGTTTTAAAAATCATACAACACATGAGTACTTGCTTGTCTCTCTATATTCCTACATCATCACTATCTACTGATCTATGAAGTGTCATTTCTTGATGGGATTAGTGCGGGAGATTGTTGGTCTATGGTTGATGTAGAAAAATACTTAGATGATGCTCTCTCTACCCATATTAGTACTACTTGTCAAGATGACACTTGAGATTACCACAGATACTTGAGTTTAGAAACTATGCTCTACGAGAGCCATGTATATTGTATGTAAATTATATTTAATGTACTTATACCAAATACTATCATGAAGAGTTATAATTATTTACTATTTTACATTGACAACAATGAATCTAGACTTGTATCAGTTGTGGTTGACTTAACATAATTACTTTTTGTATTTGCATTATGATGTTCTCTCATGATGTTAGAGATCTATGACATATGATGTAATATGCTTTGTTTTTTATTATCATGCTTTGAGTATTCCATATAATCTCTGATAGATTCTTGTGGTGTAATCTATTTTGGTATATGTGTTTATTTATTTATTTGTCACGTATTTCTAGGTAGATCCTAGAGGGGATGTTATATAAATCAATAAAAACTATCATAAAAAGAAGAAAATTGTAATATAGTCTTCTTGTATATAATATACACTATCTTGAAAAACTCTCTATATAATTCACAACAATCGATATGATTCACACAAGTAATGACTCTCCAAGATTAAGGCTTTAACCATAAATTAAGTCAAATAAAGTTTTGGTTTCTCCAAAAAACATGATTTTCACTTCCCTTCACTATTCTAATACACTAAAAAACTTTTTCCAATTGAAACCTTGATACTAACTACATAATGATAATACTATATCACAAAAGAAAATTCATAGCAATAAATTAAAATATAAAATATTGCACAAGAATAATCACATCACTCACAAATAATAATATGTCCATACAATAAAATGAAATCAAGAGCATAATAATTGAATATAGAACCAATCCACATTGAGGGGGAAGCCTTCCAAGTCCATATAACAAGAAGAAAATCTAGAAAATATGATGATTAATATCATAACACTATCTCCTTTATATACACTAATTAGGCTATGATAAATACATAGACCAAATAAGCCAACTAATCGTATCCATATACAACTTTGAGAGATTATAAAAATACCAAGTCAAATTTTATGTGTGCCATATGTCAGACACACATATCTAAACATAATTCACTAGATATGGGCATAGTAATTTCTATTCTACTCAAGAACAAGTGGCTAATATTTTCACTAAGCCATCACATAAAAAATATTAGTTATTTTATTTTAAAATGTTAGGATTGAAGGAAGTTATCATCGAGGGGGAGTGTTAAGTAATTACACCTTCCTTCCTTGTTTAGTTTTGTTTCAGAGAGTTTGTATTTTGTGTCTATTAGTCAGTGCAATGGTAATACAAGATCACCTAATGTCTTAAATCTTATAGTGTAATTAAACATAATAGTTGTAGATCTTGTTATATGGACATGTATGTAGCTATAAAATTTTGATATCATAATATGGTTCGAATTAAACATGTGATATTTAAATGGGTAAATATAACAACCCTGTATCATGAGATAAGAGTTGTGGCATGATCGAGAGCACTTGTTATATATATCTTATAGTACAAAACATGTCACACAAAATGCATGCATTCAAACTGCTAAATAACAAATGCTAGCTGGATTTATCTATGTTTCACGAAAATGGAGTTTTATTTGTTCTAGATATAGAATATGAGTATATGTTTCCATACATTTATGACTAATTTATTATTTTGGTTGTAATATTTAGTAGTTATGCTTAAAAATACTAGATTGTGGTAATATGGTTTATCATAGGGTGTAGTATGGTTGGAAATAAATTGTGATATTTGAATCTACAGTTAATTATGTATTTTTATAGATGATATGAATTGTAGTCATTATTTATAGTATGAAATAGAAAATAATGTAATATTCATTCATACATTTGACAAAATAAATGTATGCTTTGGATACTCATATGTTTAACATGTTATATGAGTAGTTTCTAGTAGGATGTAAGTTATATGAATCTTGTAGTTGAATTATATTTGATAAATTTGTGTTGTTGATATAGATTAAGGATAAAGATGGACTTCACTAGCTTACTAGTATCATAATGTCAGATGAAGATTGTCTGATCAAGTGGTGTGTATGAATTTGATTGATCTATAGATCATTTTATATTACTATTCGTAAAAATTTGACCAAAGTAAGTTTAATGAGATATTATCATTTCATGAGTATTATTTATTTTTTTGTATGATATCTTGTAATAAATTAAGTTTTATATGATACACTGCATGTTTAGTTTTAAAAATCATACAACACATGAGTACTTGCTTGTCTCTCTATATTCCTACATCATCACTATCTACTCATATATGGAGTGTCATTTCTTGATGGGATTAGTGCTGGAGATCGTTGGTCTATGGTTGGTGTAGAAAAATACTTAGATGATGCTCTCCCTACCCACAATAGTACTACTTGTCAAGATGACACTTGAGATTGCCACAGATACTTGAGTTTAGAAACTATGCTCTACGAGAGCCATGTATATTATGTAAATTATATTTTATTGTACTTATACCAAATACTATCATGAAGAGTTATAATTATTTACTATTTTACATTGACAACAATGAATCTAGACTTGTATCAATTTTGGCTGACTTAACATAATTACTTTTTGTATTTGCATTATGATGTTCTCTCATGATGTTAGAGATCCGTGACATATGATGTAATATGCTTTGTTTTTTATTGTCATGATTTGAGTATTCCATATAATCTCTGATAGATTCTTGTGGTGTAATCTATTTTGGTATATGTGTTTATTTATTTATTTTTCACGTATTTCTAGGTAGAACCCAGAGGGGATGTTATATAAATCAATAAAAACTATCATAAAAAGAAGAAAAGTGTACTATAGTCTTCTTATATATAATCCACACTATCTTAAAAAAATCTCTATATAATTCACAACAATCGATAAGATTCACACAAGTAATGACTCTCCAAGATTAAGGCTTTAACCATAAATTAAGTCAAATAAAGTTTTGGTTTCTCCAAAAAACATGATTTTCACTTCCCTTCACTAATCTAATACACTAAAAAACTTTTCCCAATTGAAACCTTGATACTAACTACATAATGATCATACTATATCACAAAAGAAAATTCATAGCAATATATTAAAATATAAAATATTGCACAAGAATAATCACATCACTCACAAATAATAATATATCCATACAATAAAATGAAATCAAGAGCATAATACTTGAATATAGAACCAATCCACATTGAGGGGGAAGCCTTCCAAGTCCATATAACAAGAAGAAAATCTAGAAAATATGATGACTAATATCATAACACTATCTCCTTTATATACACTAATTAGGCTATGATAAATACATAGACCAAATAAGCCAACTAATCGTATCCATATACAACTTTGAGAGATTATAAAAATACCAATTCAAATTTTATGTGTGCCATATGTCAGACACACATATCTAAACATAATTCACTAGATATGGGCATAGTAATTTCTATTCTACTCAAGAACAAGTGGCTAATATTTTCACTAAGCCATCACGTAAAAAAAAAATAGTTATTTTATTTTAAAATGTTAGGATTGAAGGAAGTTATCATCGAGGGGGAGTGTTAAGTAATTACACCTTCCTTCCTTGTTCAAGTTTATTTTAGAGAGTTTGTATTTTGTGTCTATTAGTCAGTGCAATGGTAATACAAGATCACCTAATGTCTTAAATCTTACAGTGTAATTAAACATAATAGTTGTAGATCTTGTTATATGGACATGTATGTAGCTATAAAAATTTGATATCATAACATGGTTCGAATTAAACATGTGATATTTAAATGGGTAAATATAACAACCCTGTATCATGAGATAAGAGTTGTGGCATGATCGAGAGCACTTGTTATATATATCTTATAGTACAAAACATGTCACACAAAATGCATGTATTCAAACTACTAAATAACAAATGCTAGCTGGATTTATCTATGTTTCACGAAAATGGAGTTTTATTTGTTCTAGATATAGAATATGAGTATATGTTTCCATACATTTATGACTACTTTATTATTTTGGTTGTAATATTTAGTAGTTATGCTTAAAAATACTAGACTGTGGTAATATGGGTTATCATAGGGTGTAGTATGGCTGGAAATAAATTATGATATTTGAATCTGCAGTTAATTATGTATTTTTATAGATGATATGAATTGTAGTCATTATTTATAGTATGAAATAGAAAATAATGTAATATTCATTCATACATTTGACAAAATAAATGTATGCTTTGGATACTCATATGTTTAGCATGTCATATGAGTAGTTTCTAGTAGGATGTAAGTTATATGAATCTTGTAGTTGAATTATATTTGATAAATTTGTGTTGTTGATATAGATTAAGGATTAAGATGAACTTCACTAGCTTACTAGTATCATAATCTCAAATGAAGATTGTCTGATCAAGTGGTGTGTATGAATTTTGATTGATCTATAGATCATTTTATATTACTATTCTTAAAAATTTGACCAAAGTAAGTTTAATGAGATATTATCATTTCATGAGTATTATTTATTTTTTTGTATGATATCTTGTAATAAATTAAGTTTTCTATGATACACTGCATGTTTAGTTTTAAAAATCATACAACACATGAGTACTTGCTTGTCTCTCTATATTCCTACATCATCACTATCTACTCATCTATGAAGTGTCATTTCTTGATGGGATTAGTGCAGGAGATCGTTGGTCTATGGTTGGTGTAAAAAAATACTTAGATGATGCTCTCCCTACCCACAATAGTACTACTTGTCAAGATGACACTTGAGACTGCCATAGATACTTTAGTTTAGAAACTATGCTCTAAGAGAGCCCTGTATATTGTATGTAAATTATATTTTATTGTACTTATACCAAATACTATCATGAAGAGTTATAATTATTTACTATTTTACATTGACAATAGTGAATCTAGACTTGTATCAGTTGTGGCTGACTTAACATAATTACTTTTTGTATTTGCATTATGATGTTCTCTCATGATTTTAGAGATCCGTGACATATGATGTAATATGCTTTGTTTTTTATTATCATGCTTTGAGTATTCCATATAATCTCTGATAGATTCTTGTGGTGTAATCTATTTTGGTATATGTGTTTATTTATTTATTTTTCACGTATTTCTAGGTAGATCCCAGAGGGGATGTTATATAAATCAATAAAAACTATCATAAAAAGAAGAAAATTGTACTATAGTCTTCTTGTATATAATCTACACTATCTTGAAAAACTCTCTGTATAATTCACAACAATCGATAAGATTCACACAAGTAATGACTCTCCAAGATTAAGGCTTTAACCATAAATTAAGTCAAATAAAGTTTTGGTTTCTCCAAAAAACATGATTTTCACTTCCCTTCACTACTCTAATACACTAAAAAACTTTTCCCAATTGAAACCTTGATACTAACTACATAATGATCATACTATATCACAAAAGAAAATTCATAGCAATAAATTAAAATATAAAATATTGCACAAGAATAATCACATCACTCACAAATAATAATATGTCCATACAATAAAATGAAATCAAGAGCATAATACTTGAATATAGAACCAATCCACATTGAGGGGGAAGCCTTCCAAGTCCATATAACAAGAAGAAAATATAGAAAATATGATGACTAATATCATAACACTATCTCCTTTATATACACTAATTAGGCTATGAGAAATACATAGACCAAATAAGCCAACTAATCGTATCCATATACAACTTTGAGAGATTATAAAAATACCAAGTCAAATTTTATGTGTGCCATATGTCAGACACACATATCTAAACATAATTCAATAGATATGGGCATAGTAATTTCTATTCTACTCAAGAACAAGTGGCTAATATTTTCACTAAGCCATCACGTAAAAAAAAATTAGTTATTTTATTTTAAAATGTTAGGATTGAAGGAAGTTATCATCGAAGGGGATTGTCAAGTAATTACACCTTCCTTCCTTGTTCAGGTTTGTTTTGTAACCATTAATTAAATTTTAAGTGAAATTATTAGGATCACACTTTATTTAGCTTAATTTATAATCTTAATAATAGTTTAAGCATGTGTAGGTATTTTTCCTATATGATATCTTTAATTCATATAATAAGAGAATATGTGAGGTGTCCAACCTCTTTTCCTCCTTTTGAAGGGAAATTTTGACTTATATGTCATATGTAACTCCTATGACACTTGTCTTACATTTTTACCTCACTTCAGGGGTATTAGGGACACTAGTTACACATATGAAGGTTGGGTAAGGTAATTATGTAGTTACTAATAACTCCTTTGGATTATTAACTCTATTTAAAGAGATCCTTCATATCCTATATTCATTGGTTTTGTTTTAATTATCCTCTTCTTTCTTCTACTCTGTTTATAAATATTGTCATATGAAGAATAGTGATTAATATGAGAAACAATGATTAATGTAAGCCAAGGGCCACACACACAAATAATGAAGATACATACAATAAATAAGGTGTACAATGAAAATACACAAGGCAAGGGGCCACATACAATAAAAAAGAGAGCTAAAGCATGTGCTCTAATGAAACAACAATATAAGAGAATCATAAAGAAACTAAAATCAACATATTTAGAGTAAATTTATCTATGTTCATGTTAGAAAATAACATATTTAACATGATACATGTAACATATGAGTGAAATAAGAGACATATATTTTAATTATAACTCAACATGGATAATAGGTTGTGGATAAATAAAATATGTAAAAGTGTTTGTGAAGAATAGTGAGATGCCTCCAATTGAGAAAGGTTGTTGGGTAAAAGGATAGACTAACATTGAAAACATGTAAAAGTATAGACTAGTATGAAATCTGATTGATTTTTGAGTATTTTTATACTCTGAGATGAAAAACTATAGAATAATTTCTTGTGAATATGTTTCAATTGGAAATAAAGTTTGAAAGTGTACATGGATAGGAATGTAGTAGAGGATAGATGTTATGACTCATCAATTTGTACTTAGAAAATGAAGTAGATTTTTTATTTAAAACAACTTTCTTAACAATCAATCCATATAATAAAAAAATATAATATATACTAAAATCATAACCAAGAATAAAATTACTTCTTAATCAATTACTACATATAGTTTTAATCTTATACAACTCCAAAGAAGTAAATACCATAGCACACAATTACTATTGGTCTCACAATACAATTGTTATTCAATATAAAAATACATAATACAACTACATTCCTTTAGGTATACAATATAATACAATAAATAAATACCAAGCTCTCCATAGCTTGAGTCAAACCAACTCATGTATCATTGATAATCTCAAGTGTCATCTCTAGGTAGTACTGTAGTGGAGGAGGGAGAGCATCATCCAAATGTTTTACCAAACCAAACAAGGACAAAGGATCCCCCACATAATCCCTTATTATGAAATGACCTCCCCTTCATGAATAGGTAGATAAAATGGTGTGAAAATCTAATGAGATGTGTTAGTACCCCATGTGCTATAATATTTCTAAAAACATGTAGTGTACCATAAAGAAATCCGTTCTAACATGATATCGCATAACATGTAAATCAAACATATGAAATGAAAATGTATCTAAAATTATTTTGGCCAAATTTTTCATATAACATATGATAATTTATATCTATCAATTTCATAACACACCACTTGATCGAATTATCTATTGGTGGTACTACTTAGACTAGTAGAATCTGTCTCACTACCTATTAGTATCATCAATATGATTACTCAAATAAACATATATAACATAGTATATAACTCAAATACTCATACATATTTAATCCTCATAAAAATAATATCACATCACATGCTAAACAAGAAGAAAGTAAGTAAGATATACATATAATCATCTACACATAAATAGGTCTTATCTTAAAATCAATCCCAAACTAGAAGCAAGATCATTGTTTATACCACATAGTTATTTAACACAAAAGAAACTATAGACTATGTCAATAAGATCCAAGTAAATACACCTTATGATAACATATATTATCATATTTTGGTGTTGTAAGGCATACTACTAGTTTATTCATAAACAGTCATACCAAACAATCATAGGTACATGGAAGCATATGCTTCTAATCAAATAAATATGTAACAGGGTAAGACATAAAAAACCATATAATTATTTCATAACATTAGTTTACACTTTCAATACTATATGTATGCATAAATGATATCCTACTAAAAGTTACACACATGTTATTCAAGTAACAACCCACACCCACACACACACACACACACACACATTATGTAAGTGTGGGTCTAGATATGATAAATATAGTATGTAATGTATGGGTACCTTTTGTATTGTATAACTCTATGACATCCCATAATATAATAGATCATTATGCTTGAGCACCCAACTCAAACACCAATAAACAAACTTACACCCAATATTAATAATAAAGCAAGTATGAGATTATACTATTCGAGTATACCCTTATTATATTACACAATCATAATCAGATTGAAACATAATCTCTAGGCACACATTATGATACACTAATTTTATTTTATATAAATCTAAATACTTACACATGTTAATACTCTCATAGATATACTACACACAAGTTTTTGTTACTACCTAAATAAATGTACTAACATTCATTTATGACACCAATCAAGGTTTTTAGGAGATTTCACAATAATTCAATGAAATCTTTAATTAAAATCATTCATTAATACACACACACACACAAAAATAAAATTTGAGCTTCCCTATAACAAATTTGTATAGGTAAGTTTAACTATTCACGTTAAGTTATAACTACTATTGTTGGCAAACAAATTCTCAAATTTACTATTTCTTTCCAAATTGAGTAAAGAAAGTCATTTTATCATTGATTTTGGCTCAAAGGGTAATAAAAAGAGAATATCTCAATTCTAAACAAATTATCATGGTAATTACACCCATTTATTTGAGCTACCATTCAGACTAACTGTAGTATAAAATTTTGAGGCAAAATAAAATTTCACCAAACATTCAATCTTACATTAAAAAGGAAACATAGTTTCTTAGATCAATTTAATTCCTCTTGAGAATATACACTAAGAATTTTAATTTTTAATATTTTAATAAAGCATTACTATTAACAATTTTAACTTAGCTTTATATTTTAAACTCTGTGTTGTCCCAAAAATGAGTGATATTTTCAAAGAGACAAGTAAACGGAACAAATTTCCATGGACTTTTTGTCCATGAGAATTTTCCCTAGACATTTTGTTCACAGGAATTTTCCCTTGACTTTTTATCCGCAAGAATTTTCCCTGGACTTTTTGTCCGTGGGAGAAAGCCCGAGGAAATGCCCACGGGAATGTCCACAGAAACTGCCAAGGAAAAGGCTACCGAAGGACCCCGAAGGGCAGGTTCCCTTGCAGGGGACTCTCGACTACCAATTTGAAGGACATTTCCCTGAAGCCAAAGGGTCATCTTCCCTTCAGGAAGACGTGAAACAAGAATCCCAAAGGCCATTCAAAGACTAGCCAAAGGGCAGATACCTTTGTGGGGGGGTCTTCTCAACCCAAATCGGATCACTTCTTAAGGCTCAAAAGGAAGGCTCCCTTTGAGAGGATACAAAACAAGAAATCCAAGAAAATACCAAGGGGTGACGTGCCTAAAGATGTCAAATTTAAGAACAATAAACTAGCCGTTGAAAACAAAATGACGTGCCCACGGACGTCAAAGTTATGGCGATGAAATAGTTGTTGATTCTTGTAGATTCAAATCTACGGTCCTGAACGCATTCAAAGGATTTAAGGCTGAGACCAGTAGAAAGTGACTAAGGAATAGAATAGCAAATTGAATCCAGGACCTGATTCAATTAACTAGAAAAGGAGGTATGATGAAGAAAGATCAGATCACCAGGTGGACATTGAAAGATGCAAACTTTCAATAGCGTGACGTTTTTCCTACATTGAGAAAATCAAATGGGTAGATGCCCATAAGTTCCAGCCTGTCTTCTTAACAAATTTCAATGCAACATGATGTGTTACCGTTCTCGAGTCCTTCTTGAAGTGGCTCTATAAGAGACTCTCTTTTATTGTAAATGGATCTCTTTCTGGCAATCAGAATGAAACTCTACCCAAATTGAAAGGCATTACTGAGACTTTGAGCTCAGATTGTTGATCATATTTTATTATTAGAATAAGAAAGCAAGTGATTTTTTGGACTTTGTGCTATGATATCGTTGTTGATGGGGAAACTGTTCTTATGTCTTTTTCCTTGATATATTTTCTGTTCTTTTAATTCAACAAGCAGAATTAGTGAAAGTAGTCAGGAAGGTGTCCTGAAGAGTCAACTATGGAGAGAATTTATGCCCCCATAATTACCTTTAGTGTGTTTTCTTTTCATTTCTATGTAAAGTACCTTGGGATGAATTTGTGCCCTCATTGTCTTTTGTATCTTTCTCTTGAGCAATTCAGGTGGAGACTTTGTGTTGTATCTCGATTTGCTGGTTACTATGTCCTTGGTTACATTTTGCATTTATTACAAGGAGTATTCTTATGGCTTGATGAATAGTACTTTTGAAAGAAGAGGAGTGCTTTCTATCATTTTCCTTGAGTTTCTCCTTTGATCCGCATGCATCATCTCTGAAAAAAGAGAGATAGATGGTTTGTCCTACCCTTGAGTATTATTATATATATATATATATATATATATATATATATATATAGCATATCCATAGGGAACCTCCCCTTGATGAGAGGAGAGATTAGTCCCCTTTTGATGTGGTAAACCTACACATTTGGATGACCAATCTTCCTACTTTGGTTGATCAGACCTATTTTGTTTATCAGTATGTTGATCGACAAAATATTCAACCAACATTTTTTGGTGACTCCGCTGGGGAATATAATCCATTATCATTATCACCCTTATCTATTATAGACTCTGGCAACTCCATTTCATGTCTTACCCATTATCATTATAGCCTTACCATTCACCTCCACATTAACTGAGAAAGAGTGCGCAGTTTAAAGCCTCAAGCTTTAATTGAAGCAAGGTCAATTATTTTTCATTTTTGTTTCACAATCTGGCAAATTCAAGGTATACATGAAGCCAAAGGCCTAAATGTATTGTTGATCTTGTATTCAAGCTAGTACAACAAAGTGATTTTAATCTATTTCCTTCACCATCTCATATCCAACAAACCAAGAGCTTTCCTCCTACTAAAGTCAAATATCCATTGCCAGATGAAGTATCTACTTCCGCTATTGATAAAGCTTTGCCAATAATTACCCCTCTGAGATTTGTTATTCCTCCTTTTCATAATCCTATAATGGCAATTCAAGGCCCCTGGGGTAATGCTTTTGGTCCTCTCAATCTTACTCCACCTCTACATGAGCTTCCATGCAGTTCAAGGAAGAATTTCTCCAAATTCTATGGTGATGGGGAAGTTCATCCTGATGAACACATTGCAGCCTTCAACATAGCTTGTGGAGTAATTGGAGTAGAATTTGAAGATGTAGTAGTTAGGCTATTTGTAGAAACATTACAAGGTGCTACTGCAGATTGGTTTTATCATCTACAGGCTTAGTGAGTAACTGATTGGAATACCCTCAAAGATAAGTTTGAAGCCAGATTCAAACCTGCAGAAGATGCACATGCACTTCTGGCTCAACTTACATAGATGAAGAAAGAACCTCATGAACCAATGAGAGACTTCATAGCCAAATTTGACACACTGAGGAACAAAATTCCTGTAATTACTCGACCTACAGCTGAGAATCTCAAATGATTCTTCATTAATTCTCAGTTACCTGAAGTAAGTTTTATTTTGAGACATGATGGTCAAATAGATCTTGTTGTAGCTCAACTTTTGGCCACTAAGGTAGAATATTATCTCATCTTAGCAGGGAAGATAAGAAGAGATCCAAACAAAAATAGATCCTCATCATCTTTTGAATATTCATCTACAGGCACCACTGATCCAATGGTGCAAAAGCTGGCAAATGAAGTGTTAGCCTTGAAAAGACAAATGGCACAAAGAATGTCTTCTGCTCCTTCATACAAAGATATGCCAAGAAGGACATTTCCAAATCAATCATATCAAGGCAATGCTACCAGGAATGAAGGGTAGCCAGATCATCTTCCTCCCACATAAGGGAAACTTGCCCTCAAAGCTCCTTCAACGAACTCAGCAGTTGGATATTTGGAAACTGAACATGCTTTCTCTTTCTAGCCTGAATTGAATCAAGAAAATGATGCTAATATCCTTATAGAAAATCAATAAGAATCAGTTGGTGACTCCCACATTGGTTTCCTGAACTACCAGGATGAACCTAAAAGCAAAGGAGAAGTTATTGATGGATCATATGTAGTGTTTACCAGGTCCAAGAACCAATCAGTCTAGCAAGTTGATAAAGAGAAGATAGAAGAATAACCTCAGCTAGCAGTCATGATTGCTAAATGTGGAACCACTCTACTTTTTCAATCAAAGGATCTGGTAATCACCCAAAAGGTAAATACATCAATTTCACCTTCACCTTTTACTCCCATTTTGTAAACTAGCCCTCCTCCCATCCCTCCTAAAATCCAAAAATTTGAAATGCCTTCCTCTATACCTAGCTCAATTCAGCCATTTGACATAATTGATCATGTCAAAAAGACAAAAATACAAATGTCTAAATTCAAATATATGCAATTCAATCTTGATCAATTGGATAAACTGATCTAATGTGTCAAGAACCAAACCATCCCTGTAGGACAAAAAGCTAAAAAGGTAACTCTTGATTCCCCAAAGAACATGCCCATTCCAAATAATCTTGTCATTACCCCTTCAGCTGCCCCTGGGAAAATAGAACCTTTCTATGTTTCCCTGTTAATAAATGGTTATCAGCTCAACAATTGCATCATTGATTCCAGGGCTTCTAAAAATGTCATGCCTGTTAAAGTAGCTGAGTATCTAGGTCTCACATTGACCAAAACCTTTGGGAGATGTTTCTCCATGGAGAACAATAAAGTACCATTGCTAGGGAAAATTAAAGATGCCTAATTTGCATTGGTAGCCTTTCCAGACAAGAGAATCAAGATGACTGTCTTGGTGGCTGACGTCCCAACATCCTATGGAATTTTAATTGGACAAAATTTTTGCAAGGACGTTGGAGGAAAACTAAGTATGGACCTATCTGAAGTAAGGATCCCTGTCTAAGGTGTAATAAAGAGATTGTTCTGTGAAAAGGAGGCAAAATACATGGTCACCCAAACATCAGCCCCTGCAGCACAAATTCTATTTGAGTCTTCACGCAGGGGTAATTATTTCTTTACCATAGAGGATGTTCAGGTTTCTACAGATGAAAGTCCTATAGCTGACAATCTAGGAATTCATACAAATAAAACTTCAAGAGAATTGGTAGGGCACAGTACAAGTAAGGAAGGATCTTCCATCTCTAATGAAGAGAAGTCTGATAAGAGATCAGCTTCTGATGATGCATTGATCCTGAAATCCAATGGCAGTAATTTTTCCACCAATGATGGAGTTGGGACTGTGTTGACATCTCCTCAAGGAGATATTATTCCTTCATGCAATTTGCAATTCAGCAACACCAATAACACAGCTAGATGTGCATCTCTGTTGCTCAGATTGAATATTTCTCAAGATGAAGAAATCAAACTCCTTCACATCAAAGAAGATGCTAAGCTGATAATTTGTTAGGAGTTTGATATGGAAAATCTAATCATATGCTAGACTAAACCAAAAGAATAACCAATTATGGTAATGGACCATGCTGCTACAAATCAAAATCAGGCAAAGGAACCCTTTTCCAAGAAAGCAAGGAGTTGTGGCTTTCAAATTGAAGACTACATCCTACCATGGGGTAAAAAGAAGAAAGAGTCAATAGGAAGATGCAAAAAATTAGTTTCCTAGTGGAGAGCTCCATTCGCCCATCACCGTTTCTGAGGACAAAATGTCTTCTTGCTAGTTTACCAAGATGGTGCACTATTTTCACTATATCTCAAGAAGCAGCATCTAAAATACTTCAATTCTTGAAGTATCAGATCATTTCATCTGTACATATGTATATTTGTATAGTTTTTAATTCTATTTTATTTTGTTTGTTTTCATTTTTGATGCCTTCCATTTCTGGGTAGCATGACACCATAGCACAATGGCATACTTCAAGGCACTGGAGATTCTGGATTCTACTCCCTTCAATTCTTTTTGCAATTGATATAAGTTCCCCAACTAGAGCTAGCTGTTGTCCCCCAAAAATATGACTCATTTTTGGGACAACATTTGAACTATTTTGGTCCTACAGACCAAAATTATATCTTTTCTTTCCAAAATTTGTCTTGGGCATTCAAATTCCTCATTTTTCAAACTTCTCAAAAATCTACAGACTCTGCAAGATATAATCTATAGACTCTACAGGCTAAAATCTACGGACTCTATAGGCTAGAATCTACGGAATTTACAGGCTTGAATCTATGGACTCAATAGGAAGAGGAATCTATAGACTATTTCAAGGTTAGATAAAATCTACGGACTTGGTTTCAAAGGCTTCTACAGGTGGGTTCAATCAAAAGGATCAGTTTCCAACACTTAGCCATTTTTGGGATTGGTTTAATGCCTTGGTTTAATCAAAAATCTCCATCGGCAAGAGCTAAGTGCTTCATCAAGGTTCAAATTTCAACCACTTCATAGTTCAACAGCTTCAAAACACTTAACCAAATGAAGACTTGAACCATTGAACCGTTGAACCATTGAACCACTTTGGTTCAAAGGTTCAACGGGTTCAAGGTTCAATGGTTGGTTCAATCAAAGGGTTCAAGGCTTGGTTCAAAGCATTGGTTCAATAGGTTCAAAGGTAGGTTCAATCAAGCAGTTCAACGCTTTATTTCATTCAAATTGAACCATCGACTTGAACTATTTTGGTTCAAAGCTTGGTTCAATGCTTGGTTCATCAGCTTCGTTCAACGTTTGGTTCAACCAAGCGGTTCAATCAAATGGTTAGTTCAACAGTTGGTTCATTGTCTTGGTTCACCAGCTTGGTTCAAAGGAACGGTTCAAAGCAAAGTTCAAAGAAGCCTCCCGAAGGAAAAGTGCCCTTGCGGAGGGCACTTGGTTGGCAAAAGTACCCTTCAAAAGGGTCATTTTCAAAGAAAATAGTTAAGGTAATTCCTTTAGATTTTTGTTTAAAATAGTTTAAAAAGATCAAGGTAAGAGACAATTCCTTCAGACTTTTTGTCTGAAGGAATTCCTTTGGACAAAAAGTTTGAAAGAATTCAGACAGGTTGCGGGCAAAAAACCCAAAGACATTTTCAAAAAGACAAGTAAACGGAACAAATTTCTGTGGACTTTTTGTTTGTGGGAATTTTCCCCAGACTTTTTGTCTGTGGGAATTTTCTCTGGACTTTGTGTCTGCAGGAATTTTCCCTATACTTTTTGTCTGCGGGAATTTTCCCCAGACTTTTTGTCCGCGGGAATTTTCCGCTGGAGAAAGCCCAGGGAAATGCCCATGGGAATGTCCACAGAAACTGCCAAGGAAAAAGCTGTCGAAGGACCCCGAAGGCCAGGTGCCCTTACGGGGGACTCTCGACTGCCAATTTGAAGGACATTTCCCTGAAGCTAAAGGGTCATCTTCCCTTCAAGAAGATGTGAAACAAGAAGCTTGAAGGCCATTCAAAGACTACCCAAAGGGCAGATACCTTTGCGGGGGGCTCTTCGTGACCCAAAGTGGATCACTTCTTAAGGCCTGAAAGGCAAGTTCCCTTTGGGAGGATGCAAAACATAAAATCCAAGGGAAGACCAAGTGGTGACGTGCCCAAAGACGTCAAATTCAAGAACAATAAACTAGCCATTGAAAACAAAATGACGTGTCCATAGACGTCAAAGTTATGGCGTTGAAATAGCCATTGATCCTTGTAGATTCAAATCTATGGTCCTGAACACATTCAAAGGATTTAAGGCTGAGACCAACAGAAAGCGACTAAGGAATAAAACAACAAATTTAATCCAGGACCGGATTCAATTAACCAGAAAAGGGCGAATAATGAAGAAAGATCAGATCGCTAGGTGGACATTGAAAGATACAAACTTTCAATAGTGTGACTTGTTTCCTACATTGAGAAAAGCAAATGGGTAGATGCCCATAAGTTCCAGCCTGTCCTCTTAACAAATTTCAATGCAACATGATGTGTTACTATTCTTGAGTACTTCTTGAAGTGGCTATATAAGGGACTCTCTTTTATTGTAAATGGATCTCTTTCTAGCAATCAGAATGAAACTCTGCCCAAATTGAAAGGCATTACTGAGACTTTGAGCTCAGATTGTTGATCATATTTTGTTATTGGAATAAGAAAGCAAGTAATTTTTTAGACTTTGTGCTGTGATATCTTTGTTGTTAGGGAAACTGTTCTTATGTCTTTTTCCTTGATATATTTTATGTTCTTTTAATTCAACAAACAGAATTAGTGAAAGTAGTCAGGAAGGTGTCCTGAAGAGTCAACTGTGGAAAGACTTTGTGCCCTCATAATTGCCTTTAGTGTGTTTTCTTTTCATTTATATGTAAAGGACCTTGGGATCACTTTGTGCCCTCATTTTCCTTCATATCTTACTCTTGAGCAATTCAGGTGGAGACTTTGTTTTATATCTCAATTTGTTGGTTACTACATTCTTGGTTACATTTTGCATTTACTACGAGGAGTATTCTTGTGGCTTGTTGAATAGTACTTCTGGAAGAAGAGGAGTGCTTTTTGTCATTTTCCTTGAGTTTTTCCTTTGATCCGCATGCATCATCTCTGAAAAAAGAGAGATGGATGGTTTGTCCTACCCTTGAGTATTTTTTTTTTGTATGTATATATATATATATATATATATATATATATATATATATATATAGGGAACGTCCCCTTGATGAGAGGAGAGATTAGTCCCCTTTTGATGTGACAAACCTATACATTTAGATGACCAATCTCCCTACTTTGGCTGATCAGACCTATTTTGTTTATCAGTACACTGATCGACAAAATATTCAACCAACACTCTGCATTCAATATTTCCACTCAATGATTTTAATGTTTTCATCTCAATGCTTTTATTGGGAACTACCATGTTTATTTTTAAAGGCTCAACTTATCCTTTTCCAATCTCAGTGTTTTAACTAGATATAGTCAACAACTTGATTTAATACTCAATGTGTCCCTACTAGATAGCTCAACCTTCAATTCTAAACAAGGCTTCTCATTTATAGTGACTTGGCCATTAGAAGATGGACTAGTAATAAATTCATTATACAAAACCATATTAATGACATCAACACTCTTAATTTATAGTTGGTCGTTCCATAACTTGGTACTTCATTTTAATAAGTGTAGCCTATTTCCAAGTAAAATTCATCTATCATTTTAAATTGGCTAGGCATTTCACTTAAATAAGACTCAACATTATAATATTTAGCAAATTCAATAATTACTTTAGCGTTTTAGGTGATGCATGGCATTTCAAATAGATGGGCATTTAATTTTACATGCACAATGATTTCGAATTATTTTACCTATGTTTCCAAATAGAACATATTGACTTCTATAAAACCTCAA